>JAQQAC010019963.1:46496011-46766894 GCA_029783875.1 Phataginus tricuspis
GGGATGGACCTTTTTCTGAGGTCATGGAAATGTTCTAAAATTACATTGTGTTGATGGTTACACAGCTCTGTAAATTTACTATATATCACTGATAGTACACTTAAAATGAGTAGATTTTATGATTTGGAAATTATACCTCAATAAGTTATTAAAAATAGGCCCAAATTTAGTTAGTGTCATCGCTTTTGGGCTGATAGCTGTAAACATGATTGATTTTTTATTTATGAAATATAGATTTATGAAATGGCTAGCTGATTTGCCCATGAACAATAAAAAAGGACAGTCCAGCAAATCAGCCTTGCTAACACGTTGGGTATTTATTCCCAGAGAATGTGAAATTTAAACAGTAAGTCATTACAATATACTAAAATATTTAACTTTATTTTTCATGTATTTTAAAATAAATTGTAAGGAAATGATTTCTAGTAAAACTCATGTATGAAACAAAAAGAGTTTATTAAAATAAATCTCAAAAAATTTTAAACTGAATCCACAACTCTTCTTTTACATCTTTCTCATTCTTTTATAATGTGAAAAGAAATGAGAGTACATGATTATTTTAGATCAAGGCCACTCACACAGTAAGTAAAGTACCAAATTTAAACTTTCTGTGAAAATTCCTTTTTGAATGGCAAAGTTCTATAGTGCACATGCTAAGTCTTAAGCTTGGTCAGAAACTCTGAGAATTGTGTCTTTGGGGATATAAGCACCATTTACCTATCTTGCTTCAGATCATTTCATGGTAGAAACCCCGAGGGAAAACAAGCAAGCAAAGGAAGGAATAGAAGGTAAAGAAACCAGAGAGAGGATCAAAGTACTTTGTTTATGTATTTACTTTTAACCAAGGATTGTCTTTGAAAAACAGCAGGGGTAGGATTCAAAGAAATTTCTCCAGATTGTCTTTGAAAAACCACAGAAGAATGATTCAAAGCATTTGTCTATATAGAACCTAAATAACAGAAGATACAGGAATAAATTGAAAACAATAAAAAATGCATGTAGTTATAATAGGCACCCAGTATTTCAGTATCTTTGCTATATAGTTTTCTGTTGTTTTCTGAGTTATTCTTTGTGCAGTTTCTACTGTGTAAAGAGTTATTTATATACATGTTTCTCTGTTCCTGTATTAAGTTCGTTCATTCTTTATCTCTTATTGAAAAACTAACAAATAAAATTTCTACTGTCGATTCTTAAAGCACTTCTATGGGATTAAGTTGACCTGATCATCACAACAAGAACAACAAGAAATGTAAGTGGGCAGATAAAATTACTCTCATTTTCTACCTGAGGAAAATAAGAGAGGTAATTTACTTGATAATGTTGCAGAATGGACAGCTTATGAAGGTTGAAACTTAAAACTGGGTTTTAAGAACCCAGGGCTTAAATTTTGTTTCGTTTTGTTTCATCATTAGAACATTACCTTCATAAACAGTACCACTTTATCTTGACTTCAAAAGTAGAACTGAATGGTTCATCTATTCATGTGGCCACAGAATGGCTTGAGAACACATTTGACTGTGACTTTCAGTGAGACTAACAGAGGATTATTTTAGAAAATGAAGTAATTGTTTTATGCAGAAGCCCTCACTTGTTTCTAACATAAAGTACATCCGGATCTACCACTGCATGACTGAGATTCTGAGGCATCAGGTATTTTATCTAAAAATTTGTCTTATTTTTCCATTTACTGAATACATGCAAGAGAAAAATATGTATTTAATTAGTGTTCAAACTCCTGGTACCCTCAGTATTCTACAAATTAGTACTTAATTTTCACATTTCTCTTTTTTTAGTTTTTTTTTTTTTTTAAAAAGAACAAAATTTTTATTTTATTTTGATAGGGAAAAATAATTATTCGTTATTGATTATACATTATATCTGACCCTTGACCCCAACCCTGCTTTCAAAGTAAAGTATACCAACACATAGCCCTAAAATATATATTTCCCTCAGTTTCTGTAGCTGAGTTGACTCATTACCTAAACTTTGAAACAAGGGAGGACATTGCTACTCTGCTGCTGTTACTAAACTCAAACCAAAAGGGTTTATACTGAATAACATAGCTGATTTATTGAAATAGAAGGGATAACGTGCATCTAGACAATACTGTAAGTATCATTATAAACTTAAAGAGAATACTTTTCCTTATTAGGATAAATTTCTTAGCAGTCAGACTGAAACTACTGTCAAGGTTAAGTCTTTTATTTTCAATGATTCCAATTATTTTGAATACCAAATGCTTTAATTATCTCAAGAAGTCCATTAATAAGCTTCATTCAACAAAGCAAAAATCCCCATCAGTGTCTGCAGTATTCAAGTATTTCTTTCTGTTGTAGATGAGCACTCTCCAATGATTATTTTTCACTTCTTTTCATTTTTAACCTTAAGTGTCAAGAGGATGGACACTGTACTTTTACGTTGATGGGTTTTCCAGTCCAGGCTTGCCTTTTTTTTGAACTGCATTGTCTGAGCTCACAAGAATGTGGAAAATAAACTCACGGTTTATCTTACCTATAATATGCACAAGAAAAATAATATTTTATTTTTTTGAAGAGGAATTTTGTTTTCCAAACATTCTTTTTGGACTCATGAACTGATTCCCAGGATCAGGTTTGTCACTTACAAATTCTGAGATGGAAGAAGCATCCTTTAATCATTTTTAAAAAGGGAATTTTCCAATTAAATCCTATTCTACCTCAAAAGTGTTTAGTAATATACAATTATTCTAATGCAGATATAGTTGGAATAAATAGGGATCCCCATGATGTTCTAAAAGGTCTTGACAAATTCCCTGCAGAACTCTTACAAAATTTCAAAAATTCCTAAAATCCATTTTAATTCTAATTTTCTTATAGATGAGGTTTGTCCTATAGTAAAATGAAAAAAAAAATAACATCAAATAGGTTTTATAAAACATATAAACAAAAAATCTTATATCTAACATGAGTTTATTTTTGTATTTTCATTACTATATTAGAGAAATGCTTTTAACCTTGGAGAGAATCTTGTTAGGTGAAGAAAGAACAAACAAACAAAAAAGATTAGACTGAGGATATCAAAAAGAAGCTTCTCTTTTTGTAATTTTGGCACAGATCACCACATTCCTTAACTAGCATTTACTTTTCAAAATACACAGAGGCACCAGAATGTAGCAGAATAGATCATGATACATCATGCTGACAAAATCAGCTAACAGCTAAATCCTTGAATGTGATTTTTTAAAATTCCTTCCTTCAGGAGTTTGTTGGGGCTTTCAGTGTCTTGTTTTATTCTTTGTCTACCACAAAGAGAAGGAGTATATGCACTGAAGCATAAGGTTTGGTTCTTCTGTCATTATCTATGCTTTGCATACAAGTGTTATTAAGAGTCATAAAACTATACAGCCATGGTATCAGGCTCAGTGACCTCCCATGATAGTGAATTCAACAGATTGACTTTATGGACCATAGAGTAAAATTATTCCTTTTTTTTCCCAAGTTTATGAGTTAGCATTCTATTTGAACTAATCTAACTTGGGTAAATTCAAATCTGTGTATTTGCCCCTTTCACCAGGGCATAAGGAAACTCAGTAGTTGTGCAATATAATTCTGAGACCAGAATTTGATTCAGAGGTAACCAGACATTATTTACTGAATTCTGGAAAATATGTACTTAATATCTATGAAAAATTAGAAATGGTGGATGCAAATATACTAAATCGAATCCTTTCTTATCTAGAAATTTCTGTTCCTCACTTACAATATGAAAAAATCAATATTATTTTCCTTTTCATACTACTCTTGTACTTGAATACGAAAGAGTGTTCAACAAAGAAACTTCTAGCTAAATATCCTTATCTTAATAGACTGCCTTCCTATGCCTAAGGCTTTTAGGTCATAACAGATATTTAGTTGGGAAGGATATGGGGTAAGGGATGTTTGATAAACTATTTGCACTTTTTGAAAGTTGAGAAAGACCCTCCAGCAAACACTTGGCATCCTTTCTAACCTGCATCTAAGCAGTAGTAGTCACTACTGTGTCACAAATAGTTTGTCAGAGTATCACAGGGCCGACGTTACAAATAATAAACAACTGAAGCATGAGTGCTTAATTTAAATAAAAAGACAGCAAATTCATAATTGTCCCTGTAGTATTTTACTCACTTGCTCCTAGATACCTTAGCTCCTTAGCTAGAGGGAGGAGGGAAACTTGGTTTCTGTGGTTTAAAAAAATATATATATTATTTTAAGCCATTCCTGAGTGTTTGTAATTAACTTGTAAAAAAATGTTTATAGTCTGGTGGGGTTGGGCTTGCATATGAATTAGAACTATGCCAAACAACCCTGTGATATTGGCCAGCAGCAGATGGCCTCACTGTCCAGACTGCTAAACTGATATGATGGTGGAAGCTATCATATGAACCTCTCACCCACATTGACTTTGCCCACAACACAGCTCTTTATCTGTAAAACAAACAGGTTGGTAATTGACTGTGGACCCTCTCTCTGCACTTCAGTCAAGATTTTTGAAATAGGGTTAAAGAAATCAAGATGAGATTGATGTATGAATCTTGTAACAGAGAAAATGAGAATCCCTTGACCATTTCTTATCTGGCAATCCAGTTATGCAGTTAGAGAAACAACTTGTGTGTGATCCATGGAGTTCCTGGTTGTAATAAATTAATAACACTTAACAGTCATAGAATAACAGTTCCCAGTGTCAGTCATCTCTTCTTACATTACTTGTGGAGATGTAAAAAGATCAGTAAAGAATATCTTCAGGTTTCTCTTCTGAAGACTATTTTTGACAACTCTAAAAGCAGTAAGATCACCATTATGTGGGCAGTCTATTAAAATAGGGGTCTTTGGAAGCAAGTTGCCTAAAATGGAAGCATATTACTCTGAAATAGTAGAAAACTGAAGTCTACATTAATTGCATTATAACCATTATCTGGATTGCTGAAAAAGGGTATTTGTTGAAAAGAACCTCAAGCTCCTATAGAACCTCCGTATGAGGTTTCTTGTTTATTTCCAGTGCAATTTAATATGGTTAAACTTAATAAGAGCACAATTTTGAAATTCTATTTGGAAATTTTACATATTGGGCTTTTCCTGTGATTTTATTTCAAATAAAAACTATTAATTCACCATTAGAAACTTAATTGCATATTTTGTTAAGCTGAAATATAATTTTGCATTTATGAGTAGTATGTAAGGTGACAGCTTGCGTATCTCTAAATACAGAATCAATTCTATAGTTATAGTGTTCAATGACATCATACTTCATATATATTAGCACATGGAAATTTTATATCCAGCTAATGCTGATTAATCATTCTGTATCAGAATTTCCTCCTGACATGGCAGGAGATAACATCTCTGCAAAACAAGTATATTGGATAATTCATCAGAATTTGGATACAGCCCATATAGTACACATTTCAGAATCTAGAAGCCATTATAGTAAAGGTAAATAGTGGAAAACAGAAATATTTGAGACTGCATTGAATTTTCAGTCAGAAGCTTGGTTATATTGTTTTGTTGCCAGTTGCTAAAAACATATATAAAATTTTATGTTGAGTTTCCTAGCTGTCAAATAGAAAAAAGAACAAAGAAAATTTAAAAAGAAAGAATACCAGTTTGTGAAGGAAAGTGATTATCTTCCCTTTAATCCTCTCTCAGAAGGGTGTGTATTTAGAGGATTTTAATTGTTACAGTTGTCAACAGCCTTTTTTTTCCTAGCATCTTTAGATAAAAAGTCAAGGCAAAACATTGCTACTGAATTTAGAGAAAGTCGTTCTACGAGGGTCTAAATTGATATGATATGATCATGTATTTAGGTTGTGGCTATTTGGCTTCATACAAGAATAGGATTTAGCCTCTCCTTTAAATGATCATTTTAAGATACAATATCTTTCCAAATAGCACTCCATGGGATCCAATGGCAGATTGAGAGTATTTCTTTAACCAGACCTGAAAAGCTCTATTATTTGTTAAGATCAAATCCATGAGCATTGAATGCCAGATAAGAAGAGTAAGGTAGAAAATAAATTGGTTTAGTGGGAGGGAAAAGGTAAACAGAAGTAAAAGGTAAACAGGAAAAAGATGAAGCTATTTTGAATATAGGAAATAGAGTAACCAGATAAGAGGGAAAGGATCTGGAAAAACCACAGACGTTAGAGTATTAGGGAAAGAATGTGAAATAGTCTAGGATTTAGGTATGTTACTTTGTACTAATTGCCATTTATAAAATTAACAGCAAGAGGCTGGAAGTGCTGAATAATGTGGCAGCCAGGATTAATGCTGATTAATCATTTTGTATGAAAATCTCCCTATAACATGGCAGGAGATAGCATCTGTTTAAAACCAACTAAATTGGATAGTTGATCAGACAGCTCTGTTCAGTGATTAACTCACTCTTCTTAGAACTGCACATGGATATTTCATGAAGTCTCGAAATAGTTGCTTTCCATTGGGTCCTTATTGTTAGAAGTCATAAATGCTATTTTTGATGCTGTTATATTATCTTTCCAATTACGAAGAGGAAATAAAAACAAATGAAAAATGATAATTTGCCACTTGTGGACCATTAAACACAGGCACACATGTATTCTGCAGTTTAGGACAGCTGCTGAGGCCATTGTAGGCTAGTTTTCTTTTATAAAATTGTCTTTTTTTCTCATAATTTGTGTGACACAGGTCATTCTACTTTTCTTGAATTTACTATTCAATAAAATCTACCTGTTATTTAATAATATGCCTTGAGTTTCTTACTGTCATTTATTTTTCACATTCCTCAGAAAGCAAAATTTAAAAAGAAAAGATTAAAATATTAGTTGTATAGATGTTTTCCTTTGGGGATAAAAAAGGTTATTTAAGTAGTCTTTTGAGTTTGAGGCTATTTGTTTATTTTTGATGGTCTGTTGTGATAGTTTAGTAAACTTGTACTCAAGGCCTACCTTGTGCCAGTAACTGTGGGTATAAAAAGTGAACATGTCATAAGCTCTCCCACTGTGCATTTTTATTTAGCAGGAAACATGGACAAGTAAAATATGATTTCTGAGACACAAGGCCAGTGCCTGGTGTGGACACACAGAAATGAGGGCTGGAAGAGGCCCTGAAGATTATCTAGTTCTTTCTTTGTAAATGAGAAATCTGAAGAGCTTAGAAGTTAAATGATTTGCCCAAAGCGATAGAAGGTGTTTGTAACAGAGCCAATTGTTGATAGTAGAACAAAGATTTTTTTTGTCCAAGGAGCATCTATGTTACAACACACAACTTTGACTCAGAAGTTGGCAAATTAATTCAACCTTTTAGGGTTCAAGCTAATATTTGGTTTCTTCACTTTCATGTCTTGCACCCCATCTACCAATCCCTGCCATCTCTCTCATTTCCGTTTTCTAATATTTACCATACTTACTTTTTTTTAAGTGTGCAAGAAACTACTGAGAGTGGGAGGAACTTTGATTATCTATAATATAAACACCAAAGAGTTTTCTTGAAAAAAATTAAGTGATCCTTAAGAGTTACACTTTGATAATTTAAGTTTAAATTAATCAGAAAACTTGAGGTGTAGGGCCAGATTGGCATTCTCCTCTGCAACTGCCTCATGTCTTCAGTGCTCAAAGTTCCAACTAATTGTAATGAGAACTCCATGTACAGAAGCAATGAATAGGATGCAAGATGCATATTAATTTTGTAGAACATTTCCCCCAGTTACGTTTAGTTTCTTAAAATTCAAGGGGGAAGTTCTTGGTTAAATAGTTCAAGACATCCAAGGAACACCAAATGTAGCTGGGATCCCTAATTAATATGTGTTTTACAGAGAGGAACGCTTGTAAGTTTGAAAGCATTGGGGAGTTTGATGTTATTTTTGAAATAAAATTTTAATTAAATTTTCCTTAATTGAGCATACTGAAATTCCAGTAAAGGATGCCTATAAAGTACTCCTTGGGGTGTGGAGGAGATCCACAGAGGTGTGGAGAAATACGTGAATTGGGCTGAGTAGCTCATTAATTCTCACAACACCCTGGGAAGAAGATAGGAAGCATAATGTGCAAACCACTATTCACTGAAGGAAAATGACCTTGGAGAGAATGTGAAAGCTTTAGATGCCTAGGGACTAAAAGAAGCTTAATGCTATTTCTTCCCGCCAACCTACTTCCTTTCCCCATGTTCTCATGTATGAATTAGGTAGACTTCTATGTATGGTGAGTTCCTACACCCCTGGGTTATATGACAGAAGCAGACTTTTAAATAAAAATAGTTTAAATAGATAGTCTTTCTTCTTATCAGAGTCAGTAATTCACCTCAGCATTTATTGCTATGTACATGGCATGCTATGTACATGAGTGTACTTTGTGGGAAACATGAAAATACACAAGTCTGCAGTTCTGTGTCTCTCTCCATCATTATGTCACACCTATCATAATTCCAAAAATATGCAGAGCAAAGAAAAATTTCTAATCCTTTCTCACTTAATGCTGTTCCCATTAAGACACAGATATCATGAATGGTGAGTTTTCACATAAGATCAAAGGCACTCAAAAACTGATTGATAAGGACAAAAACAGACAAGAGAGATTAAATAGTTACTGACTATAGGAATTGGAGAAGAGATAAATCTGTGATCATGTAAATCATGTAAACTTCATGGATGGGATATGATCGATATGCAGTGATCATATTCTTAAGCCAGTCTCACCCTCTGTTCTACCATTATGAGCCCTAAACCTAACCTTAGCATTTATTCTTGGGTCATCACCCAAGTGACAATCAAAGAATCTGACATATTCATTCCAGATGTCAAATCAAAATGAAATCACTGGGACTGAGTTTAGTGGAGGTTTGCTAATGCAAGCGAGAAGAGTCCATTTACCTTCCCAACTTGTAGTAATTTGTGAGAGGCTCAAGGTATCTGTCAATATAGAACAGAAAATTTTAAGAATTGTGACTTTCTTGCTCTTTCTAATTAATGAAAACATGAAAAGGAACTAATAGCAACATACAGTCGTCAAATACACATAAAGTGACAATTTCCTTTATTTTCCCCTTGAACTCCAAACTTCTTGATATAGCTCCAGTTGCATTTATAATTTTGTATGGGAATCTTGCATATTGATTAACACATGGGTTGCCAATGAGTAGTAAGTATTTGCTGAATGGATAATAAATGAATGTGTGTTGTTGCCTCTCTCTCTAATTAGCTGATTAATTAGCTGTCATAATTTTTGGTGAACTATTTAGTATATCTTGCTCTAAGCCAATATATAAAAAGAAATACCAGATTATTTGTAAGGAATTTTAATCAAAGATTTATAAGATTCTGTCTTTTAAAGTTTAGAGCTTTTATATAATTATTCAAAAGGAAAACCTGATATACTAAGTGTAATATATATATAGTTTTGTGTCTATATATCTTTTGAGTAAAGTATCTATACTGAATTTATTGATATACAATAGTCATTTGGTTGATTTATTATTTATATTGTAATATTTTTTAGTTTTAAAAAGCAAATCACATTCATTTGGATATTTCAATTTAAAATGCAATAAAAAAAAATGTTATGTTGAAACCTAGCCCCCAAATTCCACAAAACACAACTACTTTCTTTACTAATTATATTCTGCTTATCTTCCCTTAGCCCACACTTTCTTCTATCTGACCTATAGGTTGTGAGCTTCCTGTTCAAGGAAATCTCTAAACTCACTCCTAAGTTCATAGATAACCTCTAATATCATATCATGCTGAGATTTAAGAATATTCTTCCTTCTTTGTATTATGTTTTATTAAGTGGCTTCTTGCCTAAGTGTCTAGATCACACATGTTGGAAATATTGTATGAATAAATATGGATAAAAGTATTCTCTGAATTTGAAAAGTATAACTCTCCATCTGAAGCAATAAGAGTCACCATAGTTATGTATAGCACCATGCCAAGCAAGCTATTAATGAGGCATTTAAAAAACACCAAGACAGGATCAGTAAGTCCAAAAGAGATGTTCACAAGAAAAGGAAAATTACATTTTGCAAAAATATCCATAGAATAAAAATTTAAAAGTCCCAAAATATACCACATGGGTGCCCAGATTGATATTTCTAGCTTCCTTATTTTATGGAAGTTTTATAAGAATGATAGTATGCAATTTTGACATGTTTAAAATGTATAAGAGATATTGAAGAGTTGTGACATTCATTGCCTTTTTTATTAGTGCAGATAAGAGGGGACTATAGGTTATGACATTTCCTTTCAATGAAAATTCTAAAAATCATTCTTAAGTGTACAGATAACCTTCAATATCATATCACATTGGTTCTTCAGAGAGAATTATTCTCCCTTCTTTTTTCTGTACTTTGCTCACATAACACACTTGGCAGGGTGTCTAGGGAATCTATGCTATAGCATTGCACCAATAGAGATAGCTGGGTGGGTGTTCTTTGACTTTAGACATAATAAATTCCAAACTAAAATAAGGACATGTATCATAATAGCCAGAACATTTCTGTTTTTTATTTGTAATAGCTGATTTCTTATAAGATACAAGACAGACATAGAATCAGAATCTTTCTCACTGAAGGCTTTTATTTGGAACCAAGTTGATCAATTTATAAAGTTTGATGAAGGAGATAAAATTAAAGCGAGATATTTGGGATCACAAATAAGATATTGTTGTATTATCATTGGAGATGGGAATGAGTAAAACCAAGAAAGAAGAACAAACTGTGTCATAAAATTAGTGATGAAGGGTAAATATAGAGAAATAAAAGAGCATGAGACTCCTGTGAATGTACGAATAAAATTTGGAAACACTATTATTAATCACAACAAGGTCTGAGTGATACCTTTGATCTTGAAATAAGGAAATACCTGGCCAGATTTTTCATCCAGTTATCTTGTAATAAAAAGAATAGCACCTAATTTGACCAAACCAAGAATAAAAGTATTTAAGTAACCCCAGAATCCTCTCTAGTAATCTTAAGTAGGAAGGTAAACAAATTGAAGTTATTTCTAAGGCAAATACTATGCTTCTACTACTTTGGATTAACATAAGGAAAATGTGTTAAAAATGTAAATATTTTATTTGCCAATAATAAGAAGGTCCTATGTCAAGGTACAGAAAGAGATTAAGAAGAGAAAAATAAGGATTCAGACAATTGCCTACCTGTTGTGACTAGAACCTTTAGTCCACTGTTGAATAAAAGAGGCTGCAGTGGGCATCCTCATTCCTGATCTTAAAAGGGAAGCATCTGTTCTTTGTCCATTAATATGATGTTAGCTGTGGGCTCTCTGTTGGTATTCTTTATCAGGCTGAGGATGTTTCTTTCTCCTTCCTAGTTTTTAAGTGTTTCAATATGGAAGCAGGTTATATTTGTCAAATGCTTTTCCTACCTCTGTTGAAATGATCATGTGATTTTTATGCCTTACTCTATTTTGTGAATAAATATACTATATTGATTCTCACATGTTGAACCATACAAAATACTCTGCATTTGAGGGTTATTCTCACTTGGTCACATTTTATAGTCCTTTTCATTTATTAATGGATTTGGAACTTTGTTGAGGATTTTTGTATCTATATTCATAAGGAATATTGGGCTATAGTTTGCCTTTGTTGGGATGTCTTTGTCTGATTTTGGTATCAGGTATAATTTAGTAGATGATTAATGACTGGTCAGAAATTTTCCCTAAAAACCTTCCCTGAAGCTAAAAAGGTCATGGGCCCTGCTGCCTTACAGTTTCTCAGAGAAATTATTTTCTGTTTGTTCTGTGTGTTTGATCAACTTCTAGAGTTCTGAAATGTCCATTTTAGTTGCTATGCCCACATTATTATTGTTTTAGAGGGAAACCAAGGTACTGAGGCCCTTATCTGTCGTCCTGGAAATCAGTCTCCCATGGCCTTCTTTCTGCTGGGTTACGCTTGCAGCTATCACTCTGGTTATCACTGGACCTGCCTAGGATTGGTAAAATCCACTCACAACTCTCCTTTTTCCCAGAGTGTCTGCTTCCAGCTACTTACTTCAGGCCCAGAGTCCACATCAGCTCATGTCAAAAGTATATATAAAGCAAAAGTAAAAAACACTTTTTAAAGCAGAGTAATAGAGAGAAGCCAAAGATTTTTCACTGCTCATTACATCTTTCTCTTGCATTTGCCTTTGCTAAACTGTATTCGTCCATAGATCAGATTCACATTTGTTCATCCCTGTGAAATGTCTCTCTCTTTACCAGAGTTAATCTCCTCTCTGCCAGCATTTTGTTCAAATGTAATATCAAATCATTGTACTGAATTTATTGACATCTAGCTCCTCCTCCACACGCCCAGATTCGCATTCTGCAATGACAATATGTAGTCTTTCAGGGAACCATCAAGTTCTATAGGCTTATGTTTTTTTGCCCAAATATGGGAAAATTTCAGCTGTTATTTCTTCAAATACTTCCCCTAGGCCCCTAATACACACACACTTTTCCTTTCCTTCTGGGACTCTGATAACACAAATGTTAATTTTTTTATCATATTCCAACATGTCTCTAAGTGTCTGTTCATTATTTTTTCAGTCTGTTTTCTCTCTGTCAGTTTCTATAGGGTAAGTTTTCTTGTGTTAATTCCTGTTATGCTCTTCAAGTTCACGATTCTTTCCTCTGTTTTCTCCATCCTGCTGTTGAATCCATTCATTGAGTTAATTTCAGATACTGTAATTTTCACCTCTAAAACGGCCATTTGGTTCATCTATACAAAGTCTATTTCTTTGCTGAAAATTTCTATTCCTCCATTTGTTTCAAGTATGATCATAATAGTCATTGAAACATTTTTGATGAGGGCTTTAAAATTGTCATATAATTCTTGTATCTGCATCATTTTGAATTTGGTATCTGTTGGTTGTCTTTTTCCATTCAATTTGACATTTTCCTGGCTCATGGTACAGTGAATTTTATTCAGTTGAAACTTCAACATTTTCAGTATTAAGACTCTGGATCTCATTTAAATCTTGTGTGTTAGCTAGCTTCCTCTAGTACTTCTCTGGTGGGTAAAAGGGGTCAAATGAGGTGGAAGTCTCAGTTCTCTACTCATTATCCTTTGACATCCAGGATGAAGAGCTGGGCTAGATGGGAATTCAGACTCCTGACTAGACATCTGCTGGTACTACCCTGGCCGGGAAGGCGAGGGGAATATCCTCAGGGCTCCCCACTGGACTCCACTGACAATTGGGGTGGAAGACTCTCTTTCCAAAGCCGGAATGAATATTCGAGCTCCCCACTCAGTCCTGATTGCCACCTTGAGAGCTGAGTGGGGTCCCCTGGCTACAGCCTGGCAAGGGTGGAGGGCTTGGCTCACCACATGGCCTTTGCTTGGGTGGGCCTGCAGTTTGGTTTGTGCTGTTCGAGTGGGGTAAAGTGATCATCATTTAAGATGATTTTCTGTCTTACTGAATTACCAAGACCCAGGCAACAGAGGACAGGCTTGTCTTGAGGATTTCCATTGGCATCAGCTAACATTTCCTAGTTGCCGACTTCTCTAAGATCCAGGCTAGTATATATGAAGTGAAAAGAAAATCTAGGGAACTCACTACCATTGTGCCTTGGGGCTCAAGGTCCTTAGCTGGTTTGACCTACTCTCTCCAGGGTAATCTCATGTTTTCTTTTTTACGTTATGTCTAGGAATTTTTGTTTGATTTAGGGAGAGGAATAGAAAAAATCTTCCTGAATGGGTTAATTGTTTCAAGATCTGTCCATCAGTATTTCCTAACAGTTTACATAGTGATTCCAAGATAATAAATATTTGATTAAGTACTTGTTAAAATGAATGTTTAATAGCAGAACTTTGTATCTATTATTTTCAGAACCCTTGTCTTAGATTGACTCACTTCTGTTTCAGGAACATTTGAGGTTTTCAGAAAACAGCATTCTAGATTAAGGGAGGTATCACTTTAAATCTATAGTTTCTGTCATAATATTTTGTTCAAATAACATATATGATTTGAAAAAGAAGCAAAGATCTTTTTTTTTTAGCTGTTGTTTTTGTTATCATTTGCATTTGAAAATCTTCTAAAACACTTTACCCCTTAAACTTGTTATTCTTTGTTGTGCTGATTTATAATGTCTAAATAATTTAGAGAATGTAATTTGTAATTAAGAACATTCTCACTCACATATGCAAATTCTAATGACTACTTGTTATGATCTTGCTATTTTTAATGACATTAGTACTGCTGGGCTGAAATTTCTTAAAGATCAGACTAATTTTAATAGCTCAGTGTTCTTTTATAATTGTCTGAATCATTTTTTTTATTTGCCATTGCATGGATGTTAGTTATTTTCTTTACTATTTTGATGCTTACAGACTATGACATAAGTATCTTGGCATTTGTTATACAATGAACAATTGTCATTTAGCGGCTATGTAGTCCTGGGAACCAAAAAATGGAATGTATTTAAAAGAATTTTTCGGTGGAAATGCTTTGACAGGGAAGGCCTTGATTGTGGCATTATTCCATTCCTTAGCTCCTGTAACTAGCTTTAGGCTAATTTGAACATTTCAAAAGCTCTTCTAGGTGTCTCCACTGAATAAATCAATAACCAAATTCAGTTCAGGTAACCCTGCTTTCAGCAGAAATGATTTGCCAGAAAATCATGTGGTTACAGTGGTTGTACTGAAATAACGGCAACAAAAAGAGCAATCACATGTATTCAGGTGATTTCGAGATCAAACAAACATTACTGCAGGAGGACATCTCTGTGAAGCACCATTAGTGATCTATAAGGCACCTCATGGATCCACAGCTATTTCTCACCCTATAGAGAAATAGAAGCACAAACAACATTACTTTGCCAACAGTGGCATGATAATCCATTTGTTATTTTTTAAATATGTAATAGATATTAGAGAGTTTGCTCATGTATCTATAGCTCAGAGTAGTCCTGAAAAGATGATCATTTATAGAATAAGAAGTGAAACTCAGAAAAGTTAAAACAACTCCTCCCTGTCACATTGGTAATGAATGTTTCAACTAAGTCCTGAGGCTTTAATCCTAGGTTTCTCAAATTCTGGAATTTGGGTTTCTTTTCATTATGCCTCTTTGATTGTTACATCTTAAATTCAGAATCCTTTACTGTCAAAATTCATGCTTCTTGTCTCAAATTCTGGGTCATGATCTCTGTAAGTGGTTTTAGAGCCCTAATCCCTCTCTTCACCGCCAAAGGGCATACTGTATTTCATCAAATCTAAGATGCCATCTACTGTAATATACAAAGTTTTTAATGTGCCCTCAAGAAAAAAAAATGTCCTGTCATTTAGTTTATGTATCTCATCAACTGTGGAATAGAGTCAGATTTAATAAATATCAACATGTAAAAATATGTGTTGTGGAGCCAATAAAATATGATTGTTTCCTGTTGGGTGCCTGGCCTATACAGCACTATTTATTGATGCAAGCCTGGGCAGAGTAGTAGGGAGACAGGAAGAAGACGGCAGGGGAAAATTTGCCGTGGAACTTTTCCAAAAGAAGCAGATATTCAATAATTATTTTTAAAGGTATTATTTTGACATGATTATCTTGAAAGTAATGACAAAAATATTTTATAGGAAGCAGTGCCATCTTAAGACTTATAAGACTTGGAGAGATGTTCAAAGCATGACAGTTTCTTTCCCATGATCACACCCCTCTAACAATGATCCACACAAACAGCAAACCCTTCATCCTGAATCATTCCTGATGTTAGGAATCAACCCTGATGTTAGGTCCTCACCACGCCCTGGTCCCTTTTCAGTAATTTCCGTGCCTTATGGGGCATTGACTCTGTTAGTAACTTCAATTCAAACATGTAATCTTAAAATAAAATGCTTCATTTGAGTAGAATAAAATGAATTCCTCCTTCATATCTGAATTCTTCTTCAATAATGTATCAACAAAGAATATTCCTATTTAAAAAATCAAAATAGTATAATTTTATGAGAAGAGAAATTTTTTATAGTACCTCTCTTGTCTATCTGCCATGTGCCCAGAGAGTCCAGAGCTGGTTGGGCAGAGCTGCTACAAGTGAAACTGCAGTGGTGTTTTGGTGACAAAATCCAGGCTATGGGTTGCAAATATTTAATCAATGTCTAACCATGTGGTTGATAGAACTAAATAAAGTGTTTTCCATTTTTTAAAGACCAGAGCCCTCTTAATATGTACAGTTATCATATAGTTAGTGAAGTAATGATGCTTTTGATGGTGCATAATTAGGAACAAGATAAAGAAGGCAGGATATGACTCCAGGTCAGTCTGATTCCAGATCCTTCATTCTTAAACATTATGCTATATTTTTCCCTCAGGACTCTTTGCTGTCAAGGTCTCCAGTTTCCATGATATAGGGATTGATGAGTGTCCTAAGACTTTAGCAAGTCAAATGGTCACAGTATAGGTTAAAGCAGGGACTTAACATTTTGGAGGCAGGGACAGGCTACTTTCTTATTTAGACCCAAAAAGCCATTCCAGACTGCTGCAGATGGAAAGCCGTTTCCCAACAGTGATAAGAAGAATAAGAAACACAGTTGCTTAGCATAGGCTTCATTACATGCTCACAAAACATCAAATGATAGTATGAAGACACTGGCCAGATCCTCAGGTCTCCTTGGCTCTGGGCAAAGAGAAGTTTTGTGGGTGTC
Source organism: Phataginus tricuspis (assembly GCA_029783875.1). Taxonomy (NCBI): domain Eukaryota; kingdom Metazoa; phylum Chordata; class Mammalia; order Pholidota; family Manidae; genus Phataginus; species Phataginus tricuspis. The sequence goes on from JAQQAC010019963.1 coordinate 46,512,633, forward strand.
TCACTGCTGACTCTTCTCCTCTCCTCAAGCTCACCACTGTCTCCAGGACTGGTGCCCCCATTTCAGGCCTTGACCTCCTCTAAGTGAAGTCTGCTCCCCTCTTCTCATTCCAGCCTGAAACAGGGTAGTTTGGCCTTCCCTGAATTATCTTCCAAGATCTTCCTACGACATCCTCCTTAACTCCAGCTCCCTTCAGTGATTTGCTTTTGATTCCTGAAAGACCATTGTGAAGGTCCAACAGCTGGGCGCTGCTTGTCTTTTTCCTGAAATTATAACAATTTTAATTCTCTAGGCCCAGTATAGACTCCTCTGCTTATTTATAAAAGGTTCACAAACAGGGAATAAGACAAATAATGAAAGACAAGAATACTTTTAATAATGACCTTTCCACCTTCTTACTAATGAATTTCTGAGTTTCCAAAGCCTTCTTCCATCCCAACTAAGTGATTTTTGCCCTATCCCTTCCAAGATGGAAGACATAAATAAGATCTCTCTCCTGAATCTAACTGGGAATATGTAATTCTATTTCTCCTGAATCATATCAGTGATAGAAGGTCCTATCTGTTTGCAGACATTCAGATTCTTGGCTATCTTTGGTTATATTCTCTACTTCAGAGGGTTTGAAAAAAGATTCCTAGGCCCAAGGTGAACCTTCTATCCACCACTCCAGGTTATTATTATAATCTCTTCATTCTGATTATGCTTAATTTACCATTTTTCTCCTCAACAATACCGGTCATTGATACTTATCAATGATAAAGACAGTCCCTGCCACATTTCTTGGCAGGCTTAACTAAGTAGAACTTCGGATGTGTTTTCCTTTAAGTGTTGCCCTAAAATGATAGACATTTCCTTCATTTGTTTTTGAACAAAGGCCTAACCACAGTTATCTGCTTTCATTCATTAGTTTGTATTTATAGGATTGCTAAAATTAAATCCAAGAGTTAATTATTAGAAATGCAAGGACAATTTTCAAAGTATAGAATAAAGAGGAAAACTCTAATTCAAGAGAAATATTTTTTTCTCCTCTCATGGGATGTTTACTATGTTCACAGTAGAACTGAATGATCTGAATTCTTTTCAGGAAAGATCTAGATAGAGTTATAATATGTGAAATGAAAAATATTTGAGATAGTGCATTATCAATTCATATGGCATGATACACAAATCTCAGAGTTTAAATGCATCCTTCTTCATGGTGGCATGGAAGAAAGCTCTCAAAATATGCACAATGTGGAAGTTAAACTATTGATCAGCCTAATGAAATGTATCTGTTCACTTTAAGTTCTAGATTTCTTGTAATATGGAGCTAGTGGTTCTCTGTTAGACTTGAGGGCTGAATATTATCAAATATTGGTGGATTTTCAAGAAAAATATAAAAGGCTTTCATACAACTTAAAATTATGTTTTATTAGTTAAAATGATATCACAAGTATTTGAGAGGTTCTATTTCTTTTCTCAAATGATAGAAAATAGAAAATACACTGAAATATTAACCTATTTAGGTCACACAGTTGTTTCTGACAGAACATAATAACATCTTGATGTTCTAGACTTCTTGAAAAGGCAACAATTGAAGTTGTCCTTAATGAGTGACCTTAACGTTCCCCTCATCTTGACTGAACTTTGAACAAGTTGCTTTCTAACTGTAAATTCCTGACCTCCTTTTTCTTTGAGCATTTACTTTAGAAAACTTTTAATTGCACATTTTTTTCTCTACCCTTTTGAGATGTAAATCTTTTAAAATGCATCTTGCCAGTTTTGTAAGCCAAGAGTATTTTTCTTAAGGACCTGTAAACCATTCCTTGAAATGCAATCACCAAGGAAGATAGCCTGTTCTATCTCTGATTCGGTGAGACGGTAGAAGCCTAACCAAAGTAGATATAGCAAGCCAAGTTGTAAAACTGCCTCCTGTCATAAAGATCTGATAAAGTTTACTTTTCTTTTGGTGCAGCTAATTAGCAAACACAAATGGCCTGCAATGCTCCCTGCATCAGCTCTTAAAAATCCTCCTGTCTTTGTTTTAGCATAATTGAACTCAGACTGAGTTATAGCCTCTCTACTCTAATGCAAAAAATAGCATTAAATAAAATCTTCCTTGCCTTCTTAATTAAATATATCTGGTGCAATTTTTACTTTCACATTTTAAAAAAGTTCCAGAGGCCCATACAATATATTTGATGTGGCATACTATAGCAAAGACAGTGAGCGGAAAAAAAAAAAAAAAAAAACCTCAGGATAGTTTATAGACCTAAATGTGAAATGAAAACTATAAAAACCCTAGAAGAAAACATCGAGGAAACCATCATAAACCTGAACTTGGTGATGGATTTTTAAAAATAAAATGCCAAAAACCATATTCATTTTTAAAAATAATCTGTACTTAAGTTTTATGACATCATTGGAGGAATATATTCCATTGAAATAATTTTTAAAATGAAGATGTAAGATTGAGTTATATCCTGAAATTAATCAGGTTTATATACCCAGAGGTTAGGCAGAGAAGACAAATTCTGACCGAAAAGTATGAAAAACTATTTCAGCTTTCTATATTTAATTTAATTTCATATCTATTTTGAGGACTTTTGTCATTTAGTATCTATTGCTCCCAAAGTAATGAATTCAAAAATTTACTAGCATTTTGCTACATAATAACACTATCTGTTAAATTCGAGGAGTTGACCCAATGCTTGTATGGTAGAATTGGATGAATGAGACCATGTTCACTATGTTCATATTTTTAATGGAATCTTACATTTTAAAACAACATGTTCTATATCAACTCTCACTTCTTCAGACTGCCTCAGATAGTGGTTTCATGTCCTTGCCCACTAACCCATTTTTATTGTCATTTGCCTTTCTTGGATACTATGAATATGTTAAATTTTAACTGTTTTCTGGTATGACTGGATATTGATACATTGCTAAGTATTAAGATTTTGTTTATAACTAACAAAAACCCAAAAGCCAAAAAGAATTTATTATAAGCATATTGGGTTATCTAGTGGAGATGAAGGCAGAATTGCATATGGGCCTTGGGAAAAGATTGAGACAAACACTAAAAAGTTTCAGACAGTTTTCGCTCTCAAGTCTCACCTCTCTGCTACCCTCTCTCACTCTATTTCTATCCTTTCTCTCTTCCTTTCAGGACCACTTTCCTCTGTATCCTAACCTAGAAGTCAGAATCAACATTGCACATCTCTGTGATACCCCCAGAATTGGTCAAGTCCTCTTGTTCTTGTAGCACTCATACCTCCCATCTCACCAATACTTATTAGTTTATTGTCAAACATTTCCTGCAATCTCACTGAGGGCTGCTAGATTATTCAATGTATATTTCATTTCATAATGAACAATCATACATTTCAAATAAAAACCTTGGACATATGATGTGAGATCTGACCTGAGGATGAGACTGCATATTTGAAATTATGACTGCATTCAAATGTCTGGTTAATTTGATCCCATATTATTTCATCACCTATGAAGTGTTATTTATTCTTCCACCACTCAGAGGGCTAATATCTCATTCACTTTTTTTCTCCTGTTTACCTTCCACCTATATTTTAGATCAGCTTAAATGACCCATCTATTCCATTTTTAGTTTTTCTAAAATTCCACTGAATGTTGGATTTGCCCTCGCCTTCTATTTCCTGGCTGGTTATTGTGTTCTGCTTCCTTCCTGAGGCTGGAGTGATTGTTTCATTTCTGTTATTTACTGTATTGCTGAGTGTACTATTAGCACTCAATAAATTAAAAAAATAATGACACAGCTCATAATCATAATTACCTTTATACCCTTAGGCAGATCTAGCAGGAATGAGAAAAGGCAGGGGATGCTCTATTTACTATAAATGTCCTCTAGAATGTCTTTCACCCCACTTATCTTTCATCAAAACAATAACATAGTCGTGATCATTGAGGGAGGGCTCTTTGAGGCTTGTGGGAAAATAGGATAACATGTCTGGTTTTCCTTTCCAAACTCCTGAGACCCATACTCTCCTTATCATTTATGTGGCATGTCATATTATTCTTTCATTTTACTTCTAAATCAGTTATCCACTTAACAAAAGGAAGAAGGTTTGATCCTACTTCACATACTCATGACTGACATTAGATTCTAAGTAAACAATTACTTAGATAATTATGGATAAAAATAATAAGTTTGATGTTTATTAATTCACTTATAAGGAAAACCTTCTCCATTTATGAGATCTGGTAAACTATGAGCTCCCAGTAGTTTGGAAGCTCCTCAGTTACACAGAAATTTTCGTTAAATCATCTCTCCAGCCACTGGTCTCCTGCTCATGGACTGATACAGAATGCACACAATAAAATTTTGAACCAAAAGCAATCAAATGTAAATTGAAGTTTTAATCAGCACATTGAGGTTGCATTTATATTTTGTATAATTTGTCCTATCCTTAAATCAAGATGACTCTTTTACCACAAATATCTCTGAAAGAGTTTGTCTTTTCAGTAATTGTCCTATTCCTTGGGTTCTATCCTGAGATAAAAACTACTTTGAATATTATCCCAGTAGACTACACCATCAGCTATGCTTCTTGAATGATTTCATCACTATTAATGAATGGTCTAGCCTACCATGGGTACTTTGCCCTGGCTTATTGACCTCTTTTCTATTTCAAGCTGTGCCACCACTTTGAATCATTGTAATACCTACATGGAGAACCTCTCTTATATCTTAGTTTAAAAGGTAGCTTGATCCATCCAATTCCAGTAATTTTCACCCTTGAATATTTAGCCCCTGACTTTCTATAGCCATATCTTGTGGGTTAACATCTTTCTCCTCCTCAGACATATAAAATGCTAATATCTCACTTTCTGATCAAATAACTTGTCCCCTTCTTCACATACTTTCAGTTCATTAGCACTTGCTTTTTAACCTCCCAAAAATCTCCAAATTCTTGATTTTTCCCTTCTTACAAGGCCAAAGACCCCCTGGCTATATTTCTATACTTTGAGCATCTAAAGACAATCAGAAATACTCAGCCACTTTAAAACATTTGTTTTCGCCTCTCTTTTATCCAAAATGCTTAATCCTGGAATTATTTACTTTCTTCTTCAATTAATCTTCTCTGGTGTATCTAATCCTTGAAATTGCTTTGCTTTGTAAATGGCTGATATTATAAATTAAAGTTTCTAATCTCAGACTGAACTGCAGTGCTTCCTATCAATTGTTTTTATCTGTTATCTATAATCCCCTTTTCTGAATTTTAACTTTTCTTACACTCTATAAACCAACTTTGTGTTTTTTGCCCTCAGAAAAGGGCGTTGCCTTCTTCTATATTAAAAAATGTAAAATCTGTCTTATAATTATATTTTGGAAACTTCCCACCGAAGAATTTATCTATATCATATCCAACAGTGATTCTTTCCCTCGAGGCTTAGGGAATAAGACTGTCACACTTTTACCTTTGATCCTATACTCTCTCATCTCTTATTTGTAGCTCTCCACCAATGTCTCCTATATTTATATTTTCATTTTCTAATGGTGATCACTTGTTTTAAGTTTCTATATAGAAATGCAAGAAAATAAAATGTGTAAATACTACATTCTCCTGTATCTATGTCTCAACTTCTTTTCTTTCCCTTTCAGTTCCATTTCTGGAAAGTATAGTGATGAATCAGTCAATTTCTCCCTGTTAACATACTATTACTGAAAACCTTTCTTGTGCCAGGCTCTGTGCTCTGCCTGGAGATACTATGAAAAACAAGACGGAGCCGGCCTTGCTTTCGTGGCCCTTCAAGCTCTATTTGCTTACCTCCCCTTCAGTCTTCCAGTCACTGTAATTACGATTTTACTCAAATAACCACTGAATCACCTTTGCTCTTGACCTCTTATTGCCAAAGCAAATAGACTTGTCACTCTTTGTCTTCTTATCTGTTTCCCTTGAATTTTATGATACTAACTTCCTACACTTTAAACTTATACACCCCTAAATGTACCTTGTTCTATTTCTGACTTTTGCTTCTCAGTGTCTTTCATCGGCTCCTCTTTCTCAGTCCACAACTTAAAAATGTCATTCTTCAGGTTTCTGGTGCTATCTTCACTCTACCTCTATTCTTGTAATTTTACAGCTTCAACTTTTAACATCAGATCCCTCTTTTGAAAGTGTGGTAAGTAAAGATACCCTTGGGTATCTCTGGATCATCTCAAATTCCAAATGCCTTCAAATAGACATTGTATTTTCTCATCTCATCATACCATCGGTTGGTGGTATCTCCTTCCTATCTATCAACCTTGCTCATTTTTATTTCTAATTATGGTTTCTGTGTTGCATCTTCTCTATATTATGCTTAGTGTGGAAAGCCTAGACGAAGAACTATTTGAGTTGTCTCCTTACCTCACTGGCCTGGTTTTGCCAACTGGATGTCCTAGCTAAAACTCTAATTTAATCCCATCAGAAAAATACTGAAATTTTCAATAGTGATACATCACATATGTTTTAAGTACCAAGCTTTTAGCATGATAGAAAAGCCCTGCATTGCCTAGCCCTGCAAACTATCTTTACAATTTTATATCTCACCACTCCATGCCTTTTTCTTTATTCTTCTTCAATCTTTTATTTATTGTAGTGGCCAGTGTTCTTGGTCTTTTCTCTCCTGAATTTACATGCTCTTTATTTGCATGTTGGAAATGTCCTTTGGCTTTCTACGTTTTTGGTTTTGGTTTTGTTTTGTTTTACCATGTTAACACTCTTCTTAGCTTGAAGACTTGGAGAAAAAAAAAATATTTTTGTGGAGAGGATTTTCTGACCCACAAGCTGGATAAGACACCCCTGTTCTGTGTTTTCTTAGTGCCAGTGCATAAACCAATCATAGGATATATCAAAAACTGTCTGGTTGATCAATATTCATATTTTTCCTCTGTTGAGTATGAATGAGTTACTTAAAAGGATAGCATTATGTTTTACTGATATTCTTTGCATATGTGACTGATGAGCATTTATTTATTTTTACTTGAATTATAGAAATGGGCAATTCTTGATACCTTGCTTAATGTTCTTATAATATAAATGAGTTCAGATTTGCAATATTAATCAAATATACCTTATTTTAGGCCATAGCTCTCATCTTTTATCCTGAACAAATTCTTAAGAGCAATCTAGGAAAAATAATAAAATATGAAAGATGACATAGACCTTGATATTGAATAGTGATGTATAAGTCAAAGGCAAATCAGATTGGACATACTCTGGCATTCAAACTTACCCTAAAGGAAATGATGTCCTTCAGCCATTGTTCATAGACAAAAACCTTAATTTCTTCCTGAGCAAAATTTACAGAAATTTCTATCACTATGACTAGTAGGCCCATATACTCTACTTATTGCTTGGAGTAATTATTATATCCTGACCAAATTAAGTGTTTTTAAGTTTTGTACAACCCTAATATTCAGTGATTCTGTGGAGCCAAAAATAACTAATGTCACTTTGTTCTGATTGCACGATTTATGCAGCCTGTCTAATAAATTCATATCATTCATTTTTATTGCCTGATAACATGGATGTTACAAACATGAAATTACTGATTCAGAAAAGAGTATTACACCACTTAATTTTTTATTTTATTTCAGGAAAAAGACTCTTAAATAGGAAAGCATTAACAATTCTCTATAAGTAGGACATTTAAACAAGTTATATAGTCTTATTAACTCACAAATGGACAAATGAAAAATGTTAATAGCTTAGCCAATCCACCACAAGCATAATACCTTGAATTTAAAATTCTGTCTGCAGTGAATTTTTGCAGCCAAGTTACAAAACACTCAATCTAGGGGTTTATAATGGAAATGCAAAAAGACCTTTAAATATAAGAGCAAGAAGAGATACTGCTGTAATACAAAAAAAAATCCTTTTCCAACAAAAGGCTGAATATATAAATCATTGTTATGAAAAATACCTTTCTTCTTAGTTATATTCAATCTGCAAATCATAGACTCATTCTTGCTAGCAAAAAATGGCTTGGATTTGATTTTAATGTTGATTTTTTTTTCATGCGTCTCCTCATTCTACATCTGTTCTGACTCTTCATTTCAATCATTTCCTTTGTGATTGCTTAGCTTCATGCTTCCTATATTTTGTTAGACTAAAATGTAATGTACTCAAGGTTTGTATTGGCAGGTCCATGCAGCTAGCCAGCTCTGAAGCTAGCTTTCATCTCAAGTGGGCAAGGCAGGGGGAGGCTTATGGAGGGGAAAGGCAGGCAGCGAGAAATGGAGGCAGAGGGGAAGAAAAACCCATTTATATTTCTGAAGTGGCTAATGTTCCTTGTTGCGCAAGTTATTCTAAAAGAGAATACCTCTCTTCAGATGAGTACCAGCAGCTGCGCCATCTGCAGAGCAAGATACCTGTTAAGAAACACGCAGCTTGGATTATTTTTAATGGTATATCTGTCTCCTGTTTACTTATATTCAGTAAAGTATCCTCAGGTTTGCTGGCTTCATTAGCTCCTATTTCCTCTGTTTTTGGCTCACCTTGTGTCCTGCTGTCCACCGGTAACTAACGGGCTTTAGGGAGACATCTGGTCAGAAAATCTTTTCTACCTGAAGCTCTTTAGGTTGTGCCAAGTTATTTGGTCATCGTTATTAGCCAATGAAAACAGGATTAGGCTTTCCTTTACAGTTTTATTATTTAATATACTAGGTCTGTAATAAAGGTATAATAAGTGACTCTGTATGCACAGAGAGAAAAGACTTTCTTTTTATTCCTCTCATTAAGAACCTTCTTGAATTTCCATGGACGGTCTGAGCAACAGAATACCAAATTCTACCTGTTTATGTGAGCAGTAATTATATATTCTGGGTAGCAGAAAGCACTCGGCAGGGCTCTGAGGAAGTCTGTTAGTCATTTCATCATTTTATGCAGCACTGATCTTGCTGACTGCACAGAGCACTAATAGAACAAGTTAATGGAGTTTATTCTGTCACAAATGCTGCCAGTTAAAGAAGATGATTGCCATGTATGGAGAACTAGGCTTCCTAACCTCTCCCTAAAGATGTACAGAAATATTAAATCTGTTATCTGACATAGAGAAGATACATAAATAACGCCTTCCTAATATGAGTACAGGTGGACTTCAGTATTTCAAAGTAGAAATTGCAGTTTTTGGCAATCTGTAGTTGCAAATCCTGTAGTGAAATATAGCTGTTTGTTTTTCCATTAATGAATCATACAACATCAATGTGATAGCTTTTTTTTTTAAGTCAAATTATCTTAAACAGAGAGATGACAAACTCATCTCAGCTGAATTTAAACCAAATTGTGCTGTTTAATAAGTAACTTGCAGCCTTGGGATGATGTTCATAAAGATGTAAAAACCAAATGTTGTTTACCAAGCTGCAAAATTGCATGTTATTCATGCTAAAATATGAAGCTGATTATAAGATTCAATGGAAATCAGACTGAATTAATAGGAGTCCTTTAACAAACCTCCATTTTCTCGATAGTCCTGAAAATTCAAGTAAATGCAAATTGAGAGGATGTACTAGCTCAGAAAATGAACATAGCATCTCAGTGCCTAAAATATTTCTCCAGCCAATCAATGAAGCTACATAATTAAAATATTCTTTTATGGACTTTAAGGTTTCTGAAAGAGTATAGATTCCCACTTACATGGGTCTAATTATTATTTGAAGCTAATCAAGATTGAAAGAATATGTGGTTGTTTGTTGTCAGTATAGAATAAAGAGACTAATTTTGATATGCACTATATATCACTATTTAATTTAACATTTCTCTAAGTAAAGCCTTTAGCTTTCTTCCAGGAAGACAAAAGCTAGTAGAAATTAGTTGCTGAAGATAAAGTGATAAAGTCTCAAGTTCATAAAAACTTTTAATATGTGTTTCCTAGTACATCATTTCTAAATGCTTTTCTATTCAAACCTCTACCAGTAAAAAAAAAAATCGAGTACACACACTGTAATATTTGTTTCCTTTTTATTCATTTTTAATTATATGAATGTACAAATAAAGCTTATACATTATAACACATGTACAACAATAAAGATTGAAATGGACTCCTTATAAAATTTATTGCTGAAAATGCAACTCTAAAACTGGACCTATTAAGACTTAGAAGCCATAACTATCTAAGGGAAGAAGCTAATTTAATGACCACAGTTTTGGTGTTTTCTCATAACATCCTTTAACATTCAAATTTGTGGATCATTCTTCTCCTGTCTCCAACTCAGTATAGATTAAATTTTAGACCCATCAATTTAGAAACCAACATTTTAATAATTCATCCTTTAAATGAAGCATACATTAAGTACAATGATAATGGATTTGCATTTGGAGAATATGTAGCCTATTAACACAGTTAAAAAGTAAACAGCTCACTTCCACTTCTGGATATGAGAAAGCATTCTATCAGAACAATCATCTTAACAAAAACAAGTGTAAATGCCAGATCTTTCATTAAAGTTATCCTTCAAATAGCATTGGGAAGCAGCCAAAATTGCCAGGAATTAAGGAGCCAAGGAATTAAAGATCTCCGAAAGAAAAAGAGCATACTGAAGTGAATTTTATATTATTCACCAATTTTGTCTTGAAAGTATTTGTTGATTCCTATGCTAAGTAGTATTAAAGGATAAGAAGGGAAGCAGAAAACAATAGCTAGGAGATGAAACAGCGAGCAGAGCTCTCCTTAGTGTCACAGATTGGGTGCTAAATTTTGGACTTCAGGGTTTACCAGGAAAAAGATACTAGTAAATATCTCAGGTTTTCAGTTGAGATCTCTAAAATGCTATGCCCTAGAAATAGACCTAGAAATAGAGCAAGGAAACAGAAGAGTATTAACAAAAACTCAAGCCTATACTTAATCTCATCATGGGATTTGTTTAAGGTTATGTGACACTTCTCTAACTGCCTCTCAGAAATTAGACCCTCTGACATCAAGTGCCTCAAAAAAAAAAAAAGATTTTAATAAATAATATCTAAATTTCAATCAAATATTAACAGGCATGCCAGGAAACAGGAACAAATGATTGGAAATTCAGAGAAAAATAGACAATGAAATTGAAACACAGATGATCATGATATTGAAGTTATCGGGTAGAAATTTAGAAATAAGTACTATACATAAGTTCAGGAAAATAAGTTAAAAGGAGGAGAATTTTCCAAAGAATTTTACTAAATATTTGAAACCTATAAAACATAATTAAATGGAAATGCTAAAATGAAAAAATATTATAGCTAAAATTGGTTTCAAAATATTACTATGATAAAGCATACTAGAGGGAAGGATATTGAATGAGAACATAGAGAAGTAGGTAATATGTTGCATATGCACTGAGGTAAAAAGAGACCGTGATGAAAGTGTCTAATAATTTGTGCAATGGAAGTGGCTAATAGAAAAGAGGGGGGGGGACTTTTAGGAGATATCAGACCAAAATTTCTAAAACTAATGGAAATAAATCAATCTGCAGATAAAGATGCTTGACAAACCTCAAAATCTTTACATACAAAGAAAACCAAAGATAGGGAGAAAGACTTGAAATCTTCCAGAATTAAAAAGAAGTAGACACAGTACATTCAAAGGAGCAATAACAAAACTGGCAACTGACTTTTCCACAGAGTCAATTTTAAACAGAAGAAAACTAAATGACATATAGAAAGTGCTGATGTTAAAAAAAAAAGCCAATACCCAGAATTCAATACCCAGATAAAGTATATCTCCAGAATGCACATGGAATAAACATAATTTCAGAAAATCAAAAATTGAGCGAACTTCTCACGTGATTTTCACAAGCAAGACTCTTCAAGGTTGCTTTCTGCACAAGGAAAATGATATAAGATGGAGAAATAAAGCAAGACGAATACAAGAAGCAGAAACATAAAATAATATCTGCTTAAATACAAAAATATTTTTAAATAGAAAAATTATAGGAACTTTTCAAACCGAGGCATAAACAAAAGACATATATAAAATATTGTTATAAAACAATAGACATATATAGTGGGGATTATGTTATGCACAAAATCAGAAAACATGGTAATAGCACAAAATGTGGGTAAACATAAAGTGAAAACAAAGTATTCTAAGTTCTTTGCAGTACATGGGAAGTAGTGGAACTAACTGATAATAAAACCAAAAGTCATTGATTCTTTCATCTCAAAAGTAGGTAACAGAATGATAAACAAGGTAAACAATAATGGAGAAATGTAGTCATACAATATATTTGATGTATTGCTGTTCTATCATATGTAAAACTGTATGCATAAGCAAGTAGAAAACTGGACAAAATGTATGAAACCACTATTTCTGTGACTGGAAAAAGACAATATTAAAATGTAATTCCTGAGAGGGGAGATAAAGGACATGAATCTTACAGTTGCTTTGGCTTTCTCCCTGGATGAACTTTCCAGAAAACAGTTCAAGAAGAACAATCCACGAAGAGTCCATTGATTACTGAGATATGAGATGAGATTGAAAAGCTGAGGTCTGAAATTTTGGGGGCTGCATACTTGCGTAATGGGGCTATGCAGAGAGAGAGCTCCAGAAACAAGCACAAGGGTCCTCTGGAGTCTTTGACTAACTAACGAACTTGATTTATATAGACTGAATAACTTCTGGCGCTCTCACCAGACAGGGAGCCATAGGAGTTCTGAGTTCTGACTGGCCCAAGGGGAAAAAACATTCAATAAAGACCCCAGAAAGAAAACCCTTTATAAGCAGGGACCAACTATATCTAGAGAAGAGGCTGCTCTAGAGTCACACTAAAGAGGGTTTAAAAGACAACCTCAGAAGAGTCAAGTTAATCCGTAAGAAAATTAACTTCCATCCGGAGTAAAGCTCAATACCTTTAAAAGATACAACAGGAAACGAAGAATCAAAACCATGAACACAATGTCCACCATCAAAACCACAAGTAATAGATAATATAAAGAAGTAAAAAAAAAAAAAAAAAAAATGAAACCTGCAACCAGGTAAAACCTATTAATAGAAACATAATGTAAAAATGTAGAATTGACCAAATTAGCAGAAAAGCATGTTGGAAGAGCTATTATAAATATATTTATGCACCTAAAGAGAAACATTGACATAGTGAAGAGAAAAATTGAAATATTCAAAATGAACCAACCTGCATATCTAAAGATGAAAAGGTAAATTATTTTATATTAATGGGCTTATACACAAAATAAGCACGGCAGAGAAAAGGCCATTGAACTTAAAACCATAGCAATAGCAACTCTTTAAACTAAAGCACAAAGAGAAAGAAGGCTGAAAGTAAATGAATACAGACTGAGCAGTCTATGAAACCTTATTGATTGGAGCCCAGAAGGGAATGGGGTGAGTATGAATCATATATTCAATGTAATAAGTAATATATCCAGATTTGGTGAAAAGTAGTGCTGCATACCATAGATCAGAGAGTCTCAACAATATCCAAGGAGAGTGAATACAAAGGAAACCATGCCAAAGCATAACACAGAGCAAGCTCTGCAAACCAAAATTAATGAGCAAATCTTAATAGCCAGCAGGAAAAGAAAAGGATACATTGGGTACAGGGGAACAAAGATAAAAGTTATCACTGAATCATCAGAATTCAGGTATATCAGAAGACAATGAAATGATTCCTAAAATGCTGAAAGAAAAACAACGTAAAATTTTATATGAGAAAACATCTTAATATCAAGAAAAACATCATTATATTTAAAAACCATGAAAATCTATGCAAATCAAAAATATCATCACAGAGACAGAGTTGAAAAGATTCACCACAACAAAATTTTCACAAGAAATGTAAAAGGAGATTCTTCAATATGTTATATAATACATAATATAATATAACACATGCACACACACACACACACACACACACACACACACACACACACACACACCCCAAAAGGAAACTGAGATCTATACAAGGAATAAAGAGTGTGAAGATGGCACATATATGAGTATTTTTTATAAAATAGTAAGTAAGTTATTAAACTAAAAACAATAACAATGTATTCTGGAGTCTACAATATAAGTAAATCTGAAAATCTAAAATAATAGCACAAAGGATGCATGGGCAGATGAATGGGGAAATTAGGAGTATACTGTTTTGAGGATCTTACACAAAAGTGTATAATACCTTTAGAAAATAGACTAGGATAAATTAGAAATCTTAGGGAAATCAACTAATAGGAAAATAAAAAGTGATTAAGCCAATAGATAAGGTAAAATGGAATATTAAAATACTTGAATAACCCAATAACAGAGAAGAAAAAAAGAAACAAGAATTAAAACAAGTGATTAATGGAGTATTTTTGAAATGTGTTCATAAGTTACCTTTATTCCTTGTAGAAAACAGTATTACCTTTTACACATTTTTAAATAGGATTTGTTTGATATGATAGAAAAATCCAGGAATTCCCAGGTGCATTCTAAAACATTAATGGAATTATTTGGCCAGTGCTGTATTTAATAGTATGCTAAGTGCCTCACAGGAAGGAAGAGGAGACAGAGAAACTGCTGTTTGGACCCTAAAAGAAAACAACTCCAATCTTTTGTCTAATAGCATTGAGCAACTATTAATTTGATGTCTCTTGTTTTGATTACTTGATAATGGAGAAGAACATTTTGGAATATAAAAAATGTATGTTCTTAGCTTTTCCTATATCCGTGATGCCAAGAGATCAATGAGTGTTCTTAAGATTTTTGTACGCCAGCTGGTTTCTTCCCTTTTCTAGAGGACCCAAGAACTGTACGCAGAGAGACAAGACTCCGTGTGGTCCCCGTTGCTGTGGTATCACAAAAGGAAGAGTAATAGGGATTCCACATGGAGAAGTGGATGTTGAAACTTCAGTGAATTACTTTTGGATACCTCTGTGACGGCAGGCATTCAAATGTACTCTCAACAAAATGATAAATTGGTATATGCTGTGAGCTTTCACTGTTGTTTGAATGTAGTCTAATCATAAAGGTTAAAATCTCAAATTCGAAGAATTTGTTGCTTTTGAATATAAATTAAGGTAGAATTTCATTTCTTGTTCCATTTCTTTAAACAGCTTTTCTTACATGGGATCATCTACCATAAGAATATAAAACAAGAATATCAGAAGTTCCACAGTCAAAGTTAGTGCACTTCACCATTTGAAGTTTTAGAACTGATGAGTATATTTGGAAGGGTTGAATATTAATAGTAGTTTATTATAAACATGTAACTGTGAAGGGAAAGATATTTGAATATGACTGTTAATTTCAAAATCATGACTGAGAAAGGGCAAAATTTCACATGCATATTTCATAGGACATATTTTTACATAGTACTGTATATATACTTCACATGTTTCCAGAGGATGACATTAGAGTGCAGGAGACAGGAAATCGCCAAAATATTGAGAATGTGGAAGCTATACTTCTTTGCCAGGAAGTTTCAGAAATACGACATCACTGAATATCACTGATGCTCTTTTCTCTAAAAAAAAATACACTGATGATAACAAAGACCAACATCAGATTTGAAGATAAGTAGGAGTATCTCAATCTGTATATATACTGATCTTTATTTATTGAGAAATATTAAATAAAATTTTACCCCCAAGAGTAAGGGAAGAAGAGAGGAAAAAGTAGAGGGAAAAGGTAATGCTGTACTTCACAGAAAAAGGTTTCACTTTTTTTTTTTTTTTTTTGCAAGTGATGTTTTTATGGTCAAATGAATTTCCTTACACAAAACCTAATCATCTTGCATGGTCATGGCTCTGAGGATGAGTAAATAATATGCTGTGTGATGGTCATTGCCAAGGAGACCTGTTATCTACCTTTTAAAAATGATTATCCCCAATCAGCTCGGCCAGGTTTCACCCATAAAGGAAATTGATTGGCCTTTTTTATTTCCATAGTTTCATATTTGAAGAAGTGAATTTACCTACATATGAAAAAACCTCATAGACGTTCAGGCTTAATAATGCAGCATGAACAACACTTTTTTCTTGTAAAAAATTTAAAAGTTCTTAATATTATAGCTATATTGACATTTTAAAAGTAATTTAATGCTTGGAAACAAGTAATTGGCCATCTACTTCTAACATATTACAGTCCTCAAATTATTTCTTTTTTTTTCCTTAGGTTAAACCACCTTGGGTATTTTAACTTGAAAAGCATGTAAATGGTCACGTAGTTTTTAGAAAATAATAGCTGTGTTTCTATGAAGGTTTTTTTTTGGATACATTGTTTTGAACCAGGAGACAAATTCATACCTAGTAATTGATGTATCAGAGTTTTCAGTGCTGCAGTTAACACACTTGCTGTGGATTTGTGGAAGTGTGACTGACTTTCTGTAGAGTTGCAGTAAAACTGGGTCCCACCATATACGATTTATTGATTTATCTCACCTCTCAATGCTTCTGAAGGAAATTGCATCTCAATTTATGCATGTGGTATAGAGTCACGATAAGTTTGCTAAAGCTAGTTACTCACCAGTTATTCTCCAGTCTACTGCTAATTCAATACAGAGAAGAAGGAAGATAAAGCCGCAGTAAAATATTTCCCAGGGATCTATATTCTTCCTTAAATGCTTCTTAAAAAAATTATTCCTAAGGAAGCATCTGACCTACTTTTTACTAAAATGAAGGACATAGTTTAATTTCTAACTGCAAACTGTTACTGTGATTGATGGAAAGAGCCCAATAGACAAAGGCAAAGGAGAGAATTATCTTTAATATACATAAGGATACAAGATCAAAACTATGTAAAGTCAATTGCACAAAGCAGGAGACCCAGCAGAAGTTTCTCCTTTTCTTGTTCCAAGTTCCAACAGAAGTGTCCCATTTCCTATGATGAAATGGGACACTGTCTAAGGTGAAGTTCATGTATGAACATGATACCTCCCTCCCACTGTTAATCTTCTCAGAGGGATAGGAAGAACTTTATTCTTCTGTGGCTGTTCTCAACCCTTTTATGAAGAATGAGGTCTTTTTAGTTAACTGGTAGCCTTCTAGGTAGTGAAGAAGTGTAGCCAGGTGTGAAGCATGAGTCGGGAGTGACAGCAGACAGGAGTCTTTCCCTAAGACTGTTCACACCCACGTCTTACCACTTTTTCAGGCAACAAGCCAGTAACTACAAATTGCCAAACAAACGGAATATTCTTGTACCACATGACCTTTCTAGGCAATCCCCAAACTCTGGCTGCCCCGGATGACTGATGAGCCTCAGGACACCCATGCACATTTTAGAGAAGTCATTGACTCCCAGATATTTGGATATCTCTTCAAAATGAAATCTCAAAGGAGAGAAGTAAAGTTTTATTGACATTTTCTTTTGATTTTATTTGAACAAATCACATTTGAAATGGCTTATTTCAACAGAGGTATGGATTTTTAAAAAAAATTTCAACAGTGGTATGGATTTTTAAAAAAAGGTTTTAACAGTTGCCACTCTTTTCAAAGTTCAAGTCCAAAACAGATGAAGAAAGTCAATATGCCATATTTTGTCAAATTTAAGACTCTATTGAGTATAAGAACATGTCATTACCTTAATAGTACTAAGAAACAAGGAATAATGCTGAAAATTAAACTAGGGCATGCCATCTTGAGTTCAGAAATGTCAATCTAAAAATATGAATCTTTGAATTGAAAGTACAAAGTATATCTTCAACTGATAACTTTAAAAATGAAAGCTCTTCTCCTGCAGTCGCTATAGTGCAAAAATAGTAATAATAATAACAATTTTTTATGTGCCCTTAAATATATTTACCAACTAAATAGATAACAGAATTAGTATTTACAGCATGCAAAACATTGTCTTTAGAAAGGTTTAGGAGGTATTATTTTGAGACAATGTTTTACAGGATCATACAGCCCAAAGGTTGGAGGTTTTACTACTTTAGGACATATTCCTACTATTTACAACACCTTTGCTAGGACCCAATATGAAGTGCAATGTTGTATCTCTGCCAACATCATAAATCAATTGAGAAATATTATATAGCAGAAGACAAACAAAAATCAACATATCACTTTCATTACAGAACTTATTACTATAGAAAGTGGCTTACCTGTAAGGGTGCAATGGCCATCCTCATACTGATCCCCAGAGTTAAGACGGACTTATTTAACCAGCAGTGACGGACTGACTGGGAAGAAGTTGCCATTGGAGAAGCTGAAAGGGGTTCACTTCAGGCAGCCTCTCTCAAGAGGAAAGAGAAATAAAAGGCTGAGCTATATATGAATCTGCACCTGAGAGGAAACATGCTGATTCCCATCCCAGCAATTTCAACCAGAGTTGGTCTATATTAATCTTAAGCATGGAAATGTAGAGCACTATTAACCCTTCCTGGTTTAAAGAAACCAAGACCTTCAGTCACCTGAGTGTTTCAGACTGGCAGACCAGAAGAGTTCTAACTCACGCTTCATTAGGGGGAATGTATGGAGCCCACATTAACTTTGGTTATATGTTGGCATAGTGAAAACTTGGTCATTTGATGAATGTAGAATCTTAAGAGGGGAGGGGAAAGAATGGCGAAGAGCTTTATTTGGCAGTGAGTGGGTCGGTGGTAGGGGTAGAGATGGTAATAGGTGGAAGAATATGACTAGGGAAAGATTTTAGCTACACATACACATACAGTAGTGACCTATTCTGAATTTAATTTTGGCTTCAGTATCTAGAAAACTTTGAGTTAAAATAGAACAGTAACCTGCTGGGGTTTTTTTGTGATTTTTTTTTTCTTTTATAACAGACGTCTGGGAAGTACAGCTCTAAAGTTTTTGGTGAATGTGCAGATATGAATAATTTTTAATCTGTTTTGAGCAATTGATAATTCAAACGTCTTGGTAAGTGGCTAGACACTATTTGAGAATCTAGAGATGGAAGAAATATGCTAATTTTCTGAAGATTAAAATAAAAGTGTGTTTCTTTAAGTGATATATGATCATTATAGAAACACAGGCAAATACAGGACAGGAAAGGACAAACAGTAGAAAAAGTCATACAATGTGTAACCTCTCAGAAATCTGCCTTATCAGTATCTGGCAAGTGTAATTTCTGATACTTCTTATGAACATATACATATAGGAGGAGAGATGGGTGAAATTTTTATGAAAACTATACATGTGATTTTATAAAAACTATTCATTTCAGCAAAATTTAACAACTACCACCATTAAATATAAGGGAGAGGATTGCTGAATTTAAGTTAAATGTTCCTTCACACACATAAGCATACACTAAAAAATATGGCACCAAAAAAATGTCCCTCTAAAGTTAAGAAAAATAAGTGAAGATGGTACCAATCATTATGCATCTTTTAACTGTATATTTCAAATTAGAATATCATTATTGACTCCTTTCTTTAAAAATATAAGGAAGTGGTCACTGCCACGTATTACCCTTTCTCTTTTGTTAATTTATATTCTATTCTATTAAACATAATTCCAAATCATTTTTAGCTGTATTTTACAATTAAATTGATTCAGTGGGTCATTTTATGAGTTATTTAAACACAACTTCTTCATTCCTGGTCTCTGTTATTTTAGATCATCTCTTTGGTGGCCACACTATTTGATTATTTCCCATTTCACTTCCTCCCAAAATCTTCCTTCTCTCAACAGCCCCCCCTTTCACCAGTAACCCCTTTTATTCTTTGTGTTTATGAATATTGAGAAAATTTCCTTTTCCTTTGCTTCTGAGCACTATTAACAAATATTTTTTTCGAGTCCACACTGTGGAGGTGTATCTTCAGTACCTTCTGTCACTATTTTTATGAAGAAATCTTATGTCGTTCTGAATTTCTATCCCACATACCTGGCATTTTTTTGAACCCATGAAAATCCTACAGCTTGGCCAGAGTAGTCTTAATTATTGTGTTATAATCTTTTCTCAGTTTTCTCAAAATTATTTTGAGTAATTTCTCCTCTTGATTAGGAAACAAACTGTTTATACAAAATTTCAGATAAAACATACACTTTATACACAGAGTTAATTTTGTTGTTTGTCTGGTCAGGGTCACTGATGATACATCTCCTTGATGTCTGCCCTTCTGCCCTCCACGATGTCTTAAATAGCCGTGTGGTCCCTTTGTGCCCGTGATCTCACATTGCTCTTGTCAGTGGTCTCTTGATGCTTTTGTGAGTCACGTTCACCCTCTTTTTGTGGCATTGAATGCTGCTCTCGTCCCTGTAAGATCTTCAGTTCTATCGTTCGCTTTCCTCTCAGTGCTTCCAGATTGCTTTTACCTCCTGTCTTTGTCTTATAATCACTTCCTGGAACCTCCATTTCTCTTACCTGAGTTGTGAGTTTGTTTTGAAAGGTCACATTTTCAATAATTTCTTGAGCCTAAGGCATAGTATTTGTTTCAAATCTCCCATTATAACTCCTCTTGTACTTTCCAATAATTTATGACTGTTCTTCAAGGGCCTTTTGCTTAAGATCCTTTTCTAATTTTTCAGTATGTGTGTATGTGTTTTTCATGATTTCGTTTTAAAGGACACAATGAATTGATGAAGAATTGAATGGGAAATGAGGGGCAAAGAATGAATGAGCCTGTGCCAGACAGTAACATTGATTTGAGCTTGTGGTTGTGGAAACTTTCTTACCAGTGCTGTTTCCTTTGCCCTTTGCCCTGAGGACATGGGTCCAGTTGGTTTTTGTGGTAAAGCTGCAAGTGTGAGTGCTCTGAGGAACCTGTACCCAAGGTGTTGGATTCTGTTGGGCTCTTTCAGCTATGATGCAAGATCGTAGGAAAATAAAGTTTGAGCACATATTTTCTTTTAGGTACTCTTCCTGATCTACTGTGGCAATCTACTGGATTGTCATCGCAATGGGATTCAAACCTCAGTTGGCTTCACTCACACCACAGTGCATTTTCATTGTCCTATGGCTATCTTTTTACCATAGACTCCAAAATTATTTGAGAGCAAATCACATAGCAAACTTCAATGAACTACGATATTTGTGGAATGGAATAGTGTGGTAAATTATAATTCAGCTGAACTGAGACAAACAGGAAACATTTTGATTTCAAAATATGTAACTGAAAACTCTTTTAAAATGTATTAGTCACCTTCTTTGACCTTCATAGTACATTATTGCAAAAGATCATTGATTCTTCCTTGGTTGACTTAAGGCTGTTTAGGATCTCAATGTTAATATTATAGGGCGAGACTTTCAACATTGTATACGATGAATGTGGGTGACTGTGCCCCAATATTAGAGCATATTCTGTATTCTAAAGGTTTGCAATTAAATACCATTAATTTTTAATATCATACTTTTTGGTAATAAGCTGTTTTTTATAGAAATAGAGGGGCAAAATATTCACATATGTATCCATAAGAAATAGAATTTTATATAGTGCTATAAGTTATATATTTATATTTATCATATAATACACATTATTTATAAATATATATATTACATAGTTACATATTATCTATAAATATATGTTTATATATGTTATACAGTACATGTAAAACACATTTACTACTAATTTACCATTTATTAATGTTTCAGTGTAATATATTTTATATCCTTTGCTTGCATTTTAAAGTAACAAAACAAGTCATTGAGGTAACAAAAAGATGCCTTCATCAGTGCTGAGTATCAGACAAAAGTTATAAATACTAGGTAAATAGATATGACCAACTAAAATAAAACAAGGGACATATCTTCTATTCCGTGTGTTATGACTAATGCACCCTATCTAAAGTACATTTGCACAAAGAATTGTGTTTCTGACATAAGACTATACAGAGAAATTGTGAAAAAATTGAGCCAGTTATCCTGCAGTTTTTTACAGCTAGATATTCAGAAATCTCTGAAAATTTGGCTCCATTTCTCTTTTTTCCTTCACAGTTTGGCAACTTGTAAATATATCTTAAATGCACTCTGATAAACTATAGTTCGTTTGTATTTGATAAGATTTCAACTAATGGCTTTCACATACTGTTCCTTGATAAAAGGTTTTCATTACCATATATATTTTAGGTTATTTGATAGCTGAAAGAAAAAAGGACTAGTAAAAATATCTGAAAACTCTTTCTCGTGCTCTTATCTTCCAAAAGGAAATCATGTGCTGAGTAGTTGAATTAAAAGGAGATAGGAAAGCGCAGACTGCAGTTTAACAGAAGCCATTGATCTTTACAAATTAGACTGACAACAGAGATCCATTAAAGTCCGCAGTGTAATGAAAAAAATTCCTTTCCTTTGGCCTTTCTTTTATCTCCTCTCTTTCTAATTCTGATTCGTCTCTTCCATACTCTCCTGTCCTTCATAAGAGACGCTAAATGCTGATGAGGTAATGGCTGTTACAAACCTCTTTCAATCTCATCTGAGAAATGACACTGATTCCAAACATTAATTTTTGGTACCTATCTGAATAGCAAAAAGCTTGCTATATCATTGATATGCAGTGGGGAAGAATCAGGATGGAAAAAGAGGGTCTGCTCATTTTAATACACCTGTGCTAATTCAATGAAATCCATTATGACTTAAAGCAGGGCACCCAAGATCGTTTCTTATACCACTTACCATAATATTTACAGCATTTATCACTTTTTGGGTTTAATTGTTTTTACCTGATTACTTATATTTTGCTCTTATTTAAAGGTAAGATTCTCAAGGTTAGGAACCAGGTCATTTCCAGCCCTCCTCAGCCCAAACAAGTTCAAGCCACAGTGCCATCCATTTCCTTAGTCATTTGAGACATATTTTCTGGGTACCTGCAAGAAGCAAGAACACTTGCTGGTGTGCTGTTTAAATAAGAGGATTACCTAGATAAGTAAGAAAAATAGAGTCATGAATGTGATTGAATGTGACATAAACTACGAAATGGAGAAAAGGCCTGTTGTGCAAAAATGCCACTTCATTCTCCAGTCCTTACAGACAGAGGAGGACATTGTTCTATCCCCGTGCTCCTCATGTATTTTTTTCTACCACTATGGCACTTACTGATTGACTTACAAACCATCTTATCTTCAGAGTGAAACCAGAAGACTCTTAAAGACTGAGATCCCATCTCATTCATGTTTTATTCTTGGTGCCTATTTTAATACCTGCGAATAGTGGGTGGTCAGTTGTACATGTGTTGCTGTGCATGTTTGTATGTGCATTGTACATATATTTATTTACATAGGTGTCAATAACTAGACAAAAAGTATTTTGGAAACAGAGCCCAGCAAGTCATGGAGCCTGTGTCTCTGATACATGATCCTATCACAAAAAAATGGAATGTAGTGTTAAGAATCAGAAGCAGGGCTTGTGTTCTGAGCCCTGTGGTTGGTACCACACTTAACACCTTCCTTATGGTATCTCATTAAGACAAAGTCATTCAAGAGGTAGTAGGTATCACATATCCCATGAGAGCATTTGAGTTAGTGTGTCCTTGGTTTGCCTGTTGCCTCCTTTGCTTCTGAAATAATTTGAAAACATTTAATCTCTCTGATTTTGGCTTTCTCAGCATATTAATGAAATTATAAGGCCTCCTCCTAAATGTGCTAAGTGGGTCTTTATCAGAAAATGCACTTAGACACTTTTGTTTTTTCTAGAAATTTTCAGATATGATTACAATATTCCAAGCGTAAATGTCTTGAATTTAATAGTATAAGGAAGACGCACTACACTTAAAATCCTGTGGCCATTGATAGCACTCTGCTTTTTTCTATGAAAGAAAACACAAATATGTTGCCTCTTATTTGTATTTCTTTCAATTTTTAGCTTAATCCAAGCAGGAACTTGAGTGACTTTTCTCTCATTTCTCTGCAGGGCTATTTGGATTTCTTCACCTCCACTTTTTTCCGGATACTGCACCCTTGGAAATTTTTGGAAGTACTTCCTCAGCAATACAATTTCCTATATAGCATTTTGTCAACACTTGAGCAGATTGTTAAAAAGGTAGTTAATAATCAGTATAAAATCGTGACCAAAGTTTTGTAGAAACAGGTAATCAGGTAGGAATACTTACACATAATTCTTCTCTCATGGTGTAAAATACTCCCTTGAATTTGGCTTTTTGTCCCTTTGCTACCCTTGAAAAAGTTACTACCAATGGCGATAAAAAGGCTGATGTTGTATCTATTAAATGTCTATCATCTGAACACAAATGGAAAATTATCTATAAACTTATACACACAGGTGTTTCTGCAGGAACAAATGTATAATACCTGATTTCAAATTTCTAACTTGATATTAAGTATAAAACACATAGAAACAAGTTAAGCCTTTCTTGCAGATTGTAGCACAAATTAAAATGCATGCATTTAATGGGGATTTTGAATTGCTGATGTGAAGGACCTAACTTGATACCATTAATGCAGAGGTTAGGGCAATGATTGAGTTTATGGTCAATACTTATGCTTTATCTACAAAAAAAATATTGAAATGATTTTCTAAATAGCAATGTCTAATTATTTTCCAAGTATCTTCCCCCTAATACTCTGCAGCCCCATAAGAGTCTGTGTCATCATATTTTCAAGCACCTGCTGCATATTCTGTGGTGTGTAGACAGCTTCACGGAGGAAAGTACTGGAATACTTGTGTTCTTCCTCTCTCACTTTTGGCTCAGATTGAAGATCATAGAAGTTAATTCCAGAGGAGTATATGCTGAAAAACTTAAAAGCAGGAGTCTGAAAACTGATTAGGTGACTCTTAAAACTTTCACTCAAACACAAGTTACAAAAATATTATCCAGAGGGTAGAGATTGGGGCATATTTGGTGATGGAGATTTCCTTAGAGAGAGCTGAAGTGTGTGATGTGTGAACTTCCACCCATGCCAACCTCTCCCAGAGTAGAAGGAATGAGCATCACTTCTCTCCTCTCAAGTGGAGAGCAAGGGCTTCAAGGAAATACTTGGAGAGCCTAGTGTGTTTGCGTTGTGTGTCCCTGATGTCTGAGATGGGTGGAGATGCAATGCACAGTGGTTTGAGTCAAACCTGAGACATCGAAGTCAGAAGTGTGACAGGCCAGAGACTGCTGAGGACAAGCTGAGAAACTGTGTCTGCTCTGCAGGCAGCTGGCACAGTCGGAGTCTGCGAAGTATGACTGCGTGTTCCCATTGGCCACTTGGGTGTCAAAAGCACTACAGATTCTGAAGGAGCTTATGTTATGGCTCAGCAGAGAAGGGCTCCAGAGTCTCTGGGCTCACAGGGGCTGCAGTTAGTGTGAGTATGCTGGAGAATGTGGGTGTCAAGTGCATCAAGAGACTGAAAGCAAATGGTACCAGTGGCGGTGAAGGCCCCAGTGGTGGTAAGGGCTCCTTCCTGCACCATTGAATTTTAAACAACTGTAAGGCCCAGAGATGCAACGCCACCTTGTGGTAGTGGAAGTCCAGTACGTTCCTGCCCCCTTTCCTTCTCTGGCCTTCTCCCTACTCCAGAACCAAAGGGGCCAAGAAATTGGGTGGGTGACCTCAGGGAGAAGCAGTAGGCAAGCACATCAACCAAATCCCATCCTAGTTCTTGCACAGAACAGACCTTAGCAAGGGAGGGGAGACAATTAAAGTAAATTGGACAGAACGGGGCAATTTCCATGGAGGACAGCTTGTTTGTTGACTTAACATGATCATAGAACTCTTTATTACCCCTGTGAGAATAGAAAAGTTATAGGCCTGTCTGTGTTATCACCCAGAGGCAGGGGGAAAACTTCACCCCTGAATAAACATAAAGGAGATAAAATAACTTGCTTTATGATTACACCTAATGAGTCTTGCTTATACAAGGTACTGTTTAAACCCACCTTGTATTAAACAAAATAAATCATGTACTATGCTTTGGATTATTTACTTTGAAAATTATGTATAATGACAGCCAATCTGTAGGGTCATGCCAGGAATTGGATAAACACAGTCAGATTTCCTTTCCACTACAATTTCAAAATATTTGGAAGTAAAACATACTAAGTTTTTACTTCCACTGGTAGTAACTAAACTGACATTTCACCAGAATGGATGCATACTGTTTCTGTTAGCTTCAGATTCTCTTCACTATCTAGTCAGAATTTCGGGACAACACCACCTTTATATAACTCTTTGAGACTATGCACTTTTTTTTACATGTAGGGTATAAAATATGCACCATACCTGTTTTAATGTCATTGCAAGTATATTCTCTTTAGAAGATGGGAGTCAGTTTTATTCTAGTGTTTGTATCATGGCTTCCCATTGAGATACGTTTTCACTCTACAGAAGGCGCAAGAATTGGACCTGTTATTTTTAGGGGCAGATCAAACATTTCTCCTAGGTAATGGGACACCATGAGGTGTGCTCTTGCATATTACTTCCCTTACTAATTAAATGCAATGTGAGAGTGAAGGTAAGTTGACATTGTTAAAGTAAATGACCCAACACTTTAGTAATGAAGGCACATCTAGGCTAAAGTTTATTGTTTTAATTTTAATCTGGAGCAATTTCAGCCCTACAAAGTAAGTGGCTCTAAGTGTCCTGCAACACATTGTTTTCACTATACTACAGTGCAGCCCACTGATGCTATAAAAACAAAACTATCTGTAATAACTTGTATTTTGGAATGAAGTCGTTGATTCACATTCAAGGTGAACTGATATTGGACATTTATTAAATCTAGGTTTTAACAGGCTGTCGTAAGTGGGGTTCTTCAGAGGGCAGAGATATTGAGAGGCTAAAAGTTGCTTAAATTATACCCCATAAAAATATGGATGAGGTTCAGATGCCTTTAGATTAAATATTCATTACTGAATATTTACATAATGCATGCAAAAGTGCTTTTAAAATAAAAACTCTCTTTATATAAATGGAAGCTATGGCCAGATTCACCCACATTATACTCTGTAGAGTGCTTCCAAGCATTCCCGGGAGCCATAGAGAGGAGAAATTCCTTCTATCACTTCTACAGAGGAAGGAAAAGACTGGTCATTCTACACTCCCAACCTACCCTACTTAAGTTGTTTGGGCCACCTACAATTGTTCAACCTTTACTCGAGTACCTGTTTCCTGTGGTGAATCGATCTATGATGCTAAAAAAAGAAATACATCTTTTATAACTTATGTCCTCCATTGCAAAGGGTTACATGATCAACAGAGCCTTCTCCGTAAATTATGCAGAATCACTCGATTAGAATAAACAAGCATCGAGAGACCCGGCTTTCTAGTCCATCTCCACTGTTTCCTAGTTTCATGATCTTGGACAAGTAATTTTAAGTCTGTGTTTTATTTTCTTCCTCAGTTTGTATGATAGCCTAATGCCTACCTTGGAGGATTGCTTGAGGATTAAATGAGGTAGGGCGAGCAACATTGTCAGGATCTGATACATTCAAGAGGCTGAAAAATGATTAATTTCTTCCTACATAAAGAAATGATTATTTCCGTATTAAAAGCAGCTAACTCTTAATTACCTGGGCTAATACATGGAAATCTCTATGTAGATGAAAATAATGTGAACATAATTTTCACCCAGTTTTGTGATTTATTTTGATATTTTATGTTTCTAGTATTTTGATATAGAATTTTGACACAGAAGGAGAGAATATTAGGAATTGAGTGATTTTTCTCATTTTACAGATTAAATCATTCAGATAGAGGTAACAAAACCAATTATAAATGTAATCCAGCTAGTTAGAGGTAGAATTGGGACTGAAGATCCAATCTCCTTGTCTTCGCATTCCGTGAGTTCATAGTACGTCAAGTAAAATGATCAAACCAGTGGTCAAAATGAAGATCTCAATTTGAAGTAGCTGAAAAATACCCACCTTCATTAACTACCATGCTATTTATTACTTTACCTCTGACTTTTTCATTCTGTGGGAGTGCATAGTAATTGCTTACACTTGTCCAAAGCAGCAGGTAGGGATATAATTCACAAGTAATTCCAGTCAAAATTTTGCACTGGTTTACTGTACACTTTGGACAGTTGTGGATTGAAAAAAAAAGGAAAAAGAAAAGCGAGCGGGGATAGGCCTGCTTTTGAAGTTGAATACAAAGGCACCATTTGAGCTTAACACCTTAGTTTATAACTTCCCTAGGGACAAAGAAGTAATTAAATGCTTTGTTGTAAAAGTCCTTTCTACTGTGACTCATAAGCAGGTAACACTAGCATATGATACACGTGAGTAGAGTAGCTGAAGATGATAAAGTAAGAAGAGCTAGCAATAATTTTTACTAGAAGTGGAAATTGAAATTTACTTTGGAAAATTCACATAGAAAACCTTATATGGAAAGAGACTCATTTTCCATTACCATCTATCTATACTTCTCTAAAGGCACTTATTTTCTACCTTGCACTAGAGTCAGTCGTACATATATCATTGATTACACCATCAGCATTGATATACCATCAGTTGGAGAACCAAACCCCCTTCTGCCACATTTTTATAATTTCCAAGCATCCCACCTACTATTTGCTGAAGTAGATATTTATAAGTATAGGTTAAATGAATTAATATATTTATGTTCTGACAATATTGAAATTATATTTCATATGATGAAAAGGGGAAATAATCATAAAGTAGCTGCAGTCCTTCCTGGAGAAAAAGGCAATGTTCTCATATTCTTTTTCAATAAAAGTAGTAAATTACAACATTTTTCTCCAAGGCTCTCAAATAAAAGGAAATAAAAATGATGATAGTGGCTTAAAATATACTTACTTTAATAGATGTTATTTTATAGTTCTATAGCTTATTTTAGTAATTTATAATGATATATTCATAAATGATATATAAACTATTTAAGAAAATAAGGCCACATGGTTTTGCATGTGGGTGATGCTCAGGTGAGCCCCTCTCTCTGGCTTCCCCTATTTGTGGCCTAAAGAAGTTCATGATTACTGCATGGTTTCTAACCCTGCCTATACCTAGCAGACACTGATGTCTTTCTGGGCAATATCTACTCCCTCATCATATTTTTATAAGGAATCCTAAACTTATTCAGGGAGCTACCCTGCTCCCGTACTCCCAAGAAGCTGGCTTAATACACGTGCAGCTCCAGGGAAAGGTCTCGAGCTGATGGTGTATTCTGGCATGGTAATCAATCCGTACTTGATTATAAGTGTCCTCCCCAAGAGTTATGGTCCATCAAAGGAATTGTCATCTCTCTCTCTTGGTCCCCATCTTGTCTTTACTCCTTCCTCTCCCCCTCCTTCCTTCCCCTCTCTAGCTCTCTCTCTTTTTCTCCTCCCTCTTTTTCTCTCTTCTTCCTCTCTGTCTCTTTTCCTCCAACCACCCTGGTCCCTCGCCCTCTTTCTTCTACCCCTATCTCCTGCTGAGTCTGTGGATGCGATCAAGCAGCCCAGCAGCTCTGCAGTTACGCACCACTTTCTACCCTCACAAAGACAACCAGCCCTGCCTGAAGCTGACATTGAAGCTGTCGGAGCTGAGAGATGGGCAGATGGAGAGAATCTGGGTTCACAATGTCATCCCTGAGACACTACCTCGACTAACTCCGAATCCCACATTTCATACGGACTTCTAATTTCTTAAAATGACAATTACCATTTTTAAGCCAGTTTGTTCCAATATTGCTGAAAACTAATTTTGATGCACACCTCAATCTCAATCCACGTTTTAAAATTTCCTTCCTTGTCCACTTATATTTCTATATGTGCTATTATTATTCTTATGTAGAGAAACATGTCTAGCTATACGATACTAAATGATTACCATTAAATACTGACAATAGCAGAGGAATAGTACAAACTCCAATGAAATACGAACAGCTAAAAGGCCGATTTTATAATGTGCATTTGTAGCAGCCATTTGAGTGAGTCTACATAATGGTTTTAAAGGACTTTTGATAATGTTTCCTGCAGCTGTGCAGACTTTTAACTTTTAACTCTTCATTTAAAAAAATACATCTAAATATAAATCAAGCACTATACACTTCCAATTTAGCTGTTTGAATGGAAAGAGAAAGTTGAAAGCTGGAGCAGTCATGAGTAAGTGCTGCAGAAAGCTGTAGTCGACAGTTGCAATTTAAAACCAATCAAGTGGGCAGGGGAAGGGGAACACAGAACCTGAAAATAACTGGGAAGCTTAGAAATAGTTTTAAAGCAATAGCCACCCTAATAATGATTATGGTTAATTAGTGATCCAGGGGTACCACCCTCTCAGCAAGGAGTTGAAGCACAGCCCTGCAGTTTCCACCAGCAATAATCAATCACCTGAGCCAGTCTTCCCTAGCATGAGGTGTTGAGCTCTTGACCAAGGGGCAAAGAGTATGAGAAGGTAGTAGTTACCCAGTTATGTGTGTCCATACACCAAGTTCTTTGAGTCAGTCAGTCACAAGACTGGAAAACTAATGTTGATGACACCTACAAGGTGACAAGTGAGATGCCTTCTCAAATGTTCATTCCTGCAGTTATGCATCTAGAATAGGCAAACATGCTGCCTCTATACTTTGCCCTTGGCTATTATGTCTTGAACAAGAGGGGGGAAAAGCAATTTTAGATTTAATATAATCTTATCTTATTTAGCTATGTGAAAGAAAGTAGACTGCCTTCCTTGTTCTTTTAGTTTTATCCACTTGTAACCTGAGCAAATCATTTAAAGTCTGCTTTCCCCTTCTGAAGAGAGAGAACATTACCCCTCATACCTTACAGGGGAGTTTGTGAAAATCCAGTAATGTATGTATATGAATGTCCTTTCCAAATAGGAAAGTACTACATAGATACAAACAGTTGGAGTCTTTCTTATCAATTTACCAATTTTAAGCTAGAAAGAACTTACAAGGTATGTTGCATCTTTGGAGTTTATTATGGGAATAATCACTTGTTTCAAGTACATAAAAATTCCCAATGCCCCCCCCCCTCCAAACTCCACTCCCAAACCTGAAAGTGGTATTAGAGGATTAAGAATAACAGAAAGGTAGCTTAGCATATTTGTGTTTGACTTTTTTGAATATACTTATTCTCAGTAATTTTATAATTTTTTTTTTCCTGAAAGATAACCTTACTTTTTTTCCTGAAAGATGACCTTTCTGCACTCTGTACTCTATCCTAGATCTCTACTTGTGGACCCTTTCCTCTCTCTCCTCCCTGAGGATAGATGCAGAGGTGGGTAAGTGTGAAGCAGAACTTTAGATGCTTTGGAAACGTTTGGACCAGAAGTTAGAAAGGAACCTAAGCTGACCCTAGCAACAGTACCAGATAAAGGCAAATCGGAGAGACAAGAGAGCAAAATGCAAGGAATGCTTTGTTGGTTCTGAGCTTGGTATTTTGGCTCTCTTTTCCTAGAGCTTAAAAAATACACGGAGGTATCTCCTGTGTGTTTGTTTTTAAGTGTTTTTTTATTGCAAAGGTGACACATATTTATCGTCTCTGAATGGATATTTGAAATATATAGTAAAATACAAAAAAAAAAAATGAAATCCAAGCATAAATCCCACATACAGAATAAAGAAATATGTATATGGAGAAAACAAAATAATTGCCGGACAGACTGTACTTTCCAAAAATGGCACAACAATAGTTCTGGTCTTACGTGCTCCTCCAGAACCTTGCCCCTTTCCATCAGGAGAGAATTTATTTCTCCTCCCTTTAAACCTGGGTGCGACTTAGGATTGTCTTCACCAATAGGAAATGGTGGGATGGATACTGTATCAGAAAGGGCATAAATGAGGATGGGTCACAAATGGTGACACGGTTCCTCCGGCCCCCTCTAAGGATATTCACCACACACTCAGTCACCACATTGAGAAGCAGCTCAGAGACAGCACAGCAAGACGCCTCTTGGAGAGGTCTGCGTAGAGAAAACTGAAGTCCCGTCAGGATAAGCCACCAGACAGACGTTTGAGTAAATGCGTCCTCAGGTGATTACAGCCCCCAACTGTCAGCCCTAACTGAGGCCTAAATGTCACGGAGGAGTGATAAGTGGTCCCTGTTCGTTCTGTCCACATTTCTCACTTGCAGAAACCATTAGGGATAATAAATTGTCGCTTTTGAAAATCCACTGTGATTTGTTATGTAGCATTAGATAACTGACAGAAACATACAGTATCATACCAATTTTAGCATCTTTTATTGTATGCATTATTTTATAAACCTCTATAACATGAATAAGTATAATGTATTTTAGGTCAATAATTTTGGAAATAATAAGATTTTGACATTACAGAGGCAATGGTAAGGTTTGTTTCTTTTTCAAATACTAATTTTCATGGAATTTTATCAATCAAGGGGAAGAAATAGATTTATCAAAATGTATGCTTAGCTTTTTCTTCTAGAGATGGAATAGATTATCTTTATTCTTTTGCTTCTTAAAGTAATAAATACCATTAAAGAAGAAGGTGGTCAAAAGCTATAAATTCCCAGTGATAAGATAAATAAGCTCTAAGGAATGTAACATGCAACAAGATGACTAAAGTTAATAGTCAGTTGTATTTGTTACAGTTAACTACCGTACAACATACAGGAAGGTTGTTAACAGGGTACATCCTAGGCAGTCTCACCACAGCAGAATTTTTTCCTTTTTTTAAATTATGTCTGTATGAGATGATGAATGTTAACTAAACCTATTATAGTAATCATTTCCCAGTATATGTAAGTCAGACCATCATGCTGTATGCCTTAAATTTATACAGTGAAGTATGTCAATTATTTCTCAGTAATTGGGGGAAAAAAGAAATAAAGGAAAAGAAATAGAAAAGATATCTAGAGAGTAGGGAGAAGAGAAATGAGACAGATTTTTAGGTGGGAGGAAGAGAGAACAAGAAGAGATAATCATACAAGAGAGGAAGAAAAAACAGACTCACTTACTAGATTCCAAGATGATTATCCTAGAGGAGGACATGTGAGGATGTCTAACACATCAACCCTGGGCTTCTCTTGCCCTTTGAAATGTGGAGGTACTGCACTGGGGTCCATAATTTTGCAATGACCTACATTCAGCTGGTCAGCTCTTCAGCAGCCTGCCAGTAGGAAAAGTATGCTGAAAGCTGGTGCTGTCACCACAGAGAGCTTAAAGTCTCTGGTTTGACAGAATTAATCCAAGAGCCAAATGTGGCCAATAGATGGAGGGCCACTATCTCTGATTTAACAGTTAAGAACCATCCTAAGTCAATAATGAGTAAGACAAATGTTGTATGCAATATTATTTTTAGTCATGAAATTATAATTTACTTGTTACACAGTAAACAGCATTTGTTAACAATAAACAAATGCATGATTAATTTCTTTCAATTCTAATATAGATCCAATAATAGAGTTTTCCAGCAACATGTTTATTTTTCTTTAAAAAGTTTAGAGGTCTATTTTAGGGCATAGGCTCTGCCATCAGACCACCTAGGCTGACATGTCAACTCTATCTCTCACTGGCTGAGTGACATTTTCAACTTACTGTATTCAGAGCCTTATTTCATCTATGAAATAAAAAGAATTTTAGAACCTCCATTATAAATTTGTTTGGAAGATTTAGTGAGAGACTACATGTCATGTACTAAAAAAATGCCCAGCACAAAAAAAGCATGGTATAATATGAGCTCTCCTTAATATTAATAACCTTTTCTTTAAAAAGTTAAGCAGGCTAGTGTCTGCTTTCAGCCAATTATCCTATGTTTTTTAGGTTTCACCTAGTGATCGTTTACAATATAAAATCCTTTTGTGGAGTTTTAAATTGTTTTTTAAAAAACAAAATGTTTAGATGACAAAAAAAATAACGTTCTAAAGGAGGAGATCATTTTGAACACTCATAACATTTAAAAACCTCAGTACAATCACCTGTATTTGGGCAAGCAAAAATTTGCACAATAAAATATATTAAGTTAAAGGAAAGACTGCCTCCTTTTGAGGAATCCCTCAAGATTACAGACCCAGCTGGGCTAAGTGCCGGTTACAGGTGCCAGAAAGTGCATCTGTTCGGCCATCATCTCCTTTTCTGTATCTTCACAATTAAGGATGTTATTGATGGGAAAGGAGCTGAGACTTGTATATACCAAAGTATTTCTCTGTTCATCATTTTAAGAGCACAGAATGAAGTTAACTTACAAGGGCGTGCATATAGAATAGCATATAATGTCTGCATTAAAAATGAATATAATGAATGCCCATCAATTTAATAATGATTAGCTGCCTATTATGCTGTATGTACCACTAATGTTTCAAGAGCAAAAAAAGAATGAAGATTTTAAAACAAAACCTTCTGCAAACAGTATTTCCAACTTTCAGGCTTTATTTTTGTGCTAAAAGTAATATGCAGATAACTTCTAGGGAAAGTGTTTGCTAGAACTGGGACTTGGGGGTGTTGTTGGGGAGGTTGATAATCTAACATTTAAAAAGACAATCCTTGTCCTTAAAGAAACTTATAATTTAGTGTGGGAGATAATCACATAAGACATAACATTAGGGAGTGAATGAAGAGGAGTTGGACAAAAGTGTGAGTTATATATAAAAATACCCAGCTGATGGGTCTTAAAACATTTCACTAAGATTTCTCTAGGTAAGCTGTTAACACTGAAGTTGTTAAAGCTTTTCTGAATAGCATTCCATTTTTAAATTGAAAATAATTCTGGGTGAGCAATTTTTAAATTCCATACTAAAGATATTGCAAGCATTATACTTATTGAAAATCAGAAAAATAAAAAAAATACAAGTTAGAATTTATTACAGCACTTATACTTTTTTCCTGGTGTTCCTTATGGTGAAATATCAAGCAATATCGGAACTTTTTAAAGTATTTTTTAAAGATTTGTCACTCTTATTCTTAGATCTGTATTTCTTCTTAAGATTGTGCCTATCATTTTGAAACCCTGCAAAGAAGTTATTAGAAATGCAATGACTTTTGTCAAAGCCATAGTACTTGACTATGAATATAAATGAAAAGCATATTTTAGTAAAATAGTAAGTACAAAAATTGTATAAATGTGGTTGATGGTTATAAAAGGCTGTGTCATGAATACATATTTTTATAAATGCTAAATACTGCAGTACCATATAAATCAAACCCTCAATTAGCTACTAGGGCTTTATAAGATGTGGCCGAAAGTGCCCTCTACCAATTACTTTACCAGCTGATGCTAACATAAGCCTAGAAATTCCTAGGAAAGAATTTGTTGAAGGTGGAGACATTTTAGGAGTCCTAAGATTCAGAGGAGATATTTCCAGCCTTTCCCCTTTTTTCTCATGAGCAACACTCCCCAATTGAGGGAAGAGGGCCTCCAAGGGAACCCTTCACAGACTTTGAGATGGCTTTTTCAGGCAGTGTAGCAGACGTTGTCGGACCCTGCCCATATCCCCTTTCCATTCCAACTTCAAGAGAATGCTCCCTGGATTTCCATTTGCCAGAACCTTAATGGCTATGCCAGAGACTCTTTTCTGGCCCCTAGACCTTGCTTTGCCCCTTGTGTACAGGCAGAGTGCCTGGGAATTAACACACTTTCACAATGACTGATAGGAGTTGATGTAAAAATATCTTAGCTTCTATGCCTCTGATTCAACTAAGTCTGAGGTATGGCTTTTACACTGACCCCTGGAGTTGATCTAGTGGAACGAAGTCTCATTGCCCAAAAAATTTAACTGGCTTGGTAGAGCACATTTCTCAACTGCTTTCCTTTCATTGTGTGATGTCCTACTGCCATACCTTCACCTTCTAATTGGTCTATTTGGTCTCAAACCCCTGCTTGAGGGCTGCTGATGAAGTAGTTCTAACTGAAAAAGAGGTGGCAAACTGGTTATTTACCTTCATCTTACTTAAGCAAAGGGATAAACAGACTCCTAAGAAAGCAGAGTTATGAGACAGGACAACAATGGACAGGCTATTATCACCCCAGTATTTATTGTGGCAAATATTTGTCCACTTCCTGTGCTCTAAAAACTGTGTACTTGGAAATTTAGCTGGTTTCAATAACCTTGGCAAGACTCAACCAAAGGGACTGACCATCAGGTAAGAGAAAGAGGTGAGTAAGTATGTTGAATTGGGAATTAGACTGAATCTGATATTTTAAAATCTGAATTAAACCACATTATCAGTTATAATAGAAAGTTACTGAAGGTCTAAGATTTATCCAGATGTTACTATGAGAATGGGAGATCTAATGTAATATGGTTTTAGACAGCAAAGGAGGAAAAACAAAATAATTTCATGCTTGCCTTCCATGTAATTCATATTGTTGAATTAAACTAAGTGATTAGACATGGCACAGATTCCCTTCCAACCCCTCCTTTACTCATGGAAGACATTGCTGATTAAACACATTACTAAGCTCACACTAGTGCTCCAAATTCCTCTCAAGAGCAGGGTCTGGACAGCCACTATATCAGTCAGAGTTGGCATGCAAATCACAACCCCTTCTCAACCCTTAACCTTGGAAAAAAATATTAATTCTTTAACATCATATTCAAGGCTTTTGCCTTCTGTCCCCAATCTAAATTTCCAGTCTTGTGTTCTACCAAACTCCCCCACACATACAAAATTAAGCCATAGGTCCTCAAATAATTATTGACTCAGAATCTCCTAATTTAAAATCCATTTTCATCAACTTCTTAGAAAAGTTCTATATACAACCTTCAGTGAAGGTCAAATTGCACCCTACCTCTACCAATTTTGTTAGAATTCATTTCTATTTATTTTACTGAACATTAATTGTTTAAACTTTATTGTAAAACAACCCATTTCACCCTATGTTTGTTCGTCTTTCCTGTGCATTATAATTTAATTAAGGAAAGAATTATATTTTATTCATAGTTCATCATCATGGCACCTGGCACAAATTTGATATATTTTATCAAATTAAATTACATTGGTTTTAAAAATAACTGGTCTTAGTTGCCACTTGGACCTTCCCAATATCCACCCTTCACTCTTGTCCTACCTAGTTTTATGTTTTTTGATTTATGTAAGA
The DNA here is from genome assembly GCA_029783875.1 of Phataginus tricuspis. NCBI lineage: Eukaryota > Metazoa > Chordata > Mammalia > Pholidota > Manidae > Phataginus > Phataginus tricuspis. The sequence continues at coordinate 46,549,379 of JAQQAC010019963.1, forward strand.
AAGTATGGTATTAACTGACCCAAAGTGTATTGTGTAAATTTATAATTAAATCGTGAAGAATTAATAGAGATATTTAAGATTTTCAGATTAGAAATTAAACTTCGCTCAACTATGGCTGTGACTTCTAGTATTCATCACACACACATCAAAATTAACTGTAAAGCAGTCTCCCCTTCTCTGTGCTTTCACTATCCGCACTTTCGGCTACTCGCAGTCAACTGCGGTCCTGAAGCAGATGATTCTTCTGACGAATCAGCGGAAGGTCAATAGTAGCCTAATTCTACCTCGTGATGCCTACGTCACTCGCCTCGCATCCTCTGATCACCTAGGCATTTTATCATCTCACATCACAGGAAGAGGCAGGTGAGTACAGTGCAGTAAGATATTTTGAGAGAAAGACCACATTCACATTATTTTTATTAGAGTTTATTGTTATACTTGTTCTGTTATTGTTGTTAATCTCTTACTGTGCCTAATTTATAAATTAAACTATCAGAGATAGGCATGTAGTGTGTATATAGGGCTCCGTACTATTCGAGGTTTCAGGCATCGGCTGGGCGTCTGGGAACATATTCCCCGGGGATAAAGGGGGACTACTGTATGTAGAAAACATTTAAAAATGCGTTCTCAAGAGCAAAATGGAAGTTGCTCCTTTTTGTTGTTAGTATTTAGATTTATTTTGGCTTAGATTTCAGAGACTTCATTTAAAGTCTACATAATCTTTAAACACCAAGAATTGCCGATATTGCTTTTTGTTAGCAAGTCTGTACTCGGCCCTTTATTTACTCTAAGTGGTATGCCCGTCACATGTTCTAATATCTGAGACAAATCAAGACATTTCTCAAAGAACTAATTCCTTTAGATATAAATTTGGAACTGTAATAAGTCCTACCACCCACCTACTTATCCTAGAGAGCTGCTGTGGGATCAAAAGAAAAAGTAACACACACACACACACACACACACACACACACACTTAAAGTATGCTCTGATATAATATTGTGCTCAGTAGTATTACTCTGAGTCAATTCAACTTCTAATTCTTAAAAGGAGTTTTGATCTAACTGAAGACATGATTAATCCATGAAATTTTCAGAGACTATTACACGTGGCCACAAGGATGGGGCAGTCTACCAAATAAAACATTTCTTAATCACTTGGGTAAAAAGATCTTTGGAAAACAATTAGAAATGCTGTCAAATTGCATGCTACTAGACTAATATTTTGTGGATCATAAATTCTCTTAGAAGGCTTTAGGCAAACTTAATTCGATTAAAAAAATTCTACTCAGATTAGTTGATGCTTTAATTAGATGAATACAAAATAAAAAGGTCGATTTTAGTAGGTTTATCAAATTATTGCCTGAAATATTTCTCCCCTTTAACATCTTAAGAAGAAGCCGCATCCTGCAGGTTTAACACCTCTGAGGAGACTAGGCAAATCTTCATATCACCAGAGTTTGAAGTACCAGCTCTTTTATTTCTTTCTGCATTTTTTTTTTTCCTTTCAAAATACTGTCTCCGGTTGTGCTGAAGATGCCCTTTTTGCTCTGGCAAATAATCTGAATTTGTTTATTCAATCTAGAGAAAAATATGTAGCCTAGATGAGGGTGGAGGGAGTGGAGATAGGTGGAAGTGAAATTATGTGAGACATATTTGGGAGATACAAATCAATTTACCTTGGAGTTGGATTCAACACAGCAGAGTGAGATATAGAGGGCAACTTGGAAATGCTTAGCTTACACAATAGAAAGGGTGGTGATGTCCTTGTACTGAGTTGGGAAACAGGAGGCTTACCAGGGTTGGGTGTAGATCAGCCTCAAGAAATAATGTGATCATTTTAGAATAGTTACATCATAATTAGCCTCAAATGTCTAAATTCACAGCTTGAAAATCATTCATATATATTAAAGTTGACCTGTTCCTTTTTTTCCCCTGATATGATTCTTTCTGAAAAGAAAGAATACCTATCAGGTGACCTTAATATAGTGTATGGATACATTTATCAAATTGTTATCCTGTGGAATAAGAGTGTATAAGGCTTGTGAGAAATAAGAAAAAGACAACAGAGTAGAGAGAAGATAGGCAAATAAAAAACCTACCTGCTTGCAGTTATTGCCCAAGACTGACTTTAGTGAAGCTCTAAGAACTAGGTAACTTTCACATTTCTTAAAGTTGGACTCATCAGCTGTAAGCTTTTTTCATAAATTTAACAGCTTTTGAAGGTGTGTGATTAAGAAGACCTTATCTTAGATGTCTTCTCTAGTTTACATACCATAAATTCTCTTGTTCACTATGTTCAAACAATCAAGCAGAGCTAGTCATTAGCAAATTAACTGAGCCTTCAAAAGTGTATATTTCAAGCTCATGCTCATGATTTTGAATGAGGACCAATTATGTTCTCACATCTGTCACTCACATTGCCAGCTGTGGAATGTCAAGACCCACTTGCACATGGTGTGTATATATATATGAGACTAGAGGTTCAGGGGTGAACTGTTCATCTTAGCTAAATACTGTTGTCAGTATCCATTGACAACCATCAACTGATTATTCATGGTAGTAGTTCATTATGTTTTTTCCAGATATTTTCTACATTAGAAGATTTTTCATTTTTGAATTAATATTTTTAAAGAGTTTGTTTATTCAAGAGAACATGACAATTAACGTGATCTTAATCCTAGTCTTAATCCTGATGTGAAACATATGTGTATAAAAGTACTGTAAGAAAACGTAAATGAATAAATAATAGAAGAGTAAGTCTTGTATATGAATTATCCAAGACAGAATTAAAGTGATAGTAAAGAGTACATAAAAGTAAAAGTTTTAGTCATGCAAAATATCATAAATTGAAAAGTGCAAACTGTCATTTAAAAACAAACACAAATATTTTCATTATTACACCTAGCCATTTTTTTTCTCTCTCACATACTACTAGGAATTAGGAATACTTCCAATCTTCTTTAAAATGATGTATTAAAGTGTTATTCTATTTTGTTAACTTTATCACTGATTCTTAACTCGATGTTTCTGTGCCATTTGTACATTTTCTTCTTTGACTTTCCTATTGCTCTTACTTATTGATTTGTGTGAGTTCTTTATATATGAGAAACAACTCTGTCAGTATATTTTAAGCTCATTTTTATACTCAATTTGTAACTTCTGTGGGCTTTGTTCATGGGATTTTTATCAGGTGAAAGTTTTTCTCTTAATGAGGATAACTAAAGTTTCCTTGCTAAGAAGAGATAAGCTTTGAACTCTAGGTATCATTTAAAATACTTAAAAATACTTTAAAGCCATGTGAGTTTATTGATTTGAGAACCTCTACATTCTATATGAGTATCCCTATCTTATCCTTTATATGATAGTTGAAACTACTGCATCTCCCTTGTGAGGGGAAAGCACTTACCAGCTATAGTATCTTTTATTTAGTTAAGCAATTTGTTGAACTTTCATCCACTTAGTCTCTGATGGCCTCAGCCATCACCCTACCCAGATAATTTCCAGTTTTCCTACTGTTTATTCAACTTATATTTTAAGCAACCCTATCAAGCACAGTCAGGTCATAGCTTAACTATAGCTTAATCATACTGCAATCAATTTGCCCATGTCCTTGGCATTTTTAACTTAGAGGAATCACAACCTAGCACATTTTGTACATGATGTTCTAGTCTTCCTTGCTCTTTCATTCTTATGACTCTTTATATCTCATACTGGAAGCATGCTGTGTGTGTGTGTGTGTGTGTGTGTGTGTGTGTGTGTGTGACTTCCAGATGATTTCCCTCCAAATTACCAAGATCCAAACATCATGTCTTTAGGCTTCAGAGAAGACTAACATGGGTCCTAGTTAACTAAAATTAAAATAAGTAAAAAATAAAACACATAACAAACAACTATGGGGATGTATTGTTATGTGCATTCATTTTGATTTAATCTTTGAACGAGATTCCTATATAGAGAATGTACAAAGGAAATAAGAATCCAGCCTTTGCACAAAGGAAACTGAGGATCTCAACTCCTTAAAAAATAGAATTTGAGATACGCTATGGGCCCGAATATTATTTAGAAGGAATTACCTTTCTTGACCCTAACTTGTTTTGTTTTTTTGTTTTGTTTTTTCTTATTCATATCTCCCTTCACTAGTGCCAATTTTGTTTATTTATTTCAGGTAATTAATCTTTGGTACTTTTTTCCTTGGGTCAGTTTTATGCTATCTTCCAATACTTTCTTTCAAAATCTTTTCTTCATAACTCATACTAACAAAATCAGTACATTTCATGTAATACAATTTTTCTCCATTCCATTATCCATTTACTTTTCCAAGTATACTGAAAACCATTTTGGGAGAATAGTTTAAAGCCTATGACAAAAACAAGTAAATTAGTTATTGTCAGAGGCTGCAAGGGGGCTTTTGAATGCAGAATTGTGGACTCTATAGAGAACAGAAACTATGAGTAATAGTAACTGCAGAACTTGCAATTTAATTTAGGGGTCACAGGTTAGGAATACCTGGAGAGGGCTTTAACATACTCATCCTCCTTGTCCCATCCCACACCACATACACAGTGTGGGTATGAACACCTCTAGATTTAAAAAACACCAAGATGAATTTAATGTGTAATCAGGTATGGGGACCACTGCCTCATTGTTAATTATGAAGGTAACTAAGCAGCTTAGAGTAGATCAGTGACATACATGTTCTTTGAGAGTTTTAGTGTCTACTTATACATTTGTTTCCTGAATCTAAAATATAAGTATTCAATCACAGATAATATTGTTACAAAAGTCCTCAAGAAATTAAATGTTTAAAGCAAACACATACTTTATTAGCATCCCAGCAGCAAAACAGAGGACTGTCACAGAGTTAATCCTTCTTAGAAAGGAGTTTGAAGAGTATTGAGAACATATTTTTAAAATAGATTTATATCTTATTAAATTTTTATGAGCTTTTCTAACTTAATAATTAAATTGTTTATTTACAAAAGGCACCAATTCTTCAAACAGACCATTTTGAAAGACATTGAAATAATCACTCCAATTTTAATTACACCTTTGGGACAAATTCTTCATTAAGTAAAATTTTAACTCTTGCCTCAAAATTGAAAGCTGTAACAAAACAAGAAGTTAAGCAGAAGAGAGACCTTAAATTCATTATACTAACCTGAAAATACTCTTTTATAAGTGTAAAGTAAGTTTTCTTGACATAGAAATGAAACATTACAAGGGAAACTCTAATGCTATTCTATAACTGAGAGTAATACACCTTATCAACAAAATCTAAGACTTGTATGGGGGAAGGGAAAGAAAAGATGCTGAGAAAGTGCAAGTGTTCCAAGATCTTGTCTCACTGGGGGTGAGGGGAAGCAGTGAGGAAAAGCAGTGTGGAAGTAGCTCCTCAGTGAGGGAAATGGGTTTTGCATGGTATTCACTTTAGAACTGTGGTTATATAATGTTGACATTTTTAAAAACTAGCAGTTCTTGTAGGATCTTCATAGACTGCCTATCTATTCCTGTACTAGGACTGTACATTAATCAGTGACTACCAAACATCTCTAAGGATTAATCTTTGTGGTTTTTTTGGTATTTTGGTTTTGTCCTTAACCATGATACCTATTCCATTAACAACAACATTCTTATTTCTTCTGGCAATTAAGTATTTCTACTGGCCTTTATTTCCCCAGGATCTCAATATTCACATTATAAAGAGATAGCCTTGTTCAAGGGCCAGGTTTTCTACTTGTATCCAAGGCCCTGAAGGTGACCAACCTATGGAAACTTTCAAGTTCTTGGGTGCTCTTCTCACAGGTGTATGCCCCAGTGTCTTGGTGAAGGGGCTCTCCATAGGCATTCCCAAACTCGTGGATAGGGGTATGAGTAAATAGGTTATGCAAAAGTAAGACACTTCACTATTTCTAGGTATTTAGAGTCCTTTTATACATCATAACACAAAATCCCAGGCATTTCCACATCATGTAATTTAAAATACCATTAATTATGTGTGCCAGTTCTCAAGGTCAGCAGAAATTAAAAACATTCCTAGCTACTAAAGATCATTGATTGATTCTAGAGACACTGATAAGTATATACATAGCAGAATATTTAGACCTATCTACAAGTGTGTTTTTTCCCTCTCTTGATCATGCACTCATATTCATTCCTGTGCATATTTCCAAGGTCAAGGCAGATATAAGTAAATAAAAGGAAAATAAGTAAGGAAATGCTTACTATTCTATTTGACATGTAAGTCTTGTTATTCGGTTTCATCATGGACATGGCCCCCAAGATCTAAAGGGAGTAGGTACTAGAGAAAATGGCATATGAGAATAGACTTTTCCACGAAAGAGAACCACCTCAGGGAAAGTTTTTACAGGGATTTGAAGAAGACAGAGCAGCCTTGAGAGATAGGAGAGGAGGTGAGGTCCAAGGGATTTGGGCATACTTTGAGTCATGTATATTCCCTTACTTCCCACATTGCAATCTTATGCCCCACTTTCCTACAATAAACTCCTTAATTTTCACAGAGACTTCATGATATTCTGAATTCAACCACAGCAAATCAGAAATCCAGAGATTCCTACCAGGGATACGATTTTCAGCTATATTATCTACAATTAAATGATCTACATATATTATTTTAAAGAAGTCTGGCCTTGCTGGAACCAATAATATGAGCTTAACATGTCCATTAAATACCCCAGAACTATTTGAAACATCTGGTCAACACAGTGGTCCATATATATTTCTTGTATCCTTGGCAATGGTCTTTGCTAGCAGCTATTCAGTCAGCCAAAACATTGGATTCCGTAAGCAAAGTGAAAATGTCCTGGATGGCCAGTACAGTCAAGGACTACTAGGCTCCCATATTCTAGTGATGTCTCAGTTAGTTTGGGCTACTAAAAAAAAAAAGCACAGAGCAGGTATCTTATCAACAACAGAAACATTTCTCACAATCTGGAAGCGAGAAGTCTGAGATCAGGGTGCCAGCATGGTGAGGTAAGGGCGCTCTTCTGGGTCCTTAATGTAATCTTACCTCGAAAAAAATCAGGGATCTCTCTAAGCCTCATTTATTTATTTATTTATTTCTAGGCCTCTTTTGTAAAGGCAGTATCCCATTCAGGAGGTTTCTGCCCTCATGCCCTCCCAGAGGCCCCACCTCCTAATATCACCACATTGGGCATTAAGATTTCAACATACAAATTTGGGGAGGATACCCTCAGACCATTGCAAGTATAAACTGTATTCTTACTGCTTCCAATCCAAACCAGTTAAGAAAAACAACACCAAATCCCCATTTCCTTCAGAGTTCTTTGCATCTTTTTTTGTTACTAATCATTCTAATGCTCAGAATTATGAGGCATGAGCAACAAAACACCTTCCGGCCAGTTTAAACAAGAAACAAATTTATTAAAGAATAATGAGCAGTTAGTACATTTCCAGAAAAGAGAGCCAGAGTGCAAAGAAACATAACCTGGAAACCTGTCAACCACTGAGAGGTCTTTCTAATTGAAAACTACACTGTCACTGCCTCTAAGCATCTGTGAAATTGCTGGACTATATTGAAGCACCACTTCTGCTGCCACCATTGAAAAAACTGAGCACCATTGCCCTTTTAAGATCAGTCTCCCCATAAGAAACAATTGCACATATAAACTACTTCCAAACCTCATTCTTTGAAGATGCTTCTGATCAGTAGACTCCAAGTCACCCAGGGGATTTCCAGGTGCAAGGGAAGATGAGAAAGAATCTCCTTTAATATCATTAAGCCTGTTTACAGAAGAATACATAAGCATATTGTAATTGGAAAAAATCACTAAAACCATATTAATTAAATATAGGGAGATGGGCAGAGATAGGCATTCTTGTCATTATACTTTAATAAAATTTTAATAGAGTCATAATGAAATTATTAGAATTTCATTTGCTCCAAGTCAGATTCCAGTTTGATTTCAATAAAAATCAAATTCAATAAGAAAAGGAAATAAAAGACAGTGTAAAGATTGGTAAAGATGAGATGCAACATTTTTATTTTTATTTTTTAAGTTGTGGATGTCATGATCATATATTGGAAAATCCAAAGGCCAAGGAAATATTGCTACAATCAACATGCTGCTTGAAGTAGATACAGATAAAAGATAAATTTGTAAAATTTTGTTTGTAGAAATATGGATGGTAAAGGTCATTTTGGTGAGGGCTCAGATGGAAATCAGAAACTTGTTACTAGACAATGGAGAAAAGTGATCTTTGTTACAATGTATCTGAGACTTGGCTGAATTGTGTTCCTGTTCTAGGGCTTTGTGCATGGTAGAAATTCCAATGTATGAAATTGTATATTTAATTTAGGAGAGTTCTAAGCAAAGTGTTGGAAGAGTGGCTTGTTTTTGCTTGATGGCTTATAGTAAAATGTGGGAAGAGAGAAATGAAGAAGGAATTGTTAAGTAAAAAGGAGATGGAACTTAAAGATTGGAAAATTCACAGCCTGTCCATGTTGCAAAAATTGAGAAATTGGTTTTGGAATAGAACAGTAAGGATGTGGCTGAATGAATATTTGATAAGGAGATTCCTGTATATGAACTTTAGCAGTATGGAAATTAACCTATGGATTATATATATGCCTGAGAAGAGCAAAATATTGAAATGTGTGGGTATTATAAGGATTTTTAAGGGAAACACGAAATAAAACATTAAATATATGTGTAGATATGTTTAGTTATAAGTGTGTGTATGTGGATATGTGCTTCTCTCTGAAAGACTGGAAGACAGGTGGAAAGGGAGAGGGAGAGAGAATATTATATGACCATGGAGAAACAATTCTGATTAATACATGGAGTGAAAGGCATCATGATTATGGGGTAGCATACTGAAGGGAAAAAAAAATCAAAAGACTGAACTGAATGAGTTGGTATGATGAAAGTCACATGTATGCTTTCATGTAAAATTATAAATATGTACTTGTGTGGGTACTTTTCTTTAAAAGAGAGCCACCTTTCAGAAAAAAAGCTAATTTCAGGCTTCGAAGAAGTAAATAGATGATGAGATAAATGAAAATTAATTTTAGCAAGAAGTTTAGCAAACAGGCAGGAGTTGGGGAGTGGTGACTTGAGAGGATATTATGTTCAAAAAGTTTTCTATGCTATATGTTTGAGCTTTGCTATATATGCTATATATTTGAGCTTATTTTTATTTAGAAAGAAATAAAATGATTTGGTAGAGCAGATAAGAGTAATGGTACAAAAATAGAGGAAACAATATTTACACACACACACACACACACACACACACACACACAGGAGAGAATGCCTTTGGGAACACTTTAGTAAGTAGAAAGAGATTCCTTTCTGCTAGACAGAAATAGAAGAAAGTAAGGCTGAAGACGAGGAAATATTCTAGGTGAATATTGGAGGCAGTTGCTATTCTGCTGCATGACTTTCTATTGTTTTGCCCAAAGCACAGCCTCAATGGGAGTGAATATTTTTTTTCATTGTTTAGAAACAAAGATATTAGTAAGATAGACACATTAGAGATATTGATGAGCAACTAAGATTCTTTAACTTTGATCTCAGCCTTTGACCACCTACTTGACTGTGTGGGATCAATGAAAAAGTGAAATTTTAGGGTAAGTATGCCTGCCTTCGCATCTAACTAGCATTTTAAATTCAATGATTAAAACAAAGACTGCAATCATTCAAACTTACTGTAATATGTGAATATCTACTTCAAATATAGATTTGTTAAACAATAAAAAAATCCCATTTTGCATTATATATTAAAATTCTATCAGTCCATTGATGTGGGGATGTATATTTACTATTAGAGCAGTAAAATGTTGCAATGATCAATTATGGCAATGACCAATTATGACTTCAAGCACAGATAATTCTGTGTACCAAAAATATTAGTAATAAACTTAAAAGTAATTGAAAATACAAAAATAGGCTGAAAATTTATACAAATATTAGAATCAGGCACATTAGCTCAATAACTTTGGGAAGGATGTGATTATTTTTGAAGCTAGAATATTAATTGGATAATGTAATTTTTTTCTATGTGGGAATTGCTATGTGAGTATTACTACCATTAAAGAAAATAGCCTTTCCTTAAGTCAGCCACTATGAAAGAGAAAGGACATTTTACTGCTTTAGTAATAATATTACCATGAGCAGTATTCTATCTGGGCTGAGTGAACCAAAAACATAAGGTAACTAACCTCCAGTGAAAGAAAGCATCTATTTAGCATTGTAAACGTTCAGTGTAGGCAAAACAGAGGCAATCTAGCAACTAATGGTTCTGAGAAATAATTTTCTCTCCATTTTATCAAAATTTTAAATGTAATCTACAACTTTACTAACAGAATATTAATAATTACTATTTTTTGCATAACAGATTTATTCTTCAGCCTCTGGTTTTATTGATGATGATATTGGTCTTCTGCCTCTGTTTCATATGAATATTTATTTTAACAGTTATCCATTCAGCATTCAGTTAAAATGTGCATCTCTAGGTATATTTACACTATAAATGTTGGCAGTTAAGTTGGGTGAACTATCATTGAGTAGAAATTGTTATCCACTTTTTCTTCCTTGAAACTCCTTCCATTTCTGGGAGGAGGATTAAGATCAAGGGATTAAGAAAGGGGAGTGAAAAGTAGCATGAATATGGATGGGATCTTATGAAGAGAAAATGTTTGGAAGAGCTATTCCAAGGAATGCAGAATATGTCAATGAATATTGATAAAGGATGTTTACCAACCAAAAACTTGTAAACAAACAAACGTAACCATGCCTAGTTGGGATGTTTATGGATGCATTTGTGAAGGATATGTGATCAGTACATAATCAAAAAATCATTATTTCATATATTTAGAAGTATATCTACCCATTTGTTTTTGTAAGGTTACATAAGCAGGTAGAAAAGAAAGGTACTGTCACTATAGATTTTTAATCAGGTAATCCTAGAAGATGATAGGTAATACAGAGGAGAGTAGATGTGTAAAGCAAGAGTAATACAATAAAATAATAAGAATAGAGAAAAATAAAATGCTGTTTGCACACAGAAAACCGCAGAGAAAGCAAAGATCTACATGTTTGGCTGTGTATAAAAGTGAGGAAGGTGCAGCTGCTGTAGGATTTTACTAGGGTAATTGTATGGCTATGTTCCTGTGTTCATTAAATCTCAAAGGTCATAATTCTGCATCCACTTATGTTTTGTTCTTATCTCTACTTTAGATGCCCACTGTGAATGTACATTGCATTATTTTACTGGAAAATGTAGTATCTGTCACAGTTTGACATCTATGATTGCCTTTTTTTCCAACATGGCTAAAAAATAATTGTAACAATCATGATTCATTTAAATAAGAACATATCCATGTATGTTAAATTTTATAAATGACATACTTATTTTTTTATAATTTATTTTGCTATCATTAATCTACAATTATATGTGCAATATTATGGTTATTAAACTACCCCCTTCATCAGGTCCCCCCCACATACGCCATTACAGTCACTGTCCATCAGCATAGTGAGATGCTATAGAATCACTACTTGTCTTCTCTGAGTTGTACAGCCCTCCCCGTGGCCCCCCAAAATTACATCTGCTAATCGTAATGCCCCTTTTTCCCTCTTATCCCTCCCTTCCCACCCATCTTCCCCAGTCCCTTTCCTTTTGGTAACTATTAGTCTGTTCTTGGGTTCTGTGAGTCTGCTGCTGCTTGGTCCCTTCAATTTTTTTCTTTGTTCTTATGCTTCACATATGAGTGAAATCATTTGATACTTGTCTTTTTCGGCTTGGCTTATTTCACAGAGCATAATACCTTCTAGCTCCCTCCATGTTGCAAATGGTAGGATTTGTTCTCTTCTTATGGCTGAATAATATTCCATTGTGTATATATACCACTTCTTCTTTATCCATTCATCTACTGATGGACACTTAGGTTGCTTCCATTTCTTGGCTATTATAAATAGTGCTGCAACAAACATAAGGGTGCATATGTCTTTTTCAAACTGGGATGCTGCATTCTTAGGGTAAATTCCTAGGAGTGGAATTCCTGGGTCAAATGGTATTTCTATTTTGAGTTTTTTGAGGAACCTCCATACTGCTTTCCACAATGGTTGAACTAATTTGCATTCCCACCAGCAGTGTAGGAGGGATCCCTTTTCTCCACATCCTCGCCTACCTTTGTTGTTGTTTGTGTTTTGGATGCTGGCCATCCTCATTGGTGTGAGGTGATATCTCATTGTGGTTTTAATCTGCATTTCTCTGATGACTAGCGATGTGGAGCATCTTTTCATGTGCCTGTTGGCCATCTGAATTTCTTCTTTGAAGAAGTGTCTATTCATGTCCTCTGCCCATTTCTTAATTGGATTATTTGCTTTTTTTTTGTTAAGGTGCATGAGTTCTTTATATATTTTGGATGTCAACCCCTTATCGGATACGTCATTGATGAATATATTCTCCCATACTGTAGGATGTCTTTTTGTTCTACTGATGGTGTCCTTTGCTATACAGAAGTTTTTCAGCTTGATATAGTCCCACTTGTTCATTTTTGCTTTTATTTCTCTTGCCCAGGGAAATATGTTCATGGAGAAGTCACTCATGTTTATGTCCAAGAGATTGTTGCCTATGTTTTTTTCTAAGAGTTTTATGGTTTCATGACTTACATTCAGGTCTTTGATCCACCTTTGTGTATGGGGCTAGACAGTAGTCCAGTTTCATTCTCTTACATGTAGCTGTCCAGTTTTTCCAACACCAGCTGCTAAAGAGGCTGTCATCTCCCCATTGTATATCCAAGGCTCCTTTATCAAATATTAATTGGCTGTGTAGGTTTGGGTTAATGTTTGGATTTTCTATTCTATTCCTCTGGTCTGTGGGTCTGTTTTTGTGCCAATACCAAATTGTCTTGATTACTGGTGGCTTTGAAGTCAGGGAGCGTAATTCCCCCTGTTTGATTCCTCCTTCTCAGGATTGCTTTGGCTATTCGGGGTCTTTTGTGGTTGCATATCAATTTTAGAATTATTTGTTCCAGTTCATTGAGGAAAGCTGTTGGTAGTTTGATAGGGATTGTGTTGGATATGTAGATTGCTTTAGGTAGTATAGCCATTTTGACAATATTTATTCTTCCTAGCCAAGAGCATGGGATTCATTGCCATTTGTTAGTGTCCTCTTTAATTTCTCTTAGGAGTGTCTTGTAGTTTTCAGAGTACAGGTCTTTCACTTCCTTGGTTAGGTTTATTCCTAGGTATTTTATTCTTTTTGATGCAATTGTGAATGGAATTGTTTTTCTGATTTCTCTTTCTGTTAGTTCATCGTTAGTGTATAGGAAAGCAACAGATTTTTGTGTGTTAATTTTGTATCCTGCAAGTTTGCTGAATTCAGATATTAGTTCTAGTAGTATTGGAGTGGAGTCTTTAGGGTTTTTTATGTACAATATCATGTCATCTGCAAATACTGACAGTTTGACTTCTTCTTTACCAATCTGAATGCCTTGTATGTCTTTGTTTTGTCTGATTGCCGTGGCTGTGACCTCTAGTACTATGTTGAATAACAGTGGAGAGGATGGGCGTCCCTGTCTTGTTCCCAATCTTAGATAAAGAGCTTTCAGCTTCTTGCTCTTAAGTATGATGTTAGCTGCTGGTTTGTCATATATAGCCTTTATGATGTTGAGGTACTTGCCGTCTATACCCATTTTGTTGAGAGTTTTAATCATGAATGGATGCTGAATTTTGTCAAATGCTTTTTCAGCATCTATGGAGATTATCATGTGTTTTTTGTTCTTCTTTTTGTTGAGGTGGTGGATGATATTATGGATTTTCGAATGTTGTACCATCCTTGCATCCCTGGGTAAATCCCACTTAATCATGGTGTATGATCCTCTTGATGTATTTTTGAATTCGGTTTGCTAATACTTTGTTGAGTATTTTTGCATCTATGTTCATCAGGGATATTGGTCTGTAATTTTATTTTTTGGTGAGGTCTTTGCCCAGTTTTGGTATTAGAGTGATGCTGGCTTTATAGAATGAGTTTGGAAGTATTCCCTCCTCTTCTATTTTTTAGAAAACTTTAAGGAGAATGGGTGTTATTTCTTCTCGATATGTCTGGTAGAATTCAGAGGTGAATCCATCAGGTCCGCGGGTTTTGTTCTTGGGTAGTTTTTGATTACTGATTCAATTTCATTGCTGGTGATTGGTCTGTTTAGTTTTTGTTTCTTGCTTGGTCTTTCTCGGAAGGTTGTATTTTTCTAAGAAGTTGTCCATTTCTTCTAGGTTTTCCAGCTTGTAAGCATATAGATTCTCATAATATTCTCTTATAATTCTTTGTATTTCTGTGGATCCGTCGTTATTTTTCCTTTCTCATTTCTAATTCTGTTTACGTGTGTAGATTCTCTTTTTCTCTTAATGAGTCTGGCTAGGGGTTTATCTATTTTGTTTATTTTTTCAAAGAACCAGCTCTTAGTTTCATTGATTTTTTTTCTATTGTTTTATTCTTGTCAATTTTATTTATTTCTTCTCTGATCTTTATTATGTCCCTCCTTCTGGTGACTTTGGGCCTCATTTGTTCTTCTTTTTCCAATTTCAATAATTGTGTCTTTAGACTATTCAATTGGGAATGTTCTTCCTTCTTTAAATAGGCCTGGATTGCAATATACTTTCCTCTTAGAACTGCCTTTGCTTCATCCCACAGAAGTTGTGGCTTTGTGTTTTTGTTGTCATTAGTCTCCGTGTATTCTCTGATTTCTGTTTTGATTTGGTCGTTAACCCATTGATTAATTAGGAGAATGTTGTTAGTCTCCATGTATTTCTGACCCTTTTTGATTTCTTTCTAAAATTTATTTCTAGTTTTATAGCTTTGTGGTTTGAGAAGTTGGTTGATAGAATTTCAATATTTTTGAATTTACTGAGGTTCTTTTTGTGGCCTAGTATGTAGTCTATTCTGGAAAAAGTTCCATGTGCAGTTGAGAAGAATGTGTATCCTGCTGCTTTTGGGTGCAGAGTTCTGTAGATATCTGTTTGGTCCATCTGTTCTAGTGTGTTGTTCAGTGCCTCTGTGTCTTTACTTATTTTCTGTCTGGTTGATCTGTCCTTTGGAGTGAGTGGTGTTTTGAAGTCTCCTAAAATGAATGCATTGCTGTCTATTTCCTCCATCGATTCTGTTAGTATTTGTTTCACATATGCTGGCACTCCTGTGTTAGGTGCATATATATTTATAATGGTTATATCTTCCTGTTGGACTTACCTCTTTATCATTATGTAATGTCCTTCTTTATCTCTTGCTACTTTCTTCGTTTTGAAGTCTATTTTGTCTGATACAAGTACTGCAGCACCTGCTTTTTTCTCCTTGTTGTTTGCATGGAATATCTTTTTCAATCCCTTCACTTTTAGTCTGTGTATATCTTTGAGTTTGAGGTGAGTCTCTTGTAAGCAGCATATAGATGGGTCTTGCTTTTTTATCCATTCTGTTACTCTGTGTCTTTTGATTGGTGCATTCAGTCCATTTACATTTAGGGTGATTATTGATAGATATGTACTTATTGCCATTGCTGGCTTTAGATTCATGGTTACCAAAGCTTCAAGGGTCGCTTCTTTACTATGTAACAATCTAACTTAACTTTCTTGTTAAATTATTGTAAACACCGTCTGATGTTTCTTTATTTCTCTCCCTTCTTATTCTTCCTCCTCCGTTCTTTATATACTAGTTATTTTATTCTTTGCCTTTCGTTAGTATTTGGATGGTCTGCTTTCTTTGCTATGATTTTATTTTCTCTGGTGAAATCTTTTTAGCCTTAGGAGTGCTTCCCTCTAGAGCAGTCCATTCAAGATATCCTGTAGAGGTGATTTATGAGAGGCAAACTCTCTCAACTTTTGCTTGTCTGGAAATTGTTAAATGATAATCATGCTGGATATAGTATTCTTGGTTCGAGGCCCTTCTGTTTCATTACGTTAAATATATCAAATATATCATGCCATTCTCTTCTGGCCTGTAAGGTTTCTGTTGAGTAATCTGATGATAGTCTGATGGGTTTTCCTTTGTAGGTGATCATTTTTCTCTCTGTAGCTGCCTTTAATATTCTGTCCTTATCTTTGATCTTTGCCATTTTAATTATTATGTGTTTTGGTGTTGTCTTTCTTGTGTCCCTTGTGTTGGGAGATCTGTGGGCTTCCGTGGACTGTGAGACTATTTCCTTCCCCAGCGTGGGGAAGTTTTCAGCAATTATTTCTTCAGAGACACTTTCTATCCCTTTTTCTCTCTCTTCTCCCTCTGGTACTCCTATAATGCGAATATTGTTCCATTCGGATTTCTCACACAGTTCTCTTAAATTCTTTCATTCCTGGAGATCCTTTTATCTTTCTCTGCCTCAGCCTCTCTGTATTCCTGTTCTGTGATTTCTCTTCCATTAACAGTTTCTTGCATCTCGTCAAGTCTGCTGCTATACTTGTCGATCCCTTGTCTCAATTCTGCATTCTTTCCTCACTTTCCTCACTTCCTCCCTCAGCTCTTGCGTATT
Organism: Phataginus tricuspis; assembly: GCA_029783875.1. NCBI lineage: Eukaryota > Metazoa > Chordata > Mammalia > Pholidota > Manidae > Phataginus > Phataginus tricuspis. Next base: position 46,565,879 of record JAQQAC010019963.1, read on the forward strand.
TCTCTGTAGACCCATCAGTATGGTTATGACTTTTGTTTTGAATTCTTTTTCAGGAAGGTTGGGCATTTCCATCCCTTCAGGTTCCCTCTCTGGTGTTGTCTGAGTCTGGGTGCGTTTTGTTTGTACCATATTCATCTGTTTTTTAATGGCAATAGAAGTAGTTGCTGGTAGGTGCCACGTACGTCAGCTGGGCTCTTTATGACTGTTAAAAAGAAAAAAAAGAAAAGAAAAGAAAAGAAAAAAAAGCCCTCAGGAGTAGATTCTGTGGGGATGCTGTAGGTTGCACTGTTGCTCCACTATTCCGCAGCCTCTCCGCAGGGCCCTTTGTTATGAATGGGAGGCTGTTGATCTCTGTGTGAAGTCTGAGTGTGGCTACTCTTTCCCATTCACCAGCCAAGGGGTCCAAAATCCCCAGGGCTCCCAGCCTGCTGGGCTGAGTGTGCTGGGACGATCCTGGCCCCTTGTCTCTTTAAGACTGCTAAAAAAAAAAGCGTGCGCTTTTCTTTTGTCCCAGGACCGGCTGCGAGGGCCCAGGTGCGTTCCCAGCTCAGATCCTGCACCCTGTGTATCTGCAGTCTCCGATACACCGCGCGATGTGTGTCAGCGCTCCCAGCACAGATCACCACGGCTGGTTATTTCGTGGGCCTGTACTTTCACTCCCTCCTGGCTCTGAATCCTCTCCTCCCACCAGTGTGCTGGGGTGGGGGAGTGCTCGTGTCCTGCCGGGTTGCGGCTCGTATCTTACCCGCCTCGCAGTGTTCCGAGTCCTCTCAGGTGTAGATGCAGGCTTTGTGCTGTCTTGTACCTTCTGGTCTCTTTTTTAGGAATAGTTGTATTTGTTGTATTTTCATAAATACATATGTTTTTGGGAGAAGATTTCCACCGCCCTGCTCACGCCACCATCTTCCCGGAAGTCCAATGACGTACTTTTTTGTGTAACTTCTATTTTATTTTAATTATGTGTTTCTAGACATCCTAATGTGGTACTTAGGATTAAAAATACAGTCTTAGTTGCCTTCCTACCAATGAACAGGTCTTAACACCTCCATTTTACATTTCATATTCTTGCGATTTTTCAACTCCATTCAAAATTTTAGTGTTGTGCAACCTTCATTATTTTATTGCAATATCTGATAATTCCATAACATGTTGTGGGCTTGTGGTAAAATAGAAGGCAGTAGTTTTTTGGACAACAGATTCTCAAAATTATTTTTTTTGTAGCAAGCTATCAAGAAGATTCAAACAGTTGCTGTGAGTATAAGTAAATGATTAAATACATTAATTGTAATTAAAATAGTTTACTGTATTTCACAATATTCCTTCAACGTATTTTATCATTTGATCCTTTGTAAAACTTAGGGCATAGAGCTTTAGTTATTTTTTCAATAAACCCATACGCTACTTCCTATAGACTCGGCAAAATACGATATGACCCCTGATCTGCAAGAAACACATTTGAATGAGGAAATAATAATAACAAATAATAACATAGTTGTAATCCTTATAATAATGGTCTGTTGAAAATACCATGATAACTTTACAAGACACCTAGGCATCCAGGAAGGATTGTGAAGGGAGGTGACAGTTATGGCAAATAGAAATAAATATCTGCTAAGTGAACAAGGGAGAAATAAATGTGTTTCACCAAATGGAACTGTATATGTAAAAGCATCAATATTGAAATGATGTGAGACATTCAAATATGTACTGAGAATTTGCATGGCCAGAACTGGAGTAATGACACTAGGAACGGGCCAAATTAAGACTGTGAAATTTCTTGTATGTTCAAGTAAGGACGTTAGAACTTCAGAACACTCCATAGTCAGAACCTTTCATCAAAAATGCTGATGAACATATTTTTAAAACAAACAATCATCTAATGAATGGATAAAATATTGAAATAATGAGTATCAGGTGAAACTGATCCCTATGGCCAGACTATTTTTTTCACCATATAAATTAAATTGTAAGTTATTTTGCTCCTAGTCTGGTTAAAATCCCCCATTGAGTGGCTTGCTTGAATCTTAGGTGAATGAAATAGTGATTGATCCAGACCGGAACTTTAGACCAACCCTTCTTTAATCTTTTAAAAAGAAACTCTGTGTTTTTCATATCAGCAACTATTAGTTTGCTTTGATCTCAAAACACTTATTTTGAAAAAAGTTGCAGGTCTGCGTATCACAACCAAGTAGTCACGAGGAAGTCATTCCTTCTTGCTAAAAATGCTACGGAAGTTCCATTGTAGTGTGTTTAAAGGACTTGAGGATAGGAGCAAGATAAATACTTCGTGGAAAGCATAGGTGCCAACATGAAGAAATTATATATCTCAATTTACTAGTCCTTAGAATTTTAATATTTTTATTATAGAATGAACATTAGCATGTATGGCATTGATATTTTGCTTTGATTTTCTCAAATCTTCTTGGCTTTATTAGAAACTAACATGCCGCCCAGTAATCTTTATGGACTAATAGGGATCATAGCTTTTAGCACAGCTTTCAGTGTGAAAATAATGTCGCCATCTACTCTAATTAAGATATCCTGCGTTGGGTAAGAAGCTAGAAATTGCCTTGTTAAAAAAAAACAATAATTCTAAAGTTTCCTTCTCCCTCCCATTAGTAGAAAATACAGGTATGATTAGGTTTTTTATGTTCATAATGAAATTAGATGTAATGTAGAAAAATAAAATTATGCATTAAAAATAATTGGAAACAAGAGAAAAGAACATGTGGTTCTTATGCAAAAATGTTTAGATCAATTGTTTATAATCTAATTTAATTATCTTAATAAATGAGTTGAGTGAGATAGCAAGTTTTAATCTAATGCTGAGCAAGGCCTTTAGAGTTGCTATTACACAAATGTTTTGACTTTTATTTCCCAGGCATGGGAAGTATCGCTGACCCTGATACAATTCCTTGTTATTGGATCATTTTGTCTCTTTGTGCATAATTCTACTTCATCCTTTTTCTGTTACATTTATCATGGGCTCTGCTAATAGGATGATAATGAACATATGGGGTCTAGATAAAATAAATTATATTTTAGCTGATACTGTATAAGGGAATTTCTGAGCCTTTCTCCAGCTGTGCTAATGTTCACAAGTTAGGAACAGCATGCGGCTTCATTGGACTATTTCAAGAAGTCCTCAGTCAGTGGCTCAGGATGTGGTTGGCCATACTGCAGGTAGCAAATTCATTGTAGGAGAATTTTAACTATCTCAAAGGAGAAGCAGTCTTTGGAAATTTCCAGTTGATCCCACTGAAATGTTAGGGACACAATAGAAATACCTTTAATTAATTTTAACATGTTGTTTCTTAATATTTTTGCTTAGTGGCATAATATCTCTGATGTTTCACACATTGGTGTTCAGTCTGATTTTCAATTCATCCATACACTTCAATCCACATATATCTACCTTATTGCTTCTCTGTGTCTGTTTTCTTAAATGTGTATCCTGCAAAGAGTACTTTCTCTCAATTCCCAAGCTTAATTAAGTGCAGATTTCCTCTTGCCTGCTGTCCTGTCTTTTCTCTTTGGAATCTAATGTTTCTTCTCTAATCACTCTTAATCTAGCTCTCAAATATTTCTTCTGTGACTCCTCTGTTTTGATAAGCTTACCTCTATCCCATTCTCTTTCTTGCCTAATATGGAATAACATCAGGCTTATCTTCAGGCAGATAAAAAACAGACTCTGCTTTAATATCATTTCTTCCAATTGCTTTGAACTACGTATTGACAGGGAGAACACTGATCTTGAAGTTCAGGCAATTGAGTGAAATAATGTGAAAATGACTCCTATTACTTTGAGCCTGACTCATCAAAGGGTTGAAAAGGACATTAGAGGAATTAAAATTAATGAGCATTCTCTTATTTCCCTACAAAGACACCTGAAAAGTTCCCAGCTGCTATGTATTACAAGTAAAATCTTCAAAGTGAAATTTCTGGCTGCTTAGCAGGAGGTTGAATGTTTAATAGTGAGGTTAAGGGTAATTTGAAAAATTTTTGTGATGGTTGACATCATGAAGTTCTATGGGTCACTATATCTTTTCAGTTGAACATACATGCAACAGCTGATAAAGTTTCACTCCCTTGGGGGTAACTCAGAAGTGACTATAAGAAAGTCTCATACATTATTTATACAAGGCCTAAAGATTCAGTGTGTTCTATTCGTCTGCATTCTTGTCCCAGCTATCATATCCAGGTGAGTCCGTAACCCCACTGACACCCTGACCTGACCCAACCCTCTCAGCAGCTCCCTTGTCACCATCCCATAAAGGGCTGGAAAAAATTAGAGGGAACACTGGTCATAGTGACCTGGCAGAATTGCTGTGGGGCAAAGGCCATATGAAAATACCTGTGCAGCTATAAGATATGAATAAATTAGAGTGCAGAGGACAGACACAAAATTGGTGAAGCACTTCAAACACAGACCTATGTGAAAAGACTAAAGGGATTTAAATTACTTAGCCTTGAAGAGTGAAAGCTGAGGATAGAGTAACAATCTTTAAATAGTTAAGTGACTGTCTATTTAGTTCCATTGCAATCAAGAGTACCTGATTTTAACATCAGGGATAAATTAGAAAAGCTGGAAAAATCTCCTCCCTGGTAAGAAACACCTGGCTACTACAGACACTTCAGATGTGATCTTTTGTAGTATCTAGCAAACTGAAGAAAAATACCATCTCCACTAGTCTATCCCAGTAACATACTCCAGAAGTGGAAATATATTGTGGATAAAATGAGAGTTCCTGTGGCCAGGATTCTCACCTGGCCCTGGTTGATTATCCTGGCCCTGGTTGATTAGCTCACTGCACACCTGTGGGCAATACATGGCTGTTGACTGTATATAAAGAGCTCCACCCAGTGCTCTAGGCACGACATGGTGGTATGGCTGCAAGGCTGCAGGAGAGCAGAGCAGAGGCTGGAGTGGTGGCAGCACCGAGGACAGATGCCCAGATGCCCAGAGGATGACTGTGCGGGATGACTGTGCAGAGAGGCCCAGAGAACGGCTGTGTAGGACAACTGTGCAGAGAGGCCCAGAGGATGGCTGTGTGGGACAACTGTGCAGAGGGGCCCAGAGGATGACTGTGTGGGACAACTGTGCAGAGGGGCCCAGAGGACGGCTGTGCAGACAGAGGAGCCCAGAGGCAGAGACCAGCTTGCTGCATACAGGCTTGCTCTGAGTGAATGGGATTTTAGTGACTGACCTGCCACCTAGAAATAAAGTTGATTATAACCCTTTCACCCCAAGAACGTTTTGCTGTCAATTTCTTTGGTCACATTGAATCCATAGAGAACTTGCCCGGGGTTGAAACCCATTGGCAAGACAATATACATATGATTCTCCAAAGTTTATGTGTATGGTTACACCGGGAAGCATAAACTCTCAAAACATTGGCCTTATCACACGTTGGTACAAAGTGCCAGGGTACATCAATTTACAAATCTTAAAGTTGAATATGCAGTTAGAAAAAAGGACCAAACCTGGAAGCTATAACCAGATGACTATTTTTAACTAGTTGTTAAAGATATATCCAAATGTCTTAAAAATAAAAAATGAATTAGAAAAGATTACCACGAATAGTATTTTTGGTTACATAAAAACATATTTGGGATCTAAATTATTAAATGTGTAGGACGCTAATGAAGAAAACATTTGAAGTGCAGGTGAGACCTACAATCTGCTCTCACTTGAGGGAACATATGCTTTTGGGTGGACCAGTGTTATCAAGGCTAATAGCTCCTTGTTATTGTTCTTTGTTCCAGTTTTGCTTTTCATTCCCAACTTGTAGGACAGCTTAAATGGTTGACTTGTTTAAAGTGTTTAATTACTCATGTGGTGGCTATTACTGATACAAACTGTCTACTGGATACACAGACAGCTATTGTGTCCCAGCTGATGTTACAATACTAAATGGGACCTGATTGCTGTACATTGCTTTTCAATGTTGTTAATTTGCATGTTTGAATAAGTCTGTTGGGACTCCATTTTACAGCTATTGCTCCATGTACACTGCTTGGGATTGCTTTGGGAAACAGTATATGAATCGGCTTTTTCTATTCATCAGAATAGAGGGTCGGGAGCTGCTGACACCATGGCCATTGTTCATTGCACCTGTGGGTTTTGTGGTTCATTACTTACTGGATTGCTGCACTTGCTTTTTCTTTTTCCTTTTTTTCCCCCTTAGTGCTCAGTTTCTGCTTATTATTGAATATTCCCTTGAATGTGGAAGCCACCATTAGTACATAATTGTAATGTGGAAGTACAGAAGGGTGTTAAGAAAAAAAAATGTTCATCAGTTGGGGTGATAGATTTCTAGAGGTAATTTCTTAAATGTTAATGGAAATTCTTAAAAATAAGTAAGTAAATATTTTTGGTTATTTTAATCCGATGACTATTCAGTCTGTTCAGACCCTGTATGAAGTTGACTAGTTAATGTATCTGCAAAATATATTTTAAACTGTGTTCTCATTACATTTGCCAGTCAAACCAAAAATAAAAAAAGCTTATCTGTCAACATACAAACCTATGTCAAATGTAAAAAATCAGGCAATGTACTTAATGTAGCATGATGTGCATTAAATGTCCAGGTAAAATCAGCTTCCAGATATTCTGTGCTAGAGAACATGGCTGGCACTCACACATATCTGAGAGATTTAGTAATGTTTATGAACAAATAGCACAGTACCTTGTAAATACTGTTTTCAGTGGACAATAATGAAATCTTTTTTTAAGTTGTAATTTTTTCTCATTTGGACTTGCCTTGGTTTTTCTGTCGGAATGATGATGGTCAGGCATATTCAACTTCAGTGACACTACAGGTCTGTGTTGTAAAGGAAGATTTTAAGGCTGTGTGTGGGCCCACTGGGAAAGAGGTTGGTGCTGTGGAGTCTAATATTCATAACTCATTTTATGTCTCTGTCCTTGAAAAGATTGCTTTTTATTTTTTTTAAACTTTTCTGTTAGTCACTACTCATTCAAGTTCAGAAAATAATTATGGGCATAGGAGGTTTGTTGGAGAAGAAGGGAGAATAAGTTGCCTGAGAAAATATTAATATTTATATATAAAGCACATGGAAATAATTTAGGAAGGTTGGACCGACTTGAGCTAGAAAACCTCTCCAGGATCATTCAAGTCAACCCCTGTGCTTGTCTTGTGGGCTCCGTCAGGATTAGAATTCTTGTGTATTTGGCCAGGTAGCAATAACAAAAATTAATTATGAACTGTACTATACAATAGCAAAATAAATAAAGCCTATGTAAGCTAATTAAGAAAACAATTATTTGCTCTGAAAATATTTATATTAGGAGAGAAAACAATGATCATCAAAGACAGAAAACTTGCCTAATGAAATAGTTTTGGGGTAGTAATCACACACAGACACACACACACATTTCCTCATACTGAGGCTGATTACATTCTCAAGTAGTGGTTTCTAGTTGTAATCACATATTGGTACTTATTAAAATAGAGGTTTCTAGGTCCCATCTCTGGAAATAATTGATTCATTTGATCCTTGATAAGGCATAAGAATCTATATTTCTTCAAAACTGCTTAGATGATTTTGATGATCAACCAGTTTGCATATCCTTAGTCTAGAGGACTAGTTTCAGTATACCTGCATAGAAGAGTTGTTGTATTCAGTAGGCCCTGCATTTCATAAATAAACCAAATAGAATAAGGACAAGAAATGGAAAAAAATATAAACAAAAGCAGCAGAAATGCATTCCTACCAAGGCAAAATGTGTGCTGTTTAAGAACACTTCAGATATCAGGAAGTAATCAGATCAGGGCATGCTAGCCTGGTCTGTAGAACCAGGTACCCAAGGAAATGATGAGAAATCAAAGCATAAAATGAGAGGATCAGAAGCAATACGCATTACTACCAGTGTACATAGATGGCATTTCTAATGATTGCATTGACATCTCAATTTCATTCTAGATTGATCAAATAGATTCAAACATTCTTTAAACACCAATTCTATTTAACAGTATATATATATATATATATATATATATATATATATATACACTTCACTATAGAAACGATATGAAAAGACCATCTGGACATGTATTTGAAGAAATTCCTTTTTAAAAAATGAATATAAAACTTTTCTTGAGAATAGCTTCTTAATTTTTCAAATGCTTCTTTTAGAAATTAAGCAGAGGATAGCTTTTTAAAAATTTTATACTTCATTTAAAACTAAGAATAAAGTATTTAGGAACTCAAAATGTACTTTTTTCACTCATTAAGAAAACATGAACATGTCAAAAATTAATATTTTTGTTTGCTTTGCAAAAATATTACATAATATTACATAGTGAAAATAATTTTCAAGGTATATTATTTTCTCAAAATTAATATTGTATTTTTTTAAATAATAGATAATGTGTTTTAGGGAATTTTCGGTTTAAAGAAAAATTGAACAGCAAGGACAGAGGTTTCTGGTATACCTCCTCTCCCGCTTCATACAATTTTTCCCTTCATTAATATCTTGCATTAGTTTGCTTTATTTGTTAAAATTGATGAATATTGATTCAGTGTTATTAACTGAAATCAACAGCTTAAATGAGCATTCACTCTTGTACATTCTGGAGATTTTGACAAATGTTTGATACTGCATTTTTACCATTAATATTTCATTGTATTTTATCACTGGAGGAAATATGAAAAGAAAAAGAAGGAAAATCAGGGAGTACACTTGGGGATGAAATTTTTTGAATTATTAGAGAAATATTTACCTCACTGTATAGGCTGTGAAGCCAAATTATCCATCCTGTTGCTCAAATTCTTATAGAATGATCTTTAAAATATAAAAATGTCACTTTTTTTCTGATTCCTCCTCATGCACCATTGTAGCACCTGTCTTGAGACCTGTACTTTATTGACCAAACAAAGTAAGTCAAGACAGTTACTTTTTTCAAATAAAAGTACATTCTTTAAAAAATATTACAGCAGGAAAAAGATCAATGTACAGATACCCTTAGAAATCATTGTGTAGTTTCACCTCATCTACTTCCAAACATATTAAAATCATCAATATGTTTTCTTCAAGATTTATTTGGCAATGCATTATAATATTCAATTTTCTAGATTTTAGAATACATTAAAAAGGAAAATTAACACTTTCTTTTTCCCACACATTAATTTCTGGGATCAGCTACTACACTAAGAATTATTCTAAATATATGTATTTTTTCCACAGTGTGTTATTTGGATGAGGTCATCACACATTCTAATTTTAGATATAAAATATGTATCTGATGACCTATCTGGTACACCTTGCTGAAATTTCCTTTAAATTAATAATGCAGTCCAGCAATTTAGCATTTCATGGGTTTTATGATGTGAGTTTTCTGTTGAGGCATCTTGAACAAATCAGTTATCCCTGAATCTCAAGAGAAGACAGTTTTATGAAGATGATTTTTGAATGCCTTAGTGCATTTGTTTTTAAATGTTAACACTCTTCCTATTTGTGTTTCCTGTGAGTACCTTGATTCTGGTCATGTGAGTCAGAAAAAAATCTGAATCAGAATTTCAGATCAAAAGTCATTCATGGCTTTACAGAGAACACAGAAAATACATATAAAATTAGCCTTGCTTGTTATGTGTTGGTTTTCAGAATCTTATTATGAGAATTCTAGGTCTGCATGCACATAAGTGACAGGAGGAGGCAAATGGAACACATGGCATTGGGGGTGAGGGGACATGGCTACTAGCTGAGAGTCTCCCTCCAACTACTACTAAATTTGTGCAAGTCACATTTTTTACATAAAGCTACAGGTCCACATATAATGATCATTAGCACTGTAATATCCTATGTGCACCACTGCTTGAATCTTCTGCTTTGGCATGCACCCCTTACATTCTTTACTGTCTTTGTACTTATAATTTATTTTATTTAAGAAAGGAAAAAAAAGAACCCCGCAGTTCTATTTTAGAAGCTTTTACAACACAACATAATCACTTATCAGATAAACTTTAATGGCTTCTATTTTGCCACTGCACAAAATTAGCTTTTTCTAAATTGGAAAGCAGATATTTGGGATGATTCTGAACTATTTGTAGAAATATTAGCACATACTGACAAAAATGCAATCATGGATCTTACCAAGACTGTTAATTCTATGTGTAGTTGTCAGCTGTGTAATGGAATTACCATTGATTGGGTACAATTTCAACAGATTATACCATATTCTTCTCTGTAAACAAGTTTTCTAGTAAACAAGGCAATAAAAATATTTAACATGAATTATTCACGATTTAGTATCTCTGTGCACACTGTGAATCAAAGTGAATTATATAGTAAGTGGCATTTGTCAATAACACATCTCTCAGAAGCACTACGAATGTGACAGATAGGTGTGTTGAGTAATATTGGTTTAAATGTTGACACCAGTTCTTTTAGCCCCTGAAATATATGTTGAAATTAACGTAAGAGCCTTCTGGACACAGCTGGTTATATTTAAAACAAGGGCAGAATAATCTAAGCATTAAGTTGCTGTTTTTCAATAAAATAGAGATGGAATCAAAGGGATAGTATAGTATCAATATGAGGTGTTGGAAATAACACCAATTCACATCAATGGAAAAGTTGCATTTCTTTCACATTTCTCCTTCATTTACGTTATCTTCTTGACAAATCTCCTTTAGGAATTCTATAGCAAATGAATTAAGGAGTGTGTAAGATATAACTCATTTAGTGCAACTCTTTCCTGTAAAACAATTCAAAAGAAAATGTAATATAGAGCCACTGAAGTTGAGCTGGGGTGAGCCGATGGGTAACTTTGAGTGAACCATCATTTGACTTTCTGCAGAAAAGAAAGGTTATCACATAGGGTGTCAGAATGACTGGATGACAGTGTTCATTTAAAGCAATAAAGTTGGAAATGAATACATTAGAGGGATGAGTGTAAGTCAACATAGTACTAATGCAAAAAACAGGTCATAATACAAGTATAATGACTGGTTATGTTGTTAAAAAACAAAATCCAGCCAAGTAAATTTGAAGCTCTAATTGGCTTTATTAAGCAATTCATGAATCAAGGAGCATCCTATCTAGCAAGCAGAGAAATGTGTCAAAAATTGTACACAATGGAAGGTTTCATAGGAAGAAAGGTGGGGCAAGAAGTTACTAGCAAAAGAAGAGAGAAGTTTGTTTCAGGCAAGGTCACCTCCCCTTAGGGGGAAGAGCTGGGGGTTTTATCATGCAAATTACCTCATCTTCTTTTTGGAAAATGGCTCCTCTGACAAATAACTTCATTGGGACAGACCATAAAAATTCCTGATTGACTTTTTTTTTTTCCTTTTAAAATAGTTCAAGTTTTTAGGGACACTTAAAGAATAACAAAACAAACACCTGTGTTTCCTCTAACTAGAATAAACAATAGCTAATATTGTCCTAACTTTCAAAACTTTTTTTTTGTATCATTAATATATAATTATATGAGCAACATTGTGGTTACTAGATTCCCCCCATTATCAAGTCCCCACCACATACCCCATTACTGTCACGGTCCATCAGCGTAGTAAGATGCTGTAGAATCACTACTTGTCTTCTCTGTGCTATGCTGCCTTCCCCATGCCCCCCCCTACAACATTTTGTGTGCTAATCGTAATGCCCCCTCTTCCCCCTTATCCCTCCCTTCCCACCCATCCTCCCCAGTCCCTTTCCCTTTGGTAACTGTTAATCCATTCTTGGGTTCTGTGAGTCTGCTGCTGTTTTGTTCCTTCAGTTTTTTTCATTATTCTTATACTCCACAAATGAGTGAAATCATTTGGTACTTGTCTTTCTCTGCCTGGCTTATTTCACTGAGCATAATACCCTCCAGCTCCATCCATATTGTTGCAAATGGTAGGATTTGTTTTCTTATGGCTGAATAATATTCCATTGTGTATATGTACCACATCTTTATCCATTCATCTACTGATGGACACTTAGGTTGCTTCCATTTCTTGGCTGTTGTAAATAGTGCAGCAATAAACATAGGGGTGCATATGTCTTTATGAAACTGAGATCCTGCATTCTTAGGGAAAACTCCTAGGAGTAGAATTCCTGGGTCATATGGTATTTCTAATTTTAGTTTTTTGAGGAATCTCCATACTGCTTTCCACAATGGTTGAACTAACTTACATTCCCACCAGCAGTGTAGGAGGGTTCCCCTTTCTCCACATCCTCACCAACATTTGTTGTTGTTTGTCTTTTGGATGGTGGCCATCCTAGCTGGTGTGAGGTGATATCTCATTGTGGTTTTAATTTGCATTTCTCTGATGATCAGCAATGTGGAGCATCTTTTCATGTGCCTGTTGGCCATCTGAATTTCTTCTTTGGAGAAGTGTCTATTCATGTCGTCTGCCCATTTCTTAATTGGATTATTTGCTTTTTGTTTGTTGAGGTGCGTGAACTCTTTATATATTTTGGATGTCAACCCCTTATGTCATTTATGAATATATTTTCCCATACTGTACGAAGCCTTTTTGTTCTACTGATGGTGTCCTTTGCTGTACAGAAGTTTTTAGTTTGATATAGTCCCACTTGTTCATTTTTGCTTTTGTTTCCCTTGCCTGTGGAAACACGTTCATGAAGAAGTTGTTTATGTTTATATTAAAGAGAGTTTTGCCTATCTTTTCATCTCAGAGTCTTGTGGTTTCATGACTTACATTCAGGTCTTTGATCCATTTCGAGTTTACTTTTGTGTATAGAGTTAGACAGTAATCCAGTTTCATTCTCTTACATGTAGCTGTCCAGTTTGGCAACACCAGGTGTTGAAGAGGATGTCATATCCCCATTCTATATCCATGGCTCCTTTTTTCATATATTAATTGACCATATATGCTTGGGTTAATATCTGGACCATCTATTCTGTTCCACTGGTCTATGGGTCCATTCTTGTGAAAATACAAAATTGTCTTGATTACTGTGGCTTTGTAGTAGTGCTGGAAGTTGGGAAGTGAGATCCCCCTACTTTATTCTTCCTTCTCAGGATTGCTTTGGCTGTTCTGGGTCTTTTGTGTTTCATATGAATTTTAGAATTATTTGTTCCAGTTTGTTGAAGAATGCTCTTGGCATATTGATGGGTATTGCATTGAATGAGGATTGCTTTAGGCAGAATGGCCATTTTAACAATATTAATTCTTCCTACCCAAGATCATGGGATGAATTTCCATTTATTAGTGTCCTCTTTAATTTCTCTTAAGAGTGTCCAGTAGTTATCAGGGTATAGGTCTTAAACTTCCTTGGTTAGGTTTATTCCCAGGTATTTTATTCTTTTTGATGCAATTGTGAATGGGATTGTTTACCTGATTTTCTCTTTCTGGTAGTTCATCGTTAATGTATAGGAGAGCAAGAGATTTCTGTGTACTAATTTTGTATCCTGTAACTTTGCTGAATTCAGATATTAGTTCTAGTAGTTTTGGAGTGGATTCTTTTGGGTTTTTTATGTACAATATCATGTCATCTGCAAACAGTGGCAGTTTGACTTCTTCCTTACCAATCTAGATGCCCTTTATTTCTTTGTGTTGTCTGATTGCCATGGCAAGTTCAAGGACCTCCAGTACTATGTTAAATAAAAGCGGGGAGAGTGGGCATCTTTGTCTTGTTCCTGATCTTAGAGGAAATGCTTTCAGCTTCTCACTTTTAAGTATGTTGTTGGCTGTGGGATTGTCATATATAGCCTTTACTATGTTGAGGTACTTGCCCTCTATACCCATTTTGTTGAGAGTTTTTATCATGAATGGATGTTGAATTTTGTTGAATGCTTTTTCAGCATCTATGGAGATGATCATGTGGTTTTTGTCCTTCTTTTTGTTGATGTAGTGGATGATGTTGATGGATTTTCGAACGTTGTACCATCCTTGCATCCCTGGAATAAATCCTAATTGATCATGATGGTCTTTTTGATGTATTTTTTAGTTTGGTTTGCTAATATTTTGTTGGGTATTTTTGCATGTGTGTTCATCAGGGATGTTGGTCTGTAATTTTCTTTTTTTGTGGTGTCTTTGCCTGGTTTTGGTATTAGAGTGATAGCCTCATAGAATGAGTTTGGAAGTATTCCCCCCTCTTCTACTTTTTGGAAAACTTTAAGGAGATTGGATATTATGTGTTCTCTAAATGTCTGATAAAATTCAGTGGTGAATCCATCTGGCCTGGGAGTTTTGTTCTTGGGTAGTTTTATGATTACCAATTTAATTTCATTGCTGGTAATTGGTCTGTTTAGATTTTCTGTTTCCTCCTGGGTCAGTCTTGGAAGGTTGTATTTTTCTAGGAAGTTGTCCACTTCTAGGTTATCCCAGTTTGTTAGCATATAATTTTTCGTAGTATTCTCTAATAATTCTTAGTATTTCTGTGGTGTCTGTAGTGATTTTTCTTTTCTCATTTTTAATTCTTTTTATGTCTGTAGATTCTCTTTTTTTCTTAATAAGTCTAGCTTGGCATTTATGTATTTTGTTTATTTCCTCAAAGAACCAGCTCTTGGTTTCATTATTTTTTCTATTGTTTTATTCTTCTCAATTTCATTTATTTCTTCTCTGATCTTTATTATGTCTCTCCTTCTGCTGATTTTGGGCCTCATTTGTTCTTCTTTATCCAGTTTCAATAATTGTGAATTTGGACAGTTCATTTGGGATTGTTCTCCTTCTTTAAATAGGACTGGATTGCTATACACTTTCCCCTTAGAACTGCCTTCACTGCATCCCACAGACATTGGGGCATTGTGCTTTTGTTTTAATTTGTCTCCATATATTGCTTGATCTCTGTTTTAATTTGGTCATTGGTCCATTGATTATTTAGGAGCATGTTGCTAAGCCTTCATGTGTTTGTGAGCCTTTTTGTTTTCTTTGTACAATTTATTTCTAGTTTTATACCTTTTTGATCTGAGAAGTTGGTAGGTAGAATTTCAATCTTTTTAAATTTTTTGAGGCTCTTTTTGTGGCCTAGTATGTGGTCTATTCTGGAAAATGTTCTGTGTGCACTTGAGAGGAATGTGTATCCTGCTGCTTTTGGGTGTAGTGTTCTATAGATGTGTCTTTGGTCCATCTGTTCTAGTGTGTTGTTCCGTGCCTCTGTGTCCTTACTTATTTTCCATCTGGTTGGTCTGTCCTTCCGAGTGAGTGGTGTATTGAAGTCTCCTAAAATTAATGCATTGCATTCTATTTCCCTCTTTAATTCTGTTAGTATTTGTTTCACATATGTAGGTGCTCCTGTGTTGGGTGCATAGATATTTATAATGGTTATATCCTCCTGTTGGACTAACCCCTTTATCATTATGTAATGTCCTCCTTTGTCTCTTGTTACTTTCTTTGTTTTGAAGTCTATTTTGTCTGATAGAAGTACTGAAACACCTGCTTTTTTTCTCTCTATTGTTTATATGAATTATCTTTTTCCATCCCTTCACTTTTAGTCTGTGTATATCTTTGGGTTTCAGGTGAGTCTCATGTAGGCAGCATATAGATGGGTCTTGCTTTTTTATACATTCTTTAACTCTGTATCTTTTGATTGGTGCATTCATTCCATTTACATTTAGGGTGATTTTCAGTAGATATGTACTTATTGCCATTGCAGGTGTTGGGTTCGTGGTTACCAAAAGTTTAAGGGTAGCTTCTTTACTATCTAACTGTCTAACTTAACTCACTTAATATGCTATTATAAACACAGTCTGATGAATTATTATTTCTCTCCCTTTTTTTTCTTCCCCCTCCCCTCTTTATATGTTAGGTGTTTTATTCTGTACTCTTTGTGTTTCCCTTGACTGATTTTGTGGATATGTGATTTAATTTTGGATTTTGTTAGTATTTAGTTGGTCTACTTCCTTTGCTGTGGTTTTATTTTCTTTGATGTCAGCTATTTAGCCTTAGGCATACCTCCATCTGGAGCATTCCTTTTAAAATACACTGTAGGGATATTTTGGGGGACTTCAATTCCCTGAACTTTTGCTTATCTGGGAATTATTTAATACCTCTTTCAAACTTAAATGATAATCTTTCTGGATAGAGTATTCTTAGTTTGAGGCCCTTCTGTTTCATTGCATTGAATATATCATGCCATTTCCTTCTGGCCTGTAACGTTCCTGCTGAGAATTCTGATGATAGCCTTGTGGGTTTTCCTTTGTAGGTGGTCTTTTTTCTTTCTCTGGCTGCATTTAATAATCTGTCCTTGTCTTTGATCTTTGCCATTTTAATTATTATATGTCTTGGTGTTGTCCTCCTTGGGTCCCTTGTGTTGGGAGATCTGTGGGCTTCCAGGGCCTGAGAGGCTGTTGCCTTACCCATATATGGAAAGTTTTCAGCAATTTTTCTTCAAAGACACTTTCTATCCCTTTTTCTCTTTCTTCTCCTTCTGGTACCCCTACAATGTGAATACTGATCCATTTGGATTGGTCACACAGTTCACTCAGTATTCTTTCATTCCTAGTGATCCTTTCAACTCTCTCTGCCTCAGCTTCTCTGTATTCCTGTTCTTTTATTTCTATTCTATTAACAGTCTCTTCCACCTCATCCAGTCTGCTCTTAAATCCTTCTAATGTTTGTTTCATTTCTGTTATCTCCCTCCTGAATTAATCCCTTAACTCTTGAATATTTCTCTGTAGTTCCATCAGCATGCTTATGACTGTTATTTTGAATTATTGTTCAGGTAGATTGTTGATTTCAGTCTCACCAAGCCCTCTTTCTGGTGTTTGAGGAACTTTGGACTTAACAAGGCTCTTTTGCCTTTTCATGGTGATGGGAGTGGTCACTGGCAAGTGGTGGGTGTGTCAGCTTGGAGAACAAAATCCCTTTATGTCAGTCTCCTTGCCTTTCTCCTCTGTCTGTGCTGGTTAACAGCACACAGGGAGCTCCCTCTGGGTTTATCCCCTAGGCTGCCCTGCCCTCGGGATGGCCTATGGCACTTGCAGAGGTTGCAGGCCAGCAGCACGTGTTCTGTCATGACAATAGAGCCCCTTCGAGACTCCTGGCCTCCATGCCTGTTTCCCTGTCTTGTGCCAGTGAATCACGTGCAGGGAGCAGCCTCTGGGTTAATCCCCCAAATTGCCATGGGTGGGATGGCCCTCGTGATGGCATAGGACCCTAGCAGGGGTTGTCAGCGAGTGGCGTGTGTTCTGCTGCAAGAGCAAAGCCCCTTCGTGCCTCACGGTCTTTGTGCCCCTCTCTGCTGTCTGTGTTGGTTTACCACACACAGGGAGTAGCCTCTGCGTTAATCTCCTGAGCTGCTGTTGGCGGGATGGCCGTTGGGATGGCCGACAGCACTGGCGTTGGTTGCAAGCGTGCAGTGTATTTTCTGCCATGACTACAAAGCCCCTTTGTGTCTTCCAGTCTTTGCACCCTTCTCTGCTGTCTGTGCCAATCAACTGCATGCAGGGAGCAGCCTCTGGGTTAGTCACCTAAGCTGCTGTGGGTGGGGCAGCCCTTGGGATGGCCTTAGGGCCCTGCCGGAGGTTGCAGGCAAGTGATGCGTGGTCTGCCGCGATAACAAAGCTCCTTTGTCCCTCCCGATCTCTGCGCCTGTGTCCACTGTCTGTGCTGATCAACCGTGCGCAGGAAAGAGCCTCTGGGTCTGGGTCGGTTAGCCATGTGCAGGTAGAAGCCTCTGTGGTAAACTGTGTGGTTGCTGTAGGTGGGGCTGCTCTCCAGCAGGTCTGCAGCAATGGCGGGGACAGCCTGTTTGCTTGCAGGTGTCAGCCGGGAGGGAGGAACGGCAGGCTGCTTGTTGCCTTGAGGGGCCTTGGAGCTGGGTTGTCAACCAGGGCAATAGGGCACCTGAAGTTCCTTAAAGTTCCCAGCCTACTGGGCTGTGTGCCAGTACGATTTTGTCCACCTGTTAAATCCTTGTCCCTTTAAGAATTTTAAAGTGCCCACTTTTCTTTTGTTCCAGGGCAGCCGGCTGTAGGACCTGTTCACAGTCTTAGTCTCAGATTTTGCTTTTCTGCTCCTCTAATATCCAGAGCACCATATAATGTGTGTCTGTGCTCCCAGGGCAGATTGCTGGGGCTGGTTATTTAGTAGTCCTTTGCTTCTACTCCCTCCCGACTCTGATTCTTTTCCTCCCACTGGTGAGGTGGTAAGGGGGGCAGTGTTTGGATCCTGCTGGGTCATAGCTTTGTATCTTACTCTTTTCCATGAGATGTTGGGTTCTCGCAGATGTAGACTGGCTGGTGTACTGTTACTTCTCGTCACTCTTTAAGGAATAGTTGTATTTGCTGTATTTTCAAAATACATATGGTTTTGGGAGGAGATTTCTGCCACCCTACTCATGCTGCTATCTTTTCCTCTCTCTAATTGACTGTTAAGACTACATTTCTGGAGGAAGTGAAACTGGAGTTCAGGTAGGCATTGAGCAGAGGTTTGGTGACCTAGCCTAGGACAGGGATTTGCCTTGGTCCTGGTGGATTTCTTTTTTTTACAATTATTTTTTATTATCTGTGGCTTTCTTTTTAACACCTCAGACATATATTGGAATGTTTTTTAATCTTATAAAATTAGTCCTATTCTTGTGCATATCTGAACTCTCTAGATAATGTCTTGACTCATTCCTTGATTAGAATTATTTGTTTCCAATAGCATTCATTTTATCCTTTTCTTCATTTCATTCAGCAGTGTTATTTGCATTCCTGAAGTAAGTGAAGAGAGGAACAAACAGATGTATATTTGCAGATGAAATACTTGTGAGAAGCAATGATATGGTTTTACTATAAAATCTAAGATTCTCTTCTATGAGTGACATTTGAGTGTGTGTGTTCTCTCTTCAAGTTCCGTGCCATAGGGATTGCTGTAGTCTCAGAAGCAACCAAAACCCTGACAAAAATGCTGATTCATCTTTTTAGAAAAATATTTATATGGTTAATTGTCCCGCGCAGTTTTCCGCCAGCAGAAATAAGCACAGGACAAATAGGATTCTTCTGCAGCAACAGCTTTAATGCATCTTGAGAGCGAGATCACAAGCTGACTGTAAGGTAGGGAGGAGGACCCCGGAATGAGGGAGACGGTCTCCTATATAGGTCCCAAGCCCCGCTTATGACGTGGCCCTTCCCTATAGGGCGTCCTAAGATCAGGCCAGATGACGGCGCCAGTGCTACGCCTCGCACTTGCGCAGCGCGGGTGTTTACCAAACCAGCAGCCGGAAATGGGCGCCATCTTGTGATGGCGGGGAGCGGCTCCCAACAACTGCCCCTTATAATTAAACTAAGAACAGCAGGCATCAAAAGGAGAAAGATCAAGAAAAGGAAAAAGGGTCAGGCTGAAATCCGCGGGGGATTCTGGGGCACGCCATCGCATGCCCCGATTCCCAGGGGCCAGGCCTGAGCTCTCCCACCAGTCGTGGTGCAATGGGATCCTGAGCCCTCACGACCCATAGGGGGAGGGCAGCAATTGGCAACGACACATGTGCAATGGGAACTTGAGCCCTATGTGTTTTTTCAATTGCTCCCTAGTCAGGACAGTTCCCACCTTAACCAGGTGCAATGGGGCTTAAAGGCCCCTCTGTGTGCAAAGGCTGGGAATACAGCTAGAAAGGAAAAAGAGGAGCCTGCGTTCTGGGGCGATTGTCCTCCATCATGGCTATCCAAACTGCTGCTGAACCTCCTTGATCTAGCGCTGCCAGTGCCTGCGCAATGACGACCTTGTCTTGCTGGCGCTGTGACCTGACTTTACAGACAGCCCACAAGAGTAGGACCACACCAAAGCACATAAGGACACCGAAAAGGCCTACCCCCACCCATTCCTTAAAGTAAGAAACAACTGAAGAAATCCAGGAGGACATTCCTTCCGTAAGGGAAGGATCTAGACGAGTAGAATTCACTTCAATAATGGCAACCCGGAGTTTCCTCAAGGTCTCTTCAAATTCTGCTGTCCAATTCTGTAGCAAATATTTAGATTAATTAGAGGGAGTGCTCTCTGCAGGTGAGCTCTCGACGGGCGCCTCAGGTGTTGATGGATCGCCATTCTGCTCATCAGGTTCTTCTTGGGCAATAGGTTCTTCTTCGGCAGGAACTGTTCTGGTCAATCTAGCAGGGATCCAAAAAGGGGAATTCTCCTCCTGAGGAAAAACACAAACAGCGCCCCTGGATCTAATAATCACTAGATCCGGTCCTTTCCATTCATTAGTAAGAACATCTTTCCATTTCACAAAATCATTCGTGGGTTGTGGGTCACGGCAATGGCGATCTGCTGCCGCTAGGCCTTGGGGGTCCACATTAAGATAATTCAAGGTAAAAGTGGCCATAGCAACTGCTCCACGAGGGTTCGTGGGCAGCACAGACTGAAGGCCCTCCTTTTGTTTTTGTAGATAAGCCTTAATAGAGCGGTGGGCACGCTCCACAATGCCTTGGCCTTGAGGATTATATGGCACTCCGGTAGAGTGGGAGACACCCATCTTAGCACAAAATTGCGCAAACTTAGAGGATGTATAGGCAGGGCCATTATCAGTTTTAAGGGCTCTGGGGCATCCCCAAGCGCTCCAGGCCTCCAAGCAATGTTGAATAACGTGGGCGGCCTTCTCCCCGGACAAGGGAGAGGCGAACAAGACTCCAGAATAAGTATCTATAGATACATGTACATATTGCAAGCGACCTAGAGAGGGTATATGTGTCACATCCATCTGCCATAGATATAAAGGATGTAGCCCTCTGGGGTTTATCCCTACATGAGGTGAAGGCAGGAATTCACAGCAATTGTGACAGCTCTTTACAACTTCTCTAGCTTCTTTTCTTGAGATTTTAAACTTGTGGCGCAGCGTCTCTGCAGTCACGTGAAACGATCTATGAAAACTTTGTGCTGCTTCAAGAGGGGAACTCAGGGCCACTGCCGCAAGGCGAGTAGCACTGTCTGCGAGACTATTACCTTGGGAGATCGGGCCAGGTAGACCCGAATGTGCGCGCACATGAGTAATAAACACAGGAGCGGCTCGAGCTATTAAGGCGTCCTGGATATTTTGAAAGATTTTGGCAAGAGGGCTGGAGGACTTTATAATGCCAGCCACCTCTAAAATTTTGACTGCATTAACAACATAAACAGAGTCAGAGACTACATTAAGAGGCTGGGGAAAGCTTTTAAATACTTCAAGAACGATACAACATTCAACTACCTGGGGGGAAGAAGTATCAAAATGATGGGTAGTTACTTTGCCATTTACTACATAAGCTCCTCTACCTGTTGAAGACCCATCGGTAAATACAGTAAGGGCCCCCGGGATGGGCACAGGGGAAGTAACTAAAGGGAATATCAAAGGGTGTTGCATGGCAAAAGTTAAAATGGGATGTTTAGGGTAATGATTATCTATCTTGCCTAAAAAGGTTGAAACTAAAATTGCCCAATCATCAGATGAGGCAGAAAGGACCTGCACTTGATGAGCTGTATAAGGAACCAATAGTGAGGCTTAAGAATACACAAAGAAAAGACTGTAAGGGGATCAATGCGCTTGAGCTGTGCATTCTGAAGTGCGGCCTCCACTTGGGCTAACGCCGTCCTAGCGGCGGGAGTAAGACTGATCTACAGAAGGCGGCTTTATGATAACCCTTACCACAGCGAGAACAGAGGGTGGCTGGCTGGCGACTTTGTTCAGTTGCCGGGCATTGTTTTTTTAAGTGCCCAGGTTTTCCGCATTTAAAGCAAAGCCTAGCCTCTCGGGGCTGCTGCCTCTGAGATTGCAGGATTGCCGCCGCCAGCCCTGCATTAGTGAGGGGACCACCCAGCTCACGACATACTCTCAGCCAATCTTGCAGCCCTTTATTCTTACGTGGCGCAATGGCATTGCGGCATTCCTGGGTGGCTTGTTCAAAAATTAGCTGTTGTATGAAAGGCTCTACTGAGGCAATGTCACCAAAAATCCTAGTGGCCGCTTCTGTCATACGTGCCACGAAGTCTGAGAAGGATTCCTGAGGACTTTGGATAATTTTTGAGAGCTGTGTATTAGCCTCTCCTTTTTTAGACAGAGCCTTCCAGGCTTTGATAGCGGCAGCTGCAATTTGAGGGTAGGTTCCCCAGTGGTAATTGCTTTGGTTGGCTGCGTGGGCGCCCTGCCCCGTAAGGAGGTCAGCGGTCCACTCTCTTTGTTCTGGGGTCAAGGCAGCTGCATTAATCCTGGCCTGATTTTGTGCCGCTTCATGCCACAAGGCTTTCCATTCCATGTATTGGCCCATGCTCGGGAGAGCAGCTTGAGCTACCGTTTGCCAGTCAGCCGGGGTAAGGGCGTGAACCGCCAGACGGTCCAACTGGACCAAGGTGAAATTATCATTAGGGCCATACTTGCGAACGGACTCAGCAAGCTCTTTTAATTGGTTAAAATCAACAGGTGCGTGAACCCGGCCACCTCCTTCTGCCTCAAAAACGGGGAAGGCGGCCGACAGCTGTCTTCTCACCTTCTCCGGAATTCGGAAAAGGGAGCCGATCTTGCCAGCAATCGGCGCATAAGGAGGCGGTGGCGCAGAGGGCGCCGAGCCACTAGTCGAGGCGACGAGCCTATAGGGCTCATCAGGATGATATCTATCCGCCTCATATTGGGCGGCCTCTCTCTCTAAGTCTGCTTCATCTTCTAGGTCCAGTGCCTCAAAATCGGAAAGGCCCTCAAGGCCCTCACTATCTGAGGATGAATCAACAAGCGTGGGGTAGAGCCTGTTCTCATTACTTCCTTTAGGAGCACTAGCGGGACGGGGATCCTCCCTTCCCGTAGGGTCCTTTGTCATCTTATCTTTATTGACAGAGCACTCCTCCTTTACCGGAGGGTCCTTTTTCTCTTTTCTTTTAAGGGGTTTTGTTTTCTTTCGGGCGCCCAGTCTCTCACTGCGCTCGGTTTCTGACATGCTGTCCTGTATGGTCTCAAACACTTCTTGTCCTGACCTAACCGTTGCCTGGCAATTGTCATCTTGCAGACAGTTCCTCAAGGTTCTCTGACCTACTTTAATAATACAGATTACACAGGCAAACAAGAGACCAAAAATCACAGACACAGGCATACCTCTCCGAACTCACCACTGCAGTTCTGAATCCACCTCAACGAGGGGTCCTCCAGGTGCTGGCGATGTTACGGCTTCTTCCCGGGTTTCGGCACCAGTTGTCCCGCGCAGTTTTCCGCCAGCAGAAATAAGCACAGGACAAATAGGATTCTTCTGCAGCAACAGCTTTAATGCATCTTGAGAGCGAGATCACAAGCTGACTGTAAGGTAGGGAGGAGGACCCCGGAATGAGGGAGACGGTCTCCTATATAGGTCCCAAGCCCCGCTTATGACGTGGCCCTTCCCTATAGGGCGTCCTAAGATCAGGCCAGATGACGGCGCCAGCGCTACGCCTCACGCTTGCGCAGCACAGGTGTTTACCAAACCAGCAGCCGGAAATGGGCGCCATCTTGTGATGGCGGGGAGCGGCTCCCAACAGTTAATAAACTATGCTTACTTTTAAAATCACTGTAGTTTAAAGTGCATGTGATAGGCATCTGATCTATATTCTGCCTCACATATGACACATATGTGTTAGTTTTGTGCACAAGGATATTAAGTTGTTGAGATAAAAAAATGACACTAGAAATATGAGATATGTAAGATTCAAAATGATTAAAATGATTTATAAGTTTACATAAATAACATTTTTTATTAAAATGCATTTGCTAAAATCCATCTTTATATTTGGTGTGTGCATAGGGTGTTTCAACCAAGGTAAGCTCCAATTAAGCTGTGTCCTTTGTGATTTCATAGAAGTTGTTTCAAAAGTTAACAGTATAGTCAACTGGTTGTTTGGTTTAGTTGATTAAAAAGAAAAGTAGATTGACACTTTTGTTTGTTCAATTGACTGAATCAACTCATTGTTTACATCATATTGATGAAACAATGAATCATATTGATGCCATTAATCATATTCAACTGTGAAACAATGGATTCTCTATTCAAAGTGGCTCTGGGAATGGAGTGATCATTAACTCCATAGATCAATTTCATGTCATATAAATATGACAGAACCACTGAGTATATTCAATGGCTTATGCCATTTCTAATTATTCTAGTATGATAGATATGTTAGAAGGGAAAAATTGGTGGGAAAGATGATGGGGACAATTCTCATGGTAAAACATTAAAAACAATTATGTTAACTAGTTTATATCACACATATTGTGTAAAGTAGAAACAGTAACAGTGTTGTAATACTGAATATTTTTTACATGTACATAGAAGTAAACTGGATGGAATAGAATTCACTTAGCAGGAAATTTTTTGTGACACTGAATTCATCATTAATGGTCAAGTGAACTTGGATAACTAATTCAACCTCTTTTAGCCTTAGTTTTTCTGTGTAAGGAAAAATGAAATAGAGCAAGTAACTTGCCTCTTAGAGCTATTTTGGTGATCTAATGAATTATAGTATATGAACCAGGAAAATAGATATGAGTGGGGTGGAAAGAGAATAAGGTCAGTAAAGCCCACTAGAAAGGACTCAAAGTTAACCAGTTAAAACTAGAAAGCCAGAAAAGACTCAGAGTTAATCAGTTAAAGTTCAAAATGTTAAGAGCAACTTGGCCTTGAATGTTTGAATATTCCTCAAAGAAAAGTATCTAAGCACAATCCATGTCTTCATTGTGTCAATTAGATCATGCCATTGTAAGATTTACTCTAGCCTGCTAAAAGGCCCCCCTATGAAAAACAAATAGACAGGAAGAGTCCATCTTAAAGCTAAAATTGCATTTAAAAAAAAGCAAGAAGTTAAGTAAGATTCTTAACATACTCTTTAGTAAACAGACAATAACTCAGCCCACCTTGGAGGAAGGGCAGGTGGTCTTGATTGATATGCTCCCAGACCAGGAAGCTACTATCCTGGGAGGCAATCAGAGCAGTAAATTTCTTGTGCTCGGCTAACTTTGCAGAATTTCCTGTGGAAATTACATAAGAAATTTATGTCTCATCAAAGATAAACATCTTGAGACCTCTTAACAAGTCCACACCCTTAGCTCTTTGTCATTCCTGAAAAATCCTTAAAAGGGGGAACCCCCAACCTTTCAGTGCACTCCTCTCTCTCAGGTCGCCCACACTTTCTAAGTGCATATCCTTTTAACTTTAAACTTTCTCTTTTCAACCGTTCAGGGCACACCTCCCTCTGGGGTCTCCTGCACTTTCTAAGTGCGTAACCTTTTAACCTTAAACTTTCTCCGATCTTTCAGGGCACCTCTCCTCTCTGAGGTCACCTGCACTTTTTCTCTCTTTAAGTATCTTTAAATAAAACTTTTACTTTGCTTCACTACTGTGTCTCTGCCCTTCAGTTCTTTGTTGCGATGGGGACAAGAACCAAGGAAAATACACCCCGCCCCCGCCCCCCCAGCAAAATCACTTAATCAATTGTAAAGCAGAGTATAAATATGATGACTATTAAGTATGTCTGGTTTAACTGATACAGATATAGCTCCATAGCCTTATTGTAAAGAATAAGGGCTTAATATTCTTAGAGATTTTTTAAAACTGCAGAAATCTGCTGAGATGAATAAAGAGAGAAAAGCTTGACAACCTGTATTAGAAGAGTGTTGTGCATTTGAAACAATGTTTAAACAACTGCCTAACAATGAAAATTCCATAGTCTATTAGGTAAATTAGCCTAGAAGAGGATTTAGATACTACATAATGGGATTATGTGAAAATTAAGTATTCAGACTGCTGAAAAGTTTGAGCATTCATAAACATTATTGTTGCTTCCTGTTTAGAGATGAATAAATGAAGTTTCATTTGTGAAGTTAAAAACAGGCTGCCTTCTTTTAATGTATGAGTGTATTTTAATTTGTTGTTAGAAATGTGTACCTATTTTTCTTTCCATCTTTATTTTTTTGTAAATTTTATTTTACTTTTCATTGGTTATCTGTTCAGATAAATGCCAATTGTATTTCAAATCCTTCCAAATGAAAGGCACATTTTTTAATATCAGAGCATAGTGTTCGTTTTATTATTTATTAATCATCTTCATTGGAAAATAAACTATGTCTTTAGATATTTTATCTCATATAGAGTGCATCTTTTAATTGGAATATGGGAGTAATTTTCTATGATACTGAGTGCCAGTTAAGATTTTATACAAAAGCAGGTGGATGGGATAAAAGAAGGGATTATTGAGAAAACCACAGGAACAGGGAAGATGGTATAGTTGTCAAATGCTATGTCCTTCAAAAGCCATAGGTACTACCCTCCTCAAATTTGTACACTACAGTGGGAGATACACAATTTTATTCTTCATTTGAATACAAAACTCTAAGAATATATAGATTCAGAGACTTTGGTGTGTAATAATACTACATGATCAAGTTAGCTGAAATATGAAAATCATATGTATCTTGGTGATTGTAGAGAAAATGGCAATTCCATGACCGGGATCCTTACCTGATCCTAACCTACTCGTCCACTGTGTACACGCAATGAGGTAATACTTAGCCAACTGCGTAGGCACATGCTTGCACACCCATTGGCGGTAAGCCATTCTTGCCTGTGTTGCTATAAAAAGAGCTCCACCCACTGCTAAGAGCAGAGGCTGGAGCAGAGACAGAGACAGAGGCAGATGGGATTCTAGTATTTGACCTGCTGCCGTGAGAATATAGCTTGATATAAACCCTTTTAACCTCCAATGTTCTGTCATCATTTTTCAGTCTCATTGAATCCAGAGTGAACTTATCCAGAGCTAAAATCCCCTTCAGAGCTCAGTGATGATAAGGAAAAGTGAGGCCTCTCACTGGTTGAACATAGGAATTTAGATTTCAGGACAAATAAACATTTCAGGAGGGCAATTTGGTACTGTACCTGAAGCTTTCAAAAAGTGCCTTCCTTTTGTTACTGGCGGAACAGTTGTGTTTCCACAGTTCTTGTCTTCTGGAAGAGAAGAATTCAAGAGACAGACTTAGGACAGTTTTAAACAGCGGGAGCTTATTAAGCAAAGCATAAGTACACTCTCAAGAAGGGTAGAGAGCATCATTTAATTGACAGGTTGATTAACAATTTCATGTTATATAACCCTCTCAGTGCACAGACACCCACCCATAAATACTTAAGTGAAACCCATGGGGTGGAGGGCAAAACCGCAATGTAAATTTATTACAATTAGGGTATAATGAATCCTGAGGTAACTTTGGGTCACCTTTTTGTTCTTAGTGCACAGGCACCAACCCAAGTTGGTGGTCTGGAAGCCCTGTTGGGCTTTTTACATCTCCTTAGGCCCTGATAAGGCAGGGGACTGAACTATGAACAGGAGGGCTTTTGGGGTGTGTTCTGCCATCTGATGACAAGGGATAGGTGGGAATGGTGAGAATCTTGTCCAGAACCGATAGGATCCACTGTTGTTTGCTTAGCTACCTGACATTCTGACTCAGCTGTGTACTTTCAGGAATTTATCCTAAGGAAATTAGCAAGAAAATACACAAAGTGACCAAGAAAATGTGCATATATATATATATATATATCTTTGAAGTTTTATGTATGTATAATCTTTGAAGCCTTATCTATGTGAGTGAGAATTTTGGAAACAACAAAAATGTCAAAAAATAGTAGACAAGCTCAATCAATTGTTAAATACATAAATGGAATGTAGCCATGCAGCACTAAAAACTTGTGTTTGTGTGTATGTGGTGGTGTGAAGCAGTATGAGGTAGAGAGAGAGATAGAGAGGGACAAGTACTTACGGTATTTTTAAAATGAAGAACAGTGTTAAAAAGTAAAATTTAGCCAAGTAAATTTGAAGATCTAATTGGTTTTATTAAGCAAGTCATCAATTGGGGGATATCCCATCTAGCAAGTAGAGCAATGCTCTGAGTTGTACAAAACAGAAGATTTTTATAGGAAAAAGGATGAGGCAAGAAGATATTGGCAAAAGGAAAGGATTGTTTCAGACTAGGACATATTTTTGGAGGAAAGAGAAAGGGATTTTGTTATTCAGATTATGTCACTAGTACTGATATGAAAATGTAGATTGTCTATTAAAAGGTCACATCCCTGGGATAGGTTAAAACTGTACTTAAGTCTTTGTTTGCTGTCATGGGGGCAAATTACTACATTTGGATTTGTTTTTTTCTTT
Source organism: Phataginus tricuspis (assembly GCA_029783875.1). NCBI lineage: Eukaryota > Metazoa > Chordata > Mammalia > Pholidota > Manidae > Phataginus > Phataginus tricuspis. The sequence goes on from JAQQAC010019963.1 coordinate 46,593,893, forward strand.
TAAGTGGCAGATTAAAAGTTTATCTTATAATAAATTTTCATTTTTTTAAATGATAATGATCTAAAGTTTATTGGCTACATTAAGTTTTTTAAAGGTTGCTTCCTGTTAATTCATTACAAGAAAATATTTATTATTAATTATTGAAAATTTGGTATAGAAAAGATTAGCCAAAGTTGTCATTCTGAGATAACCAGTTTTAATAATTTGGTATTAAATTTTGCAGATATTTACTAGGTGTGTGAAAATATATAGATAATACCTGGTTTCTGTACATTTTTGCAGTTATACACTCTATTAAAAGTCAATCTGTTTTCAAATACCATCATAATTCAATGTGGATATCAGACTTTAAATACAAACAGAAATGCAAATGTCAGGATCTCTGTACTTTAAAAGCAGGTGGTGTTTATCACCTCCTGCTTTTTAAACGTCTTTCTATCTTTACTAACAACAAGGTGGGTGGGACTGCAAGCTGCTATATATTTAACACTACTTTTTAACTTTAAAGAGCTCATAATATGTATTTTTTTGATGACTCATCCCTAAGGTGATTCACTCTCAACTGCACAGAGACATTCAGTCTTATTTTGAAGAGAAAAAAAAGCTGCTAGTTTAATCAAGATTTTATTGTTGGCAGGAAACCAAAAGCCAAAAACAGATTTTTGTTTTACTTTCAAAGGAAGGCATTGGCAGGATGACAATGACAAGTATGCAGCTGTAGGTGTAGTGACACGGCCTTTAAAGCTCTGTCTGCAAAGAGCAATTGATTTAACTAGTTTGATTCGAGCCACTTAAGATAAGCAGCTATATTCTATATACAGGTAAGGAAATACTATTTGTTGTTATTATAGGTTTATATTAGTAATAGTGGTTATATACTATGTAATTAACATAATTAGCTATATGCAGACATTTGCTTTTGAACAAGCTTTCTCAACCTTAGCACTTTTGGCATTTTGGACCAGATATATTGTTGTTGGGTGTGGAGGCCTGTCCTGTGCAGCGTGAAATATTTAGCCTCATTTTTGGCCTCTTCCTGCATTGCCCCAGTTGATAATTAAGAATGTCTTCACATATTGCCCAAATGTCCCTTTAAAATGACAAAATCACCTCTGATTGAGAACCTCTGCCTTAGGATATATAATGGAATTCTCTTTTTACCCTTCAGTGGGCTATATAGTAAGAAGAAATAGAGATTTTCTCTAATTTAAGAAAGAAATGTCATCTCCATGTTCTTTAGAAAGATAAATGTGGTACTAGACCTTAGACCTGCCTATCTAGCCCAAAAATATTTGCCAGGATACAAGGACAAAGGTTCTATGTTAATATTTAGTCTAACCTCCATGTTTTTACCCAAATAGTTCTTTGGCTCTTTTCTGTCTGCCTAGATTATTTTTGGGGTAGGCTTGTTTCTGGACATGACCTAAATATGTAGTATCCTCAGAACTGGTAAAAAACATCATCTCAAATCAACATGACTACTAATAACATTTATTTTTACAAACTGTCCACATAAAACTCAAGTGAGTTACTACTTTATGAAAAACATGTTCTTCTGTCTTTTCAATTTTCATTTAATCTCTTTTGTCTATATTTTCTCAAAATACCTACCTCACTTTTACCTGCATTATCGCATTTTTCATGCTTTTGACATCTTCATGAAAGTCACCATTAAGCTAGCTACTGAAAATAAAAACACATTTATTGTAAATAAAAATATGCAATAATTCACCCCACTGCACTAAATAACTACTCTTTATCATTAGTTGTTTTGTATAGTTAAGATGATTTTCATCACTCGTTCACCTGGTAAATATTTTTATTGATGCCTGTTATTTGTCAAATATGGTCATGGGCACAAAGTGTTGAACACTACCTTCTCTGTGCTCAAGAGCCTGCTATGAAAAAAGAGAAAATGAGGAAAAAATAATGCTTATAGGATAATAGGCATAAATAACCATAGATATTGCGTGAGAGCACTTGAGAGTAACAGGTCATCCAGTACCAAAAGTTCCTTGGATGAATGAACTCTTCCTTTCACTATAACTCTGTATTGAAATTTAAATCCTTAAGCATACAAAATATTTTATTTTCCAGATTCTGGACTTCATACATACTATATAAGACACTCATAACTCATTTCTTCTTGAGAAAGTCTTACAGGTTAAATCCCACTTTTCCTGTTTTTTTGTTGCATTTTGCTTTGGTGGCTACTACTGTGAGTGTAACTCTCAAACAGGTATTTTAGGAAATAAATATATTTTCATCCTAGGAAATCTTACATTTCCATTGGAATAGTCAGTGTTGCATTATCATTAGCCTTTTATGACGTCCGTTAAGGTTCTTTTAAGAAAACTATTTCCTGAACAATTTCAATAAGTATTTTCCTGTTCAGTAGGGTCGCATGTCCAGGGTTTTTCTTAACCATGGCGCCTGGTCCAAGAACAGCACTTGCTCCACTCAAAGTTGTTAGAATTATAGACAGATTGCAAAAAGATGTCTGGAAGACACAGATAGTAATAAGAACCTCTCTAGATCAAGAAAACAGTGTTTCTCAATTTTTGCTACTATGTATCACCTAATTTTTAATTAGTTAAGCCAGCATTACGATAGTAAAAATCCTGTCAGAGGAAATTAACTATCTGCATTGAGTGTCTCAAATCTGCCTCAATAATACAATATAAATTTTTTTTCTCTATTAGAATATGTTGCAGTGGTTTTGGGGAGGAGAGTACAGCTAAAATTTAAATTCCTATGTTTCTTTTCGTGGTGGTGTTTTGTTTCTTTGGGTTCATGTGCTCTTGGGTTTTTTGTTTGTATGGTTGGTTACATCTTTTGTGCACTTATGCGGAATAGTGCTGAAGATAATTTAATGCTGTACTCTAGCATGAGGATAGCAAGAATACCTAGTTCCAGAGATGGATGACAAATTTGAATTGTGTAGTGCTACATATATTAGTATACCAAAGTTCTGTAAAAATAAAAATATTATCATAAGATGATCCCTCAGAGAAAACATCAAAAGGGCCTTGAAACAACTTATAGATGATATTTTTTGTATTGCATGTATGTCTGGATAGTGAGAGGATGTGAACCTTTTGCAATAAGAAGATTATAAAATCTTTGTAGGATGCTTTCTCTTGGAAGCTAGACTTCAGGCTTGACTGTGGGGAATTAGAGCCTGCCACTTGAGGTTTGAACCTTCTACAGTTTTTCAAATTCAGACTGGATTTTGTGTTGACTATCTTGCCTTTAAAAGTCCTAGAAATCCTTAACTTCTTGAAGGCAAGAGTCATACTTCTATAATTTTTTTCCAGGAAAAAAATTCCTTATTATCAGTCTGACAACATTCCCATTTGATTTGATGTTCTTGTTATACACAGTTACAATGCAAAGCAACATACTAACTTTTTACTTCAATTCTTGTGCTAGTATGGCTTTCACTTGAGAATTCCTCACTTGATGAGGATTAGTAAGCAAGAACATTCTTATAAATAGGAGAAGAAATTTAAGAGAGAAAATATAGGAACTGCCAAAAATATGCAAAAAGGTAATTCTTTTAAAAATAGACTCATTGGCTTTAAATAGACTTATTATCCTTCAGATGTTACCTTTCAGTGCATAAAGAGAATTGCAAAATAGTCCACAAACCAGCCTGAGGGTGTCTAAGAAGTCATGGGAAATAGGAGAAATGCCAGAAAGTTGAAGCTGATCAGATATGAAGGTTTATTTCAGAATCGATTGCCACGGATGTTTTTATGACAAAACGTAATGATTCAGTTTTTAGGGAAAAAAGGAAGCCCACTCCCCACCTTTTGTGATTCTGAGCCAGAGCCAAGGGAAAGCCTGATGAACATACTATTTGTAGATTTGAGCAATATTTAAGAGAGTGCCACACAATATCCTTTTGAAGATGAAGATAATGTGATTATGTGGGATAAGCTTGTAAACGATAGTGTATCCTGCACTATGAATTAATGTGATCCTGGAAGACAGGTCTATTACCATGTCACAGTGCCATGCTTGGATCTGTCTCAAGAGTTTCATTTATAGATTGGATAAATATACAGTGTGTGATTATCAAATATGCAAGTAATGTGGTGTTGTGAAGGAAAGGGAGTAGGTTAGGATATGAATCAAGAAAAGGTCTCAATACCTTGTGAAACCACAAGTAAAATAAAAACAGTGCTTTAGTTGTGTGCAAAAAGAGCAATGGTACAAATTCACAGTCACTGCTGTGGTGGTTTAAAATTATGTTCACAAATTATTTGCTATTCCTCCATTCAAGGATAGAGCTTAATTCCCCTATTCTGAGCGTCAGGTAGACCTAATGACTTGTCTCTAGTAACTGTAATTCAGAAGTGATAGTATACCACTTCTGTGATTACATTTTAGAAGGATTGCAGCTTCTGTCTTAGGTGCTGGTTCTGTCTTCTGTCTTGGATCATCACTAGCTCTAGAGGAAGCCAGCTGCCATGTCAGTAGGCAGCCCTATGGAAAGTCACACATAAAAAGAAACTGAGGCCACCAGCCACCAGCCACCAGCCAGGGAGAAACTGACACCTGCAAGTAACTACTGACATCAGCCTAGATCTTTACTGCAACCTCATGACTACTGACATCAGCCCAGAGCTTTACTGCAACCTCATGAGAGACTCTGAGACATACCCACCCAAAAGAGCTACTACTATATTACTGACCTTCAGAAATTGTGTGATTCATAAATGTTTTGTCACTTTATAATAATGTCATTTATATTGTATGTTATTTTTACCTGTTTAGTTTTGGGGGGTAATTTGAAAAGCAGAGTTAGATAACTAAAACAGTAGCTGTGTTACTTAGCAACAAGATGCATGAATTACAAAATAGGGTTGTAGGCACCTTAAAATTAATATATTCTCAGACCGATTTAGCAGACAGAGTACATGAATGATAGTCATACCTTACTCAGTGTTCAGTTCTGAGCACCAAACTGAAAAAGGAAAAGGATTCTCGATAAGTGTTACTAGAAAGAGTTTAGGATGCGTAGCCTTGAGAGAAAATGTCTGGTAGGCAGAGTAGAACTATTAATGGTTCTAAATATTTGAAAGATCAACAGGTGAAAAACCAAAAAAAAAAAAAAAATCCAGCTTCCAGAGCTATTCAGAGAATGGGCTGCATCAGTTAGAGGTGCCCAAACATATGCTGGATAGCCTGTGTTATAGAGATATTTGGATTCAAGAATCCATAAAATCACTTTCACAATTTAGGCTCTGTGAAATAATCACATATTCTCATGGGTTCACTTACTCTGGCTGTATACTGGCAATACCTAGGGAAGTAAGAAAAAAGTACAAAGGCCCAGGAGGACCACAGTGTTCCTGAGTAACAGTATCTGCTATTAGGTCTTGGCCATCTGTGTTTTTTTTAAACTCCCCTTTGACACTGGCTTGTAGTTGGAATTAAAAATGATATATTCATTTTATGGTTTTCTAATTTACAGAAATATTTTATGTCTCATAGAAACGACTGACCTTTTACTATCAAATATAACTGTACGTATTTAGAGCACAGAAGCTAATAAAAAGTCGTCAAATTTGAGTATAGTAGCTAGTGTAAGCTGTATTGTGTAGCCATCAAGTTCATTAAGAAAATGGCTATTTGTGCAAATAAATGATTTTTAATAGTCCATTTGTTAGCCAGGTAGAAACTAAATTAAGGACCCAGGCCAGGATAAAAAGAGTATGAAAATGATAGCAAATTGTTATTGAGTAGTTATCATGTGATTGAAGTGTACTAGAGATTCAATATATAATTATTTATCTAAATTGTACCACAGTCCTATGAGTTAGGCATTATTATTAGGTTCATTATTATATTCATTATATGTCATATCCATGTATCATTGCATTCACTTATATTCATTGCATTCATATTCATTTATTCAATTTTAAAATTCATTTTATAATATATAATATTTATAATTTATAACATGTTTATATATAAAGCAGAAAAAAATAAATATAAAACAAAGACAAGCATATTAGGACATTTGTCCAAGGTTATTCAAGCAGTAATTTGTAGAGCGGCCATTTTGATACATTCATTCCAGGCCCTAGGACTCTCAATCTTGACTATTATATTTGAGTTATTCACTGTCAGAACAATATCATTTGTATGTTTCCTGCCTTTTTCTTCATTGCATCTGCCCAAAGTAAGTCTGTATTCATCCAAAAGTTTTCTCTGCACTTTTGCTTCCTGAAGAAGGACTATTGCTTGCTTAGAGAGCAACTGGCCCAATTTAATAAATAAAAAAATGGAAAAAAGGGGGAGAAAAGACAGAGACCAAGGGGACCATGTCTAGACAGTGAGGGCTTCTGCATAGCTTTGGGGTATAAAGGACTTGAGAAAAGGAAGAGATTTAAAGATTGTTGCAACAATGGGTTTCTCCTTGTTGGAAAGAATTCAAGCACACTATATCCAAGTGATTTTACATTCCTTTCACTCTCTCCTCCCGAGGGTAAGCTACTTCACTTGTTCATCTTTGAGTCTGCCAAAGACTCAGAGAATGTATATTAGATTGGAACTTGACTCAGGTTGCCAATATATTTAGAACCATGTAGTTATCACTGAATCCCTAAAAGGTTTTGAGGCCACTGCCTACACAGGATGGAGAGAAAAAGTACAGAAGATCATATACACTTAGGCTACAGGAAACAAGAAGTGAAAGATTCTTATTTAGCATATCATTATCATATTAATATCATTTTCAGTAGCAGTTAAGTCCCCAATTCTAAAATGTGAAAATTCAATTTTTAATGTAAAAACTAATTTTTAGTTTTGCCCTTTCTCACATGAAATAGAAAAAAAAACAGAAAACACAAACATAAAACTCTAAACCTAATTTCAAACTTAAGATTGAAGTCAGTTTTTTTACAGTAGTTCATTATTCATTAACTTGTGAGCACGATATTGTTACTATTATTTATTGTACACTTATATAGCACATTTTATTAGACTAAGTTAACACACATTTTACAAGTATTTATTAGCTACTTGAGAATTGAATGAGTCACTTTAAGTTGCACAGAATAAACCAAAGCCTTTATTCTTGCTGTCTTACTAAATAATGATGATTCATAGAGCATTACACGTTTCCATCTGAGAAATGAGAACTTATAACCACGTATAATCATCAAGATATAGTCTGTGTCTCTTCATACGCAGCTTTAGAAATAGGTGTGTCTGGAAGATTCATTTGTGGCTATGTGATTGGCAGGACTCTTGAAATACAAGCCATCTTCCTTGTAGGGCATTAGAGACAGGCTACTGCAAACTGAATACACAGAATCTGATGGTCAATTCCAATTCTACTTAGGTTGTATGGACATGGATGTAAAGCGATGTTAGGTCATTGTGGCTGACACGAAGCATAAAAGGCAGAGTCTTCAAGGAGTTATTCTCAATTGAAAGTAGCATACATTAATAAGACAATCCTAGCAAACAAATAGCAACAAGAAACATGAAAGAGGAAAAAAAGGAAAAAGGAAAGAATACTAGTTGATTTTTTTATGGAAGGTGATAGGCTTATTCTTGAGGGGGGTGGTGAGTTGGAAAAGAGTTTCCTAAAATTACCAACAGGTTAAGATAAATCTGTCTAGATCTGGATTAGTCAGATAAATACTTTAGCAGTCACAACCTAAATGCATAGTTGAAAATTTAAATATTTTTGTTAGTTCATTGTATTCATTAGGCCACACATTAAAAATCGAACAACAATTAAGACATACACACTTTACAAGACACTAAGAATTAGACAAGGATATAAATATTGAACCAGTGCAAGCATGCAAATGCATGTAAATTTTCTCCAGAAAGTCTTAGGCTAATTAAACCATGTCCATATGTTTAGCTTTAAAATTTAGGTCCCTTGGTCTGACAAAGAATGTTTATGGTTCCATCTGGGTATGAGAAATAGTGTCTAGAAGATAATATTTACAAGACTAGGGTACTGGGATTCCTGTGACATTTTATAGTTTTTCAGATAAGACAAAATTATTTAAAACCAGAGCTGTTTTAATTTTTAATTTGGGATTTGGGGGCACTCGAGCTACCATGTACAGTGTCCCTACAGGGTCAGACCTTTGTTAAATTAATGCTAAGTTATTAATGCTCTCCTCCTTGGAAGAGTTTCTCTTCTATAATAATCTTCTTGAGCAGAAACATACACCTAGATCTGACAGACTTTTCCCTGAGAAATTGGCAGTGTTAGTCCTACTGTTCAGCTTCCCTCAGAATTTAAAGGTTCAAACTCACATGTCAATTGTGTCTTACTTTTTCCAGATCACTCATTGCTTGGGATTTCTAGCAAGGGATAGTTAGGGTGAGTCATGATTACTGGCCTATAATGTTTCTTAGTTTGGGAGACTAAGAATTGTATTAGTTTAATTGTAACACAGTCCTTCTAAGATAAAAAACAATATTTTAACAACCCTGTTTTACTTTGAAATACTGATCGACTGTAAAACTGGTAATAATGTTTTTTAACTAAATTGAACTCATCAGAATAATGTGAAAAATTCATCTCATAGATTTTTAAAAATCTATCAGGAAAACGAATTTACTTGGCTGTTTGCTATTTGTTTTTATTTTATTTTCTTCTGGTCCTGTTTCTGTATGTGTTTCTCTCTCCTGCAACTCCCGTGACAGCTTGTAGGAAACCTCTGAATACACAGTTTCTCTCTGTCACAGGATTCTCTGCAGCCTGTTTTGCCAATATCTTGAAAATCCTAAGAAGTCATTTAGAGAAACAGCTAGAATAGTTTTTGATCAAGTATCTGGGTACTATGGTCTAGCCGAGTTGACACATAAAATTAACCATCGCAACTGTTCCAACTCTTTTGACAATTATGCCTGTTTGAATTACTGCAAGTTGGAGAATAATATTGAAAGGTGATAGCAAAACTAATTGAAAAAACATAAAAAAACACAAAAAGATGTTTGTCCAGAACGTCACTTAAAATCCATTTCAATGGATTTTTTTTAGTGTCTATAAAGTAAAGTATGAATTTTGTGTAGAAATTATAATTACAGAGGTTAAAGAGCAAATTTCAAGCCATAAGCATGAGACAGACATGGTAAAAAGAGGTGAAAATAAGAAAAACACTGACACTTAAGTTGAAGTTTTTCTCAACTATAAAAATAATGGAATAAAATGAGATAATCTCAAACTCCTTCCTTTACTCTCAAGTCTTTTTTCAAATATACTTCACTCTTGCTTTCTCTAGTACCTACTGAAAATTCTAACCCATCCTCCCTCTTCTATGGCATTCTCTTCTCCTGCTATGCTTATTCTTTTCTCCATTGCTAGCACTTATAATCTCTTGACATACTGTCGAATTTTGAATTTATTTGTCTGCTTATTGTTTATTGTCTGTCTTTCCTCCAATATAAAGCAAATTATGATGTTCCCTCCCCATCAGACAATCCACAATTGTCTATGTCCGGGTATCTAAAATTAGGTATCGTAACTTTTAATTTTCCTTTTCTGCATTGTTTGGAACTCCTTCCTATATTGTCTAATTCAAAACTAGGTATTTTTCAGCTAGGAAGCTTTTAAAGAATAGTTACATGATGTGCCAATAATCTTACATATCAAAAGTGCTAAACAGAGGCATGGGATGCTTTTAGCATAGGGCAGGAATTTTAGAAGACCAAGAAACTGGCTATATAGGACATGTAAATAATTAAATATTATAAATATTATAAATATTTCTACACAATAGAAAAAAGTCATAGGATGGCATAAAATAATACCAACAGTATTGTGATAGTCTTTTTGCACACGTAGGACACAGTGTGGGGTATTTAGTAAATTATTCATAAAAGAAGTACAATTTCAGTTGGTTTTAGAGAATGGGTAGAAACTGTAACAATTCCTACAGTACAATCAATAATAACTAATTGTTGAATATTTACAGTAAATAAGAAAGTAAATATATTAAGTGGGTTTTGAATGACAGTTGAAGGAATTTGGATATTTGAAATAGTCAATGAATCAAAATGGAATACTTTTAAAAAGTGACAAAGTTAAGTCAGACAATACTTATGGAAGTTATCTGCTGTATCATAGGTGGGATTTTAAAAGAGGATTGATTAATTATAAATTGAATATAAGTTTGTACGAAACTATGTAAAGGATGCTAGTTTTTTATAGAACATCAAAAAAGAAGAAAAACTGTAATAAAAATGATGGAGAAGATGAAAATGGTGCTATATATAATTCTAATTAAATGTACACAAGTTCTGTAGCAACCCAGGTAGGCAAATGAAGCAAATGACCTCATAACAGTTAACAAACCTTATGATCTGCAATAAATATGATGTTTTTCTTGATAGTTTTTTTTTCCAAAAGACACAACTGGTAGTACTGACACTCTTCCACCTTGACCTTGATTGTGCTTTTCATCTCTTGTATTAGAAAATGAATTTCTAATAGAGTTACACATCATCTCAAGTAAAACACAACTTTTGTGTCATCACCACAAATTTAATTCTCTCATAATTTCAAAGAACTTTACCGTAAAATCTTGATTGTGTTTTAGCTTAGCAATTTATCAAAGGTTATACTGAAGTAGAAATTGTGATTAACATAAGGAATCTATCTCTGAAATTATAGGCATTGTTTATTTCTTTCCTTGGTATCCAAAGATGTTGCTTTGTTTTGTTTTCTATGGAAAAGTCTGTGTGAGCTGCTTATATATATATATATAGTTTAAGTAGATGTAGAAACATGCCAGATTCACAGTAATATAGAAATAAATGGTAGAAGTGTACATAGGACTCACATAGAGCAAGAATTATTTTAGAAGTGCACAGCCCTTCACTGCTTCTTGACTAAGAGGCTACCCAGAAAGCAGGCACAAAGGAAGTTCATGGCTCTGTGTCATGTGGAGTTCTAAGCAACAAGGCAGGGTGCAAGAATAAGGCTAAATGTGGCAAAGCTGTAGAGACTGAGAGCAGTACTTGGGAATTAAGGATGATTGAAGCGTTTGTTTTGTAAGAACAGACAATTGAGCCCTAACTAGATGGAAATGTCTACAATCTACATCTAATCTAGAAATGAGCTGGCTGGTGTCATATTCAAGAGAGATTTCTGATACAGTTTTTGGAAGACAAAGACTTGTTTAGATTGCCCATCAGTTCATCTATCGGAGGACAGAGCCCGCTGGAAGATTCCACTGTTCATTTTGATACCCATCGTCATTCATTTACTCATTCAGTAACTATTTATTCAGAACCTTTGAAGTGTGCTGTATAAAGCATAATGAAAGTACTGCCCTTATGAAGCCTATATTTGAGTGGGATAGATAGGCAATGAATGTGATAAGTAAAAACTGGTAAAGTACTAATAGGCACTAAAAAAATTAAAGCAGGAAGGGAAATGTAAATATAAAAGGTATGAGGAAATTTGAAATTTTAGGTAGGTGGCCAGGGAAGGCCTCACTCAGAGGGAAACTTCTGTGTAGACTTGAAGGAAGTGAGGGAGCTAGCCATGTAGATACCTGCAGGAAAAGCATTATGGGCAGAAGAAAAGGCAATTGCATATTCTGTTCTTTTATTCCGAAAGTATTTTTATTATACACATTTTACCAATAAGCAAACTTAGGCACAGAGAAATAAATAAATTTTCCTAAGGTCAGAAAGCGTTAGTAAATGATAAATCCAGGATCTAAACCTGAACCCCAAATTCAGAGCGGAGTTCTTAATATGTAAACAGCCATCTAATTTCCTTCTACTTGTTCTTTTCCTTTCTAAACATTAGGCAGATCACCATACTACATGGTATGTTTTCCTTTGGTTTTGTAACTCTCTCAAGTTGCTGCCTTTTAAACGTGTTTGCTTTATTAGTTATGAAGTATTATTTTCATACAGTATTACTTTTCTTGATGAAGTAGACTCTTTTATCTCCAGCTTATTACCACACCTTCCAAACTTGGTCTTCTGAAATTCAACTTCTCTGCCCTGAAAGATACATAACAGCTTTCAAACATCAAATTCAATAGGCTTTTCTGATTCTTCATCTTCCTTGACCTTCCTAAAGTAACAACTAAGAGCACATGACTCCTGGCATTGGAAATGTCTACATTTTAATCATGGATCTGTTATTTCCAAGTTAGGAAAAAAAAGAGCAACGTCTAATATTCTAATACATCTCCGCCACTCATCTTCCTAATTGTAACTGGTTTATTAATGCTACTCTTGTGTGGTTATCATGATCACTCAATAAGGCTAGTAAATGTGAATATAAAGAATTATCACTTTTTCTTGAACCTCCCTTTTTTCTTCCTTCCTATCATACATTTATTAAGGTCTTCATTGAAAAAGACCTGTCACCTTTTCTGATTCTTCTTCCTTCAACACTGATTACACATGAGCCTTGGCAGAGGCTCTGTGCTTGCACTGCTTTTTCCTTTCTGAAAAAAACAAACTACCCTTTGTGGTATCATTCACTATCAAAGTGCCATCACCTTTATGCAGAGGACTTCCGAATCAACTCCTGTCATCTGTCTTCTCTCTAAAATGTCAAGTCCGTATTCCCAAGTGCCACCTAAACATCTTCACTTGAGTTTTCTGCCAGCAAATCAAAATCACAATCTACAAGTAAAGATGAGGAAAATCCAGATTCTTCCTTCCAAATCAAGTCTTATTCTTGCCCTTCAAGTTACATACTTTTAATGCCTCTTTTCTGTCTCTCACTGAAGTTTGAAATTTTGGTGCCATCTTTCATCTGCCACTCCCATTTTCTGCACAATCATAGGTATGTAATATTAAAACTATAAAAGAGCTGAGTTTTATTGCCCCATTACTTATCACGGTTGAGTAAATGCGGAACCAGATGTGTAGCTATAAGTGGGGAGTCAGAATGGGAACTAAGGTTTCTGAACACACAGTTACTTGTATATATAGATCTGAATCTGTTGACAATTCTAAATAATTTTGTTCCCATACTTTCTCTTAAATCTGTTCACTACTAATTCCATTAATGCTGTTTTTCCTTCATGCTTTCTTTATTTGGAATATCTCCATAATTATCAAACTGGTTTTGTTCTGGAATATGTACTAAGGAAAGTTTCTAAAGATACATCAACCTTGCTCAAAACATTCATTGTTTCTATATTAGTAATTAGTGAAACTCATTTTCATTGAGTCATATGTACTAGGAACTGTAATAGACATACTCTATACCCATGCCCCTAATTAATCTTTACACAAACTCTGGTATTCTTGTTTAGATCTTTCAGTATTCACATTCACAGAAATTAATGTAACCCATATTTGCCTAGTTAGTAAACTGCAGAACTGGAAAATGTATGGTTTGTCTGACTCCAAAGTTCTTTCAAGAAATTCTGAGAACCATATGCTTTCCAAAATTTGTCTGCTGAGTGTATACTCAAGCTGAATTCACTGTTCATGAAATAGGCTCAATTATTTAATTCATTTGTACAATTTGATATGCTATTACCTGGAATGCCTTCCCTGCCCTTTATGTACACACATTTTTCATAGTTTACCAGCTCTTGAGGCTCATCAAGATAACTAGAGAGCTGTCCTTTTTGGATTTTAAACTCCTTGTGGGCATAGTCTATTTACTTCTCATTTCCAAAATATGGTGCTTAGGGCTTTGCACATAAGTATTTGCTTATAAACTATTTAAATATGCATGCAGTGTCAACCTTAGACTTCATTTGATTTAGAAAATCACCTGATAATCCTGATGGTAATCGTAAGAAAAATCTGAGGAAAAAAAAAGAAAACACAAACAAAAGAAGACTGTTATGATGATTTACCTGAAGCATGCAAAGTCAGATAAGTACATACCAGTATGGTATAAGTATCAATTATATTACTTGAGCACCTGTTAGACACTAAGTACTCTGAGCTGATGGCAAAGTGGAGAAGATAGAGTTCTTACTCTTGCTAAGCTCACAGTATGATACAAGTAAAAGACACACACAACTAGAATAGATCAACCAATACAAGGTTAAATGCTGAAATTATGTACTGAGTAAGGAAGGTTGTGAATTTCTTTGGCCACATATGGTTCCCCAGAGCTATTTACTTTGGAAGGCAGGTGAGAGTTCTTTCTATGGCAATACAATTTCTTAGCCTAGATATTACATTATTAACCTCTCCTATGTTATGATTTATTAATAATGAAAACCTATCCTTCAGGAAACTCTGACACCTGCATAAACAACTAGACTCTGCCTTATATTTATAGATGCAAGCTTGAAAGTTTAGGTATAGCAGTATGAGAACTGGTTATTTTATCTTTTCAGTTAAGTTAATTATATGTATCCTTATCTTTCAAAATATTATTTATTGGCTTCTTCAGGTACAATGGTGTTCTAGAAGTCAATATATCAAATAGTTGTATATCCTTTAACTATTTCTATTTGATTTAGTTAGAGCCTGCCACATATTGTTACGCTACTTCAGGATAACAGGATGCAGTTCTTTTCCATTAGTAACAAAAACAATTATTCAAACAGAGGCAAGTGTCTTCATTCTGCCTCTGTTCCGTTATCCAAATTAGAATGAGAAGCTGTTGGTCTCAAAATTGCTAGATTATTGTAGTTGCCCAGTGATTCAGTTCATTTCTAAAGTTAAACCTGTTTGATTATGCCATAATTGTAATTTATGTACGTTTATGAATTTCAGTTATTTCAAGACTGTAAGAATATGGTTCATATGTTTTGAAGGAGGAATCAAGCTGTTTATTCTCTGGTGTTAAGAGTTAGAGAAATTTTCTAATCTTTGCCTCCAGCACTGCTTCTCTTACTTACTCTTGGTTGTCAAATACTATATTTTTAGACTTTTATTTTCACCATGCATCCGTGTTCTTAGAACATTGCCATGTTGAAGATATTCAGCTTTTTGTTTAAAGCCTGAACAAACATGTACTTCCTTGATCCCCCTGAGTGGTTTTGTACCCTTGTTACATGTACTTTTTCATTGAAGACTCATAAAGTGCAACTGATCACTTTTGAAATTATTTCTTTTGTGCCTTTCTCTGACAATGACTCCTTGAGGAAAGGGACCATGCCTGCCCCTTTACTTGGTACAACTGGATAGATGAATGAAGCTTTTTGGTAATCTTTCGGCACTCTTTTATTGCTTTTTACTGTCATTGTCCTTTCAATTCCTTCCGCTTCTTCCAAGGGCCTGTACCCTATCATTACACTACAGCTTTTCCAAGTCATCAGTCAGTCTCATGCAAGCATGGTCAAAACAGGAGTTGGCTTTGCCCATGCTTTTTGTTTGTTTGTTTGCATAAATGAAAACAAAATCTACTCTTCAATAAAAAAAAGAAATATAGTGCAGAGTTTTCCTTTGGAATCTCATATATCACATTTATCTACCCTTCTACCCTTTTTATGTATTGAAAATCCTTTAACATGACTCTAGTTTATTTTCCTGCCATTCCTGCCTTTCCCATCTGATTTTCCATTTTTCTCTGTTCCTTTATTTTGATTGCATTTTTTTCTCTTTCTTAATGAATACGCTGCCCTAAACCTGCATATTCATAGCCTCTAAGACTGTATATAGTCTTTATAGCATATATGGATAAATGTAATCATGTGACTACAACACAGTTCTCTATGTTTATGTGCCAGCCATGCTGCCGGCTGTTCCATAATCCCACGTGTTCTTGGCTCAACCTAAGTAACTGAAATACTGTTTTACTTTCAGAAGAGGTTTTTCAAGTCTTCTGGACTTTCTCATTTATCCCAGTCCCTGATATTAGTCATGCTCCAAAACAGAAGGATCAGTGAGCATGAACCATGGCAGTACTACTCAAATAATCATTAGCGTAACTTTCAAATTCTTGCTGCAATATCCTACATGCCAATTGTTATGGCCTTGAAATAGCAACACCAATCTAGGTTCAATATATTCCCTTGTATGGGGTTTGGACAAACTGGTGACACTCCTTGGGAGCAATCTGAGGAACTACAATAGAAGCCAACTTTGATCTTCCTCCACTTACCTATAAGCTCCTCTGAGTTTTGTCATCATATCCCAGAGTCCTTCTCACTTTATAACAACAGGTATAAACTTACAGATATTTTAAGTTGTATATTCATTTAACAAAAATAATGTACCTGCCTTAGAAGAAACATCTAATCAAAGCAGGAATGAAAGAGAATAATAAATCTCTCACTTTTGTAGGAGTTGAATGTGGGGGGAAAATGGATGAGGCAGCTAGTAAAATCATATTCACAGCATGGAATGGGAACACCACAGTCCTTATTAGGATATACTACATCTTGGTAAAGGGAAATTAATTCAAGGGTCCTGTCATTTACTGTATTCAGTAATGATTAAAATTTATTTCCCAATCATGATGCATATTCTTCACGTTGGAGGTATTGCAAAATGAGAAGAGAGAAAAAAACAAAAGTTGATTTGATACTATAAATCAAATTTTTGTAAAACTGCTAGTAGTTAATATTTAAAATGGAGTAAAATGATACAGTAAATGATACAAATTAATTTTATTATAAATTTATTGAATAACGCTGATATACATTGTAACTGCATGCTCAGGCTTCTAGTTTACTCCATATAATATCATGGCTATAAGCTCATGTGGAATAGTTCACTTATCTTCAAGTAAATTTGTTAGAAATATCATTGTGTGTGATTGCAAGTCTGATTGTGCACCCAACTGGGTGAGTTGTGATGGGAAAACACTTGAGACTGATGAAAAGACCCAGATACGGCATATGAGACATAAGGGTTTATTGGGACTTACCCACAGGGAGTCCAGGAGCAGCGGCTAGACAACTGCTTATATGGGATGAGGAGTCAAGTACTACGTGCATTCCAGAAAGGGTTACATGATTAATGACCACTCCATATGTCTATTGGGATAAATTTGCTTTTACATGACCAGCACTCTAAGGAACAAAACCTTTGTCAGAGGGGCCTGGATTCCTTCATAACAAAATGTTCCTATAGGTAAGGCAGGTCCAGACCCATAAGTTGGCCAGACCCATAAACTGGCCAGACCCATAAACATAAACCCATCAATATGCCATAAACTGGGTAGTTCACCCAAAGGATGGGGGCATATGGACGTAGGTTATTTTTAGACAAGAGGTTACAAGCAGGCAGTGCTTGTTCCATACATTGCTTCTGAATTGTTTGTCAGGCTCTTTATTGTAACTGTATCATCTCTACATCATATTTCCAAGTGTGTTTTCTTATGATGCTCTTGTTCCTTGTAAAATTTAACAGGTAAAATTTTAAAAGATATAGTCAATATCTGGGGCTACATCTGGATTATCCATGCTACTTTGGGAAAGGGTAATTGCATTACCATCTTCTAAAGATTGTGTTAAAGTGACATGGTGAGATTGACTACAGCATTATTGACTGGAGGGGAAAACTGCCTTTTTATATCTACTTTTGTCATGGAAACTTAAGGAGAAAAATGATCAAATATGGAGAAATGATGCTTCGTAAAATGTGGAATAGAATATTTCCTAACCGAAATTTTAAAACCTTGAACATACGATGAAAGTACTGGTACCATTCTGTTCTTTGTTAACGAATCCTAATTGCTTAATCTCTGAATGTTGCCATATATGGTGACTGACTTAGAATTTGCTGTCACCTAGAAAAATGTAGCTGGAGATTGGAGTAGGAAATTTCTAAAAGAAGTAATACTTGGATGAATTTTCTGAAAATAAAAAAAAGGATCTGTTCAAGAGAATAATAATAGTTCTAAGATTCCCTGATAAAGGGAACCCCATACGTAAATGCTGAGGCAAAGAAGTGCAGGTATTTCACATAAGCTTCAGAGTTAAACTGAGAAATAAGACTGAACAGGTAAGCAGGGGTTTCATTATAAAAATATTCAGATCTAGTAGTTAAGGAAACTGGACTTTATCTTGAAGGTAATTGTATTTTCACCTGAATTTTGTTGAAGTATTTTAAACAATAAAACATGCTTATATTTCTGTTTTAAGCGGGGTCATCTGTCCAGGTGATGCAAGATGTAGCATCAGACTGAGGGGCAATCAGGCAGCCACCACAGCGCTGGAGGCAGCAGCGGACGTGGTTCTGAACCGGAACAGTGGCAGTGGAAGCAGGGAGAGAGAGCTGTAGCATGGGACGTGGGAGTCCTTTGAAAACAGAGGACTTGGGAAGGATATTTTCCAAAAGATGAATTGAACAACCAGTTTTCTAGTTGTCCTGCATTGAAAACAGGAATAGATGGGTTTAGAGAGAAAAAGAGGAATTAAGATTTCAGCTTAGGAAATTCCAGGTTTTCTAACTGTAATTCTGTAACTATAAGCTGAATCTCTACTTAAACATTAATTATACAAATACCATATGTTTACAGAATGCTTCCTGCAGCTGCCTCTTAATGTTTGGGGAATAGTGTATTTCTCTGCTGGTCTGCTTAAAGGCTGCCTGTTTAGTCTTTAGCAGAAAAAGAACAACATCTAGATAAACTGCTCCCTGAGAGGATCTCCACAGTTGCTCAGAAAAGGTTGGTTATATCATCATGGTATATGTTTTTCTGTAACATAGTGGGTAAGAGCACAAGTTCTGGGTCCACTTTGACTCGATTCATAATCCCAGTTCTTAGTTCTAGAAGCTTTGTGGCCTTACATTTTCTTTATTTCAGTTTGCTCATTTACTAAAATCAAATAAATCAATAGTAGCTGTTCCTACCTCATCAATTGGGTTCTGTGCAAAGTGAGTCCTCAACAATGTTAGATATTATAAGTGTCAATATCTATGATTATAAACTTCCACTTACTTTTTCCTTAGATTTTGAAATTAGGCTATTTAATCTTCAATATATGTATCATTATACACTCACAGATAAATTAAGAACTTCTGATTTGCTGGATAAGTTGTAAGAAAGAGCATGTGAAATCAATTGCTGAATATTGAGATTGAATCTTCAGGCATGATTTTAAGTAAAGATGAACAGTTTCAAAAAATAAAAGATGAGTGTTGAAGTGAATCTCTGTTACCCCAGGGGACAGTTGTTAAGTTTAGGATTTTAAACTTCTAGCAGTTCTGCTGAGGTGAATGTAGGGGTAAATTAGTAGGTGACTTGTCTACAGATTCCATAGACTGCTACTTGCCTCTGGGAACCTACTGCACAGCTACCCCTGGCGTAAGATTAAGTCTCTAGATCAGTGGTTCTCACCCATGCTTATGCATTAGAATCTGACTCTGATTTTATTGGTCTGAAGTGTGACCCGGGCATTAAGGTTTTTAAATATCCTCAGAGAGTTTCATGGAAGCCTTCTTTAAGAGTAATTACTCTAAAGTGATTTCACATTCTTCCACTCTGAATTCCTACTATAAGTTTACAGTCAGTTATAAAAAGAGGATACAGGGCTTCACTCTTTTTTTATTATTTATATTATACATTTTCCAAAGAATAGCAGCAAATATATATCCTGAGCCATGAGATATGTTTGTTGTGCTTTGCTTAAATTGGTACAGATTGGAAAACAGCAGGGGAGATCTAAGGTATTCTAATCCTTCTATTTTAACTAAAATAAAATGTGAAAATCATTAATATAAGTTCAAAATACTAAAAAGTAATACTTTGATTATATAGTATGCCAAGTTCATATTTTATGCATTCTTCCCAAGTCATACTAAGATCCTTGTGAACTTTCTTTTCTTGAACAACTGTCCTAGCTCTCTTGTTTTCCCAGATATTCTAGGATTGTAGCTTTTGTATATGAATCAGTCTTTAAATCATGAGTGCTAGAACAGATTAACACTGCATAAAGCATTTACTCTGAAAATCATATTAAACAGATAAGGAAAAAGTACAGTATTAAACATAGAAAAATATTATATGGCATATTATCAAAACATTCTAAGTAGCTTAAGTTGATAATATGTAACATCATAGTTTTTAAATATATGCTTACAGAATTTGGAAGATTGAATAATATAGGTTTGCATTTATTTAACCAGTTTTTGCTGAAAAGCATCTATAGGTAAAAATGTCTTTCAGGAACTGAGGGGATGCAGAAGACATTAAGATATATTGCCTACTCACAATCTATGAAAAGATAAACTATGCACCCTCAAAAAACAGCAATTTTTACTCGTTATACATTTGTATGTCACTCCTTAGTCCAAACATTTTAATTTTAAGGTATCTGTTGTAGGCAAATTAATGCCTCCTCCACCCCAGAGGTGTCCACATTATTATCCCCAGAATCTATGAATATGTTCAGTTGTATGGCAAAAGAAGGGTAGTTAGGCTGCAGATGGAATTAAGGTTGGTAATCAGCTGGCCTTGAGATGGGGGGATTACATTGAATTTTCCTTTGGGTCTAATGTAATCCCAAGGGCCTTTATAAAGGGAGTGAGGGAGGCAGGGGAGTCAGAGTCAGAATGAAAAAGACTATTGCTGGCCCTTGCTGGCTCTAAAGATGGAGGGGAACTACTGCAGGGAATGGGGGCAGCAGCAGTCCATCGAAGCTGGGAAAAAAACAAGGAAACTGATTTTCCCCAGAGCCTTCAGAAAGGAACACTGCACTGCCAACACCCTGATATTAGCTCAGTGAGACCCACTTCAGACTCTGACCTCCAGAATGGTAAGATAATACATTTGTGTTGTGTTAAGCCACCGATTTTGTGCTAATTAGTTAGAGCAGCAATAGGAAACTACACAGCAACTTAGAGTAATATAAGAAATATACCTAGATTTTTTTTTAATGGAAATTTGTTGCAAATATGACATAGAGGGAAATAAAATAGCAATATGGTGCCAGGAAGAAGGTTAACTCAGTAATGGTAACCTAAAAATTCCAGAGATCAACACAAAGATGAGAATATGTTCAGCCACAAAATTAGAATGCCCATATGGAAAACCAAAGGAATAATTATTCAGGCTATAAATATATGTTTTGGAATTATCATAGACAAGTGTTTTCCACAAATGTTTGGTGGAATGAAAGTTTCATTAGATGCTTTGTACATGAGTTCCATGATCAATGCTCCATTCTAACACCACTTGAAACATTGTTGATAAGGAATTTTTTCAATATATTTCTACCAAGGCTTCTTGGTAAATTATTAGACATTCGTTATTAACATGTATTATCTCATAGAAACTAGTGTCATATCATGAACTATATTTTAGGAAGTGTGGTAGAGATAATTAGTGCTCTGGTTACTCTGAAGAAAGAAAGATAATTTGCTGGTGCCAACTGAAGAAATCTTCATCACATAAACATAATATGTGCTGGGGTCTAATGAGATGAGGGCCAGGAAAGAAGCACACAGAGTGGCATCTTTTTTTTAAGTGGCTCAATGTCTGCAGAAATATCAGTGTGGAAAAGTGCAGTGTATGTCTCAGGGATACTAAGTCAACTTGATTAGGGGAATCAGGAGAGATACTGAAGTAGATGAGTTGGAAAGAAAGTGTGATACCACATCTGGAAGGGATCTGAATACAAAGATAAGGAGTCTGGAAATTATTCTTTTGATACAGGGGTTGGGAAATTGATGTTCAAGCAGGGAAGTAAATTGTCCAAATCTTTGCCTTATAAAGGGTAGCCTGGCATTTTTATGCAGGATAGATGGTTTAAAATTGGGAGAACCAGGAAGTGGGGGAACTTTGAAAAACTTTCTCAAGTTTTGAAATAATAAGACTTTTAACTTGGATAGTGGCAGAGGAAATAGCCAATTTGAGAGATACTATAAAAGAATAAAAATAATCACTAGACATTTTTAATTAATTAGGTGAAAACCAACTATATGGGGGGAAAGATTTGTCAATATACAAAGCTACATGTTTGTGGATAAGTGTGTGGATCACCGAGAAAAGCATTTATATGGCACTTCTGTTTGGGTTCACAAAATGATCCATGATTTTTCATTATTTCATCCAATCAGCATACTTATTCATGTAACAAGAATCTCTTGAATTTATGTCCCACATACTATGATGAGCCTGGGGATAAAGTAAGGGACATGGTTAGAGTGTATTGTATATATGAACACTATTTTCTTTAGGAAAGGAACTTGCCAGCCCTTCAGTCTGGCAGTATATTTTGATCTCAAAGTATGGTAACTATGTTGGGGAACAGGGCAAAGGTTACAGTATCTGAAACTCTTTATAGGTCTATTTGCTTCTTTTTTTTTCCCCTTTAATCAGTTCATTTCTTAAGGTAGTAACTCTTGAATCCTTGCTATTTGCCATGGATATGTGGATTATGGTGCATTATGTGTATATGTGTGTGTTGTCCATATGTGTATAGCTTCTGTGTATAAGTGTTGTTTGTATGAGTGCTGTGTGTATGAGAGCGAGTAGGTGAGCTTGTGTGTGCATAACCTGGATATGAAGGTCTGTTGTTCAACTGATGGGCTTGTTATGAGCCTCCAAGACTCTGCTAATGCCATGGATCAGTGAAGCAGGCCGTTTTCTTTTGTTTACAAATTACTAGTTGTCATATGACTCCTCTTCCTCTACAAAGATTGCCTTCCCAAATAAATGCATAGTAGTGAAAGGGAGAATATTCAACACATAAATCATATTTATAGCAGAAATTTTGCTGCCTTTGTGTTCTCCATTCCTGAGGAATAGAAATATGATTAACATTTTGAGCTGAACCAGCATGCAGTGTAAGGACTGTTTAGATAACTAGCTTCTGAAAAACCTTAGAGGAAATACATTGCAAAACACAAAAATACTCCCTTTTCTATGATATTTGTAGTTCACTAATAAAATATACAACTTAAATGTCACCAAAGAAAGAATTACAATGTCATTATATTTCCTAAACACATAATTGTTTACTTCTTTTATGTTAAAAACTATTTTTAAAAGCAGTTTTAGATACACAGAAAAATTGAGAAAATACAGAGATTTCTCATATACTCTGATTCCACATGTGCATAACCTTTCCTATTATCAAAATCCCCCACCAGAGTGGGACATTTCTTACAACTGATGCACCTACTTTGGCACAGCATTATCACCCAAAGTCTGTAGTTCCTATTAGGGTTCATTCTTAGGGTTACACATTCTTTGAGTTTGGACAAATGTGTAATCATATGATCCACCATTATAGTATCATGCACAGAGTAGTTTCACAGTCCTAAAAATCCTCTGTGCCCCACCTGTTCATTCCTACCCACTACGTCTACCCATAGACTTCTTACTGTCTCTATAGTTTTGCTGTTCCTCGAATGTCATACATACACATGTAGTTGAAATCATAAAGTATTTAACCCTTTTCAGATTAGCTTCTTTCATTTAGTAATATGCATTTACATTTCATTTATGTCTTTTCATCGCTTGATAGCTCATTTCTTTTTAGTGCTGAATAATATTCCATTGAAATGGATGACTATTAGAACATGTTAAACCCAATTGTAATTGGTATTGACTTCATGTTATTCAAATTCAAGGCTATTATAACTTTTTTCTTTTCTATTTAATAGGTGCTTACTTATTAATATTTTAACTTGCAGTGAAAAACTTACTCAACAAGTCCTCTCAGTTTATTCTGCATGTCTGCCATGGCTGGTTCAGTTTTTTTACTTTCTATATGACTATCGCATTAATATACCAAATGTAGGTTCTGTCCCAGTCCCATGAAAGGGCTTTGGCAACAGTGTTTAAAGAACTGTCAAAGAAATTGCATTAATTCTTGTTTTTGCTAGATTTGCAAACAAATGTGACCCTCACTCTTTTATTCAAAATCAACCTTAGAATGCAAAGGAAACGTTGACTGTTTCAGAATGTTTTACTGTGATCAAATTTTCATCTAATAAAATGTAAACAAATGTAGTTTGACAGCCTTTTAAACAAATGCATGCACCTTTACGACCCTAATCATGATATGGAATATTTCTGTAGAGAATTCTCTCACGGTTCTTTGCAGGCAATCTACACACCCCTTCTTATCGATGCCCCAGGCAACCACTGATCTTTCTCTATAGATTTGCTTTGCCTGCTGTAGAACTTCAATACAGTATGTAGAATAATGCGGTATTTACCTTTTTTCTCTGGCTCCTTTTATTCAGCATGTTGTTTCAGGGATTCACCCATGATTATGTATTTATTAGTAGTATGTTCTTTTTTCGGTGAATAGTATTTCCTTGAATTAATACAATAAAATGTATTTATCAATAAACTTACTGATAGACATTATTCTGTTTCCAGCTTTTGACTTATAAGTAAAGCTGTGTGAACATTCATTTAGATATGCATTTGTAGATAGATATGCATTTTTCAGCTTTTGTGTAATGAAATTGCTAGGCCATATTGTAAGTATATGCTAAAATTTATAAGAAGTTTATATGAAATGGCCAAACTGTTTTAAAAAGTGGTTGTTTCATTTTATAATGCCACCAATTGCTCCACATCCTCACCAGCATTTGGTATTATCAGTATTCTATGTTTTTTAGTCATTCTGCTGGGCATAAAATAGTATCCCACTCTTATTTTTATTGGCATTCTTTTATGACTAACAGTGTTGAGTCTTCATGTGCATGTTAGCCATTTGTGTATCTTCTTATGTGAGATATCTGTTCAAGGCTTTGCTTTGATTCTTTTTTCTCAAGTTGGTTTATGTCTGTCCTTACGCTGCCAATACTACATTGCCTTGATTAGTGTACCTATATAATCATTCTTGAAAGCAGGTATAAGTCTTCAGCTATTTCATTGCAAACAAATGTTAGATTAAGGAGAGTATTGCCCACATTGTTGTTTTATCATTATGAGTTCTGAATATTAATATGTCAATTAATTTTCTACTTTCAGCATCTGTGATCACCCCTAAATGATACTGAATTGTAGAGAATAATATCCATGGTTATTGTTAATAATAGTAATAATTATGACTATTTCAAACATATGTTAAGCACTGAGCATTTTAAATACACTAATTTCATTTTCAAAAAAGACCTATCAGCTTGGTGCTATTAATATTTCTATACTATAGATGCGATAACTGAGGAAAAGAAGGATTAATTAGTCAAGGTTATAGATCAAATAAGTAGTGACAACAAGAATTCAAGCCTAAGCAATTTGACTGCAATATCCAAGCTCTTAAATCAACTAATAACTAAGGTTATAACTTAAAATTCTGCTTGGCTATATCAGTCCAATTTTTTAGGGTAAAAATTAAGAGAATAATTGAACACATTATTTGTGTAATGAGGTCGATCTTATAAATGTGTAATTTCTGTAGTGACCTTCAGAGTCATTTAAGCACCTCAAATTTTTGACTTAAGTTCAATACACAGCCTGGATAATGAGAATCATTTATTTATCTCCACACACAACCACCTAATTTATCAAGACATTTCTGAATTAGATAAAAAAGAAACAGGTATTTTTTTGTCTACTGTAATTCAGTGGTTAAAATATTAGTTCAGACAGTAAAAATGAATTATTTGAGAGGTAAGGCTAGTGCAAGTTTGAGATAAATACTTAATGTACTATTGATTTGTGATTTCTGAATATATACAATGTGATTTTAAGGAATGTAAAATGTAAAGATTTCAAACCATAAGTAGAAAGAATGCTTATTCCAAAGAACATCTCAAGAATAGAAAAATCGCAGTTATGTAAACTGTGAGTTCTTCATGGCACTTGTAGAGTAGTGTTGTCAGTGAGGTTTTTCTCTTCCATGAGAGGACATATCCCATTGATTGAATCCAAACCTTCTGGACTTTGTGATCATAACAATGTTATATTTTGAAATATCTACGTGGCATTCCCATCTGCATGCAGACCATACTGAATCTCAAATTATTTAGTTAAGTGTGAACAGATGACAATATTGCTCAATATTTGCTCAAGTATATAATTTAATTTCCTTAAAAAAGCTCTATTGGCAGGTCCTTTACAGTTATTCTCTGTATATATTCAACACTGTGGTCTTTTCTAATGCCCTGATTAAGCATTAATAACTTAAGAAACAGTGTCAATGAAGATGATGTAAAAATTATAAGACTTTCTCAGTGTGTTCTCATAACTACTAACTGCATTATTTACACAAGTGTATATATGTATGCATGACATATACATGTATATATACATATATGCATATGTATATATATAAATGTGTATCTATATATAGCTTGAAACAATCATGCTTACATATGATTACATGATTTGAAAACACATGATCAAAATTAAACAAATTATTTTGCTGCAGAAATTCTCCATGCTTATAATAAGCTAAGTGAGTTGTGAAATTAGGAGAGGGATATGGAATTTAAGATCTCCATCTTGTCTTAATGTTGTATTTTTTTTCAAGTATGTATCTTCACATGTGGTTTGTAACTCTGAGCAAAACTGAAAGTTCAGTATAATCAAATAAAACAACTTGTTTCCTTTGGTGCACTGGCAAAGATTTCATAAACTTGAAAGGCAGGTACCTAAGGGAACATTTAATCAAATTCTCTCTTTTAACTTCTGAGGTCACTGAGAATCAGATGCAGTAAGAATTGCTCCAAAACACACAGTAATAACTGAACCAAAACTGCAAGTAATTTTGTGACATGAAGTAGTAAGTTCTATATCCAGTACATTAGTCCTTTCCTATTAAACATCTTTCTTAGCTTGCTTATTAATCATTCATATTCATCTTCTGCCCCTAACACTGCCAAATGTTCCCAGACAGCAGAAATGGGGTCTTTCACTCCCTTTATATTTCTGTGGGATTGAGTTAATACAAGGCACAGGAAAAGCACTCAGTAAAAACTTGCACCTTGATTGTAGGATGCATGTCAGAACAAGCCAAGCAAAGAGAGTCTGAGTAACAGCTCTCAGCATGTTGGCTACAGGAGCAGAGAATGATTCTTGCAGCAAGTCCCCCCCACCAGCTGAACCTGGTTCTGTCAGAGGCTCTCCTGTCATTGGTATCATGATTGTGTCATGTGTCCATTCTCTCATGCTATTGTTTAGTGACTACTTATATTAACGGGTTGAGTTCCTCCTCCTCAGTCTTTGTTCCTGCGGCAACGAAGAAAGGCAGAGACACAATAGCGAAGTAGAGTGAAAGTTTTATGTTTGAATCCACCACAAGGGAGGAGCAGGCAAGAGTCAAGGTAGACAAAAGCTTCAGTGCATTAGGCAGAAGGTCTATATATTGATTCTGGCTGGGAAGTGCCTCTTTAATTGAGGGGTTATTTGATTGACAGGTTCACCTGTATAGCCATCCCTCTCAGGGTGCATGACCTTTCCTATGATGAGGCATATTTTGGGCAGTTCTTAGTTTTGTTTAATTGCCCCCACATTGGGATCAGGCTGGGACCAGTTTGGCCTGGTCCTGATAGGCAAAGAAGTTATTCCCTGTACAGCCTTTGTTCTCTTCACATGGGATCCCCTACCTGGGCAGTTTGGGTAGTTTTTCCTTGAACTTTATTCCCCTTCACTGGCTGCTCATGTCTATCTTTCTACCTAACACTTATGTCCTAAGTGTGAGATTCCACCTGCCAATATTTGAAGTCTGTTCTTGGCCATTCCTCTTCCAAAGTGCACCGAGATATTGACTCAGAGATTTCCAACAGCTGGATGGGACTGTGCATTCCTCTTGATCACACAAAGAAATCCTTGTCAAGAGAACAGTGAATGACTAATACCAAAACCAGGCAAAGACACCACAAAAAAAGAAAATTACAGACCAATATCCCTGATGAACATAGATGCAAAAATACTCAACAAAATATTGGCAAACCGAATTCAAAAATACATCAAGAGGATCATACACCATGATCAAGTGGGATTCCTCTCAGGGCTGCAAGGATGGTACAACATTCGAAAATCCATCAACATCATCCACCACATCATCAAAAAAGGACAAAAACCACATAATCATCTCTATAGATGCTCAAAAAGCATTCGACAAAATTCAACACCCATTCATGATAAAAACTATCAGCAAAATGGGTATCAAGGGCAAGTACCTCAACATAATAAAGGCCATATATGAAAAACCCACAGCCAACACCATACTTAACAGTGAGAAGCTTTTCACCTAAGATTAGGGACAAGACAGGGATGCCCACTCTCCCCACTTTTATTCAACGTAGTACAGGAGGTCCTAGCCACAGCAATCAGACAAAACAAAGAAATGTAAGGCATCCAGATTGGTAAAGAAGAAGTCAAACTGTCACTTTTTGTAGATGACATGATAGTGTACATAAAAAACCCTACAGACTCTACCCCAAAACTAGAACTAATATCTAAATTCAGCAAAGTTGCAGGATACAAAATTAATGCACAGAAATCTGTTGCTTTCCTATACACTAATGGTGAACCAGCAGAAAACAGGAAAACAATTCCATTCACAATTGCATCAAAAAGAATAAAATACCTAGGAATAAACCTAACCAAGGAAGTGAAAGACCTATACCTTGAGAACTACAAGACACTCTTAAGAGAAATTAAAAGGTCACTAACAAATGGAAATTCATCCCATGCTCTTGGGTAGGAAGAATTAATATTGTCAAAATGGCCATCTTGCCTAAAGCAATTTACAGATTCAGTGCAATCACTATCAAAATACCAATAGCATTCTTCAACAAACTGGAACAAATAGTTCTAAAATTCATATGGAACCACAAAAGACCCGAATAGCCAAAACAATCCTCAGAAGGAAGAGTGAAGCAGGGGGGATCTCGCTTCGAACTTCAAGCTCTACTAAAAAGCCACAGTAATCAAGACAATTTGATCCTGGTGCAAGAATAGACCCACAGACAAGTGGAACAAATAGAGGGTCCAGATAGTAACCCAAACATATATGGTCAATTAATATATGATAAAGGAGCCATGGATATACGATGGGGAAATGACAGCCTCTTCAACAGCTGGTGTTGGCAAAACAGGACAGCTACATGTAAGAGAATGAAGCTGGATCATTGTCTAACCCCATACACAAAAGTAAATTAGAAATGGATCAAAGACATGAATGTAAGTCATGAAACTATAAAACTCTTAGAAAAAAACATAGGCAAAAATCTCTTGGACATAAACATGAGCAAGTTCTTCATGAACACATCTACCCAGGCAAGGGAAACAAAAGCAAAAATGAACAAGTGGGACTATATCAAGCTGAAAAGCTTCTGTACAGCAAAGGACACCATCAATAGAACAAAAAGGCATCCTACAGTATGGGAGAATATATTCATAAATGACATATCCGATAAAGGGTTGACATCCAAAATATATAAAGAGTTCATGCACCTCAACAAACGAAAAGCAAATAATCCAATTAAAAAATGGGCAGAGGATCTGAACAGACACTTCTCCAAAGAAGAAATTCAGATGGCCAAAAGACACATGAAAAGATGCTACACATTGCTAATCATTAATGCAAATTAAAACCACAATGAGATATCACCTCACATCAGTTAGGATGACCATCATCCAAAAGACAAACAACAACAAATGTTGGTGAGGATGTGGAGAAAGGGGAACCCTCCTACACTGCTGGTGGGAATGTAAATTAGTTCAGCCATTGTGGAAAGCAGTATGGAGGTTCCTGAAAACTTCAAAATAGAAATACCATTTGACCCAGGAATTCCACTCCTAGGAATTTACCCTAAGTATGCAGCAGCCCAGTTTGAAAAAGACATATGCACCCCTTTGTTTATCGCAGCACTATTTACAATAGCCAAGAAATGGAAGCAACCTAAGTGTCCATCAGTAGATGAATGGATAAAGAAGATGTGATCCATATACACAATGGAATATTATTCAGCCATAAGAAGAAAACAAATCCTACCATTTGCAACAATGTTGATGGAGCTAGAGGGTATTATGCTCAGTGAAATAAGCCAGGCAGAGAAAGACAAATATCAAATAATTTCACTCACCTGTGGAGTATAATAAGAACAAAGAAAAAACTGAAGGAACAAAACAGCAGCAGACTCACAGAACCCAAAAATGGACTAACAGTTACCACAGGGAAAGGGACTGGGGAGGATGGGTGAGAAGGGAGGGATAAGGGGGAAAAAGGGGTATTACAATTAGCACACATAATGTAGCAGGGGGGAGATACAGGGAAGGCAGTATAACACAGAGAAGACAAGTAGTGATTCTATAGCATCTTACTACATTGATGGACAGTGACTGTAATGGTGTATGTGGTGGGGACTTGATAATGGGGGCAGTCTAGTAACCATAATGCTGCTCATATAATTGTTAGATTAATGATACTAAAATAAAAAAAAAAGAGACCAGTGAATGAATGCAAAGTTGTATCTAATGTAATATACTCTAATTAATCAGTTGTGCTGTGAAGTGCAGGTGGAAATGCTGTATAACTTATTTGAAGAGAATACACCTTGCATTCCAGTTATTAATTTATTTTTGCATTCTGTGTAGTAAAGTATTTAATTTTCTCACTTGCATTTGCCATTGTCTTTGATGTCTTCACCTTTATCATTGACAGTCCAGTTTCTGATAGGAAGAGTTGATAAGGTACATAAAATATGAGCTCATTTTCACTTTAGTCACATTTTTTGTTCATGCATTTATGGTTTGTATTTATTTTGAATTATTTCAGTAGCTGAAGAGCCCCAGGCTTCACCAGTCCATAAGTACAAATAAGGTTAACTTAGTAAGATATCACTTTCTCATAAAGCTTCCACCTATGGAAAAACAGTATGTCAGATTCACATTTAAGGTTCTTTTTTTGCTTGAAATGCCTGTGCATGTCCCAAGATATGGCTCACCTGCTTTCTTTCATCAACCCCAGTTGCTCCTTTTGCTACTGACTCCTGTTCATGACTCCAGGCTCTCTCTGGATGCTTCTCTGCCTGGTCTTTACTGCCACACTGGTGCCACCCTGCCCAGGGCTCTCCTCCAAACTTGACCTGAGCTGTCACTGGTATGTCTAGAATTGTCACTCAAACTCCAGACAGGATGGCAACTGAAGCTCCCTCTGCTGCCAGTGCTCACGAAAGACCATCATTTTTTCCATGCTGCTTCTGTAAACCCTGCAGCAGATGACAGAATTGTCTTTCCCAACCATGACATTATGACAAAAACTCTCTACTTTAGTTAGGCTTCTCTGAGCCCTTTTCTCAACTGGGCTTCATCCTTGGGTTTTCATGTCTGTCTTTGCAGAGTCCAGCTTTTGAATATTGCTGAGTCCGTTTAGACAGACTTCTCCCAGACTTGATAGATAATGTGATCAAATTCTTCATTCTCCATCATCTCCCTTTTGATATTTGATCACCCAAGACTACCTTCAGAAGTTTAACAAAATTCCCCTTCTCTTGGTGTCCCCTTTTAGGAATTTTCTATCCGTTGACTTGTTGGCTATAAATCCTCGTTTTCCCTTGTATTTAGAGTTTTTAATTTTTCTCACTGCTTGTGATAGTTTTGACACCTATCACAGTAGTCCTGGTAAAGTCTTCCTTACCATTTAACATGTGTCAGAATAATTTTTTTCTTTAATAGTTATACTCTCTGGTAAGTTTACTATGGTGATGGTGTAATAGCTTTTTAAGCATAGACCTTTTCTGAACAGGGCATCCAGTGAAATACTGTGGTCTAGAAAGGAACCAGAAAGTGACCCAGCAAGTTCACCAGATCATCAGCATCCTTTGAATAATTCATGGAACAATTTTCCATGAAGTAGTCTTCTTGTGATATGAATTTCTTAAAAACCTTATTAGTAGTTTATATTTATCAATATATATCTTTACTAATGGCACTAAATGTCTACAATTCCCAGAAATAATTTCCTTCCAGTTTAGATGAATCTCTAGGATGAATCTCTAAAATTCTAAGATAATGAGTAATATATATGCATTGTTGAACCAAACTTTCTTACCAATAAATAAATATATTCACATATACAAACACTCACACATATCTGACTCTATAAAGACTAAAGCACATTGCACATACCCTATGTGAGTATGTGTGTATTCATATATGATTTATATGTTTATCAATCACAGTCCAGAAGCACATGAACCTTCTCACTATCATCAGAAGCTCAATAGCAGCCTAAGAATACATCACAGTGCCTACGTCATTCACCTCATTTCATCTCATCGCATAGGCATTTTATCATCTCACATCATCGCCAGGAGGGTAAGTACAGCACAATAAAATATTTTGAGAGAAACAGACCACATTCACATAATATTTACTACAGTATATTATAATTCTGTTTTATTATTGTTAATCTCTTATGGTGCATAATTTATAAATTAAACTTTATAATAGCTATGTCTGTAAGGGAAAACACATGGTATATTTAGAATTTGGTACTATCCAAGGTTTCAGGCATCCACTTGGAATTTATCCCTGTAGATAAGGTGGGGGGACTACTGTATATATGAGAGTCCTGTAGTCTTCTCTAGAGCTAGTATTGTATACAGTATGTGGTATTTGCTTACTTAACTGTATTCACTTTCACTCCAGGAAGGGTCTTACAAACAAACATTATTTAAAGCATTAAAACATTTAAAATTGCATTAAGGTAGAATAAGGTATTTTTGCAGTCATAATAGAGCAGGAAAGCAGCATGAAGTGAACAAAGGGCTGCACAGCAGGAAATTTATGCCAGTGAAGAAGCAATTCACACCTGTTAACTACTGTGACTAGAATGAAACACAACACCAGGCTTTCCATCTAAATACAATGATAGTTTTAGTTTTTCCTTTTTAAAAAATTTTTGCATCTTAAACTTTTTTGAAAAAGTAACTCGCAAATTAAATGATGCAGTCTGTGGAATAATATAAAAAGATACCAAAAAAGAAAAATGTGGCAAGAAAAAGTACAAAGACATAGAAGTAATGAACAAAATAAACCCTTATATTAACTAGTATATTAAGATATTATTAGGGTTTAATAACACGTTTATAGTTTCGGTGATAGCATAGTGGTAAAGAGCAGTCACTCTTGTTAGACTGGTTGTATTTAAATATTGACCCTACCAGTGAAAACCTTAGTTTCATCTTCTTTAATTTTTTCTGACCTTACTGAGGTATAACTAACAAGCAAAAATTGTGTAAATGTAAGATGTACATTGCATTGATTTGATATATGTATACATTGTGACATGATTACCATAATCAAGTCAATTACCACATCCATCAACTCATAGCTTGTATTGTAAGAACACTTAAGATCGACTCACTTAGCAGATTTCAAGTGTACAATACAGTATTATTAACTGTAGTCATCAGGCTATACTTAAGATCTCCAGAACATCTTCATCTTATAACTGAAACTTTGTACTCTTTGGCCATTATCTCCCCATTTTTCTTAACCCCCAACCCCTGGCAAGTACCATTGTATTCTCTGCTTCTATGAATTCAGCTGTTTTACATCCTCTATATGAGTGAGATCTTGAGCATTTATCTTTCTGTATTTCACAAAGCATAATGTCCTCCAGGTTCTCTCATGTCACAAATGGCAGATTTTCCTTCTTTTTTTCTGGATGAATAATAATCACATATGAATTATATATATAACTTTTTAGTCCATTCATCCATCAGTGGACCCTTATATTGTTTCCATATCTTGGATTTGTGAATAATGCTACAATTTGTCTGGAAGTGCAGACACCTCTTTGGGATTCCAATTTCAGTTCCTTGAATATACATACACCCAGAAGCGGGATTGCTAGATCATATGGTAGTTCTATTTTTAAGTATTTGAGGGAGCTCCATACTGTTTTCCATAGTGGCTGCACCGGTTTACATTCCCACCAAGAGTTCATGAGGGATCCATTTTCTTCATATACTTGCCAATACTTGCTGTTTCTTGTCTTTTTGATAATAGCCATCCCAACAGGTATGAGGTGATATTTCAATGTGCTTTTGATTTGCATTTCCCAGATGATTAGTGAAGCTGAGTACTTTTTCATATATCTGTTGGCCATTTGTGTGTCTTTGAAAAAGTTTATATTCAGATCCTGATCCCATTTTTTAATTGTTCTTTTTCTTTGTTTTTTGCTATTGTGTTGTATATTTTATTGTTCCTTATATATTTTAGTTGTATATATTGTATAAGTATATTGTATATTGTATATATTTTAGTTGTATATATTATATTGTGTAAGTTCCTTATATATTCTAGATATTAACCCCTCATCAGATATTTGGTTTGTAAATATTTTGTGTGCTAATTGTAACTCCTTCATAGAATTCTTGTTTTAGATGAAAAACTCCAAATGGACAGGAATGTGTCTGGCATGTGGGAAACTGGTATTGATGATAATGACGGTAATGATGGTGATGGGTGTTGCTCATAAATATTGTGAACTGGCTGATTTAAACTATTGCTTTAATAAGGAGTTGATGCTTGTTTGACAATAGATGAATTCTGAAGACTTTGAAATATGGATTGGCTACTAACACATATTTGGTTATGATAAAAGAGAAAATGTAAATAAACATCATTAATTGATAGTCTGCAGCCAGTCGATAATTGCAAAAGGATATGTCTAGCCAAATTTGGTAGATTTATATGCACATGTATGTCTGTGTATTTCACATGTCCCATAATCTGAAGTAACAGAAAATGAATAGAAAAGCATAGACATAGACAAACAGAACAGGAAGACAGACAACAATGGAGAAGAGATTTCAACGAAATTATGAAATGTGAATAGTGTTTATAAAGAAGTGAATATAAAGAAGTGAATATAAAGAAGAAATAATGATTTAGGGAAAAAAGTGAAAAGCCAAAGAAAGCTATGGAGACTTACAGATGTTCAACCTTTACCCTGTTGCCATATGAACTTGTGAATTTGATGCAACATTTCCTACTTAAGGTGAGATTGAAAAGTGGGGCTGAATACAGAACTGTCGTGTAAGGGAAATGGACCATCTGCTTCCTCATCCTGTTTAGCCCAGGTACTGTGTCTACTCCCAGCATGGTACAAGATGTACTGTTCATTGTCTCAAGAAGATTGAGAGAAGAGTGATTTGGAGAGGCTCTGGACACGGGAATACATAAGAACAAGATGACTAAATAAGAAGACCTCCATTTTTTTTCAACCATTGGCTTTCAACATTTCCTGTCACGAATGTACAACCTGCTGAAAAGAGAGGTATTTGTGTATATGGTAACTGACTTAGACATTAGTGCTGGGGGGCAATGGAAGGGTGTTTCCTCAATCAAATATTCCACTGCAGGGCCTACTAATGAATGTGCCCTAACCTGACCACACACATTTCAAGAAATTGGAAAAAAAAAAAAAGAAAGCCCTTAGAGGAAAGACACAAATACATACCAAGGCAAACAAAAAGAAAAACAAACAGGAAACAGAGATAATGTCAAGGGAAGAAACCTTTAGAAAGAAAAATAATCAAAATACTAGAAGATCCACTTCTATGTAGAATATAGGAAGGTGTGAAAGAACATTGTTCCTACCCTATAAACAAACAAGTTGAATAATTCACATCATACCTTTTCTCAAGCCCATCCAAGAGTTGAGGTTGCAAGACAACCGAGTGAAATAAATTAGAGTGACAGGTCTCTCAGAGAGATGAGATACAGGAGGTTCACCTTTGCTAAAACAGGGGAGAAAGTGGTTGCCATTAAAAGGGAGAAAGAAGTCAACTACAATTTCTAAAATTTGGCGGGGGACTAATGTGGCAATTTAGGAAAACTGAAGAACCCCGAATGTGGGGGGATTATACTCACTTTCAAGCTTTTATCCCAGGGCTGCGTGCTCACAAGGCAGAGTGAAAGGCAGGAGAGAGATCTACACGACAGTGAGGGCATTTGGAGATGGTCAGCTTCTGCTGGGAGGGCATAAAACCCACTGCCCAGAACTTTCCCTTTGAAGGAGCAAGAACCTTGGATTGCTGGGTTAGTGACAGGAAATCTTCCCACTTGAAGGCAGACACAGGCAAACATCCACTGCTCCTGGAGGAGGAGGAGGCAAATGGCCTCTACCCACAGGGAAGGGATAGAAGAGCTTCAGGGCTGAGGACACCACTGTGGAACAAAGAAGTAAACCGCTATTGAGTGCAAAGAGGAAGGAGAGATTGGGTAGTTTGGCTCCCAGAGCTTGGGGGGGGGGAGGTTGCTGAGACGGGAGAGATAAACCTCTGAGAGCCAGATTCCGTCCATTTATGGACAACTATAATGGGGAATTGAAAAGCTCACCATCGCTTCTGGCCTAGCACCAAGTAGCAAGAATAGGAATGGCTGGAGAAAGGGCAGGACATGGAGAGGGGTCCCTTCAATTTGGGGGCACTGCTGAACTCCGATCAGCTGTACTCTTTGTGATGTTGGAGCCTATAGTAAATCATAAGTAATTCAATTGACACTCTTTATTTTTTCCCATATATGTCAGGTAAAGTATGACTTTGATCCTGGAATTAACTAAATGAGTGTGTGAATTTCTCTCTCTCTTTTCATATTAACACAATCAAGCTTTGAATTGTTGGATTGTTAGCCAAGAACCTAATTCAGGAACAAGTACCTGTTGAAAATGTAATTTATTCAATCACCTATAGGGTAACTGCAGGTCATATTTCTAGCAGTTAAAGCATAGTTCTTAAGGCAACTATGGTGATGTGAACTGAATTCAGGGCCAGCTTTATGAGTGTATGATCTGTATATTGTCACATAGAGCCTCATACCAGGTTTAATGCTCTACTGTTGCCATCTTAACATTCTTAATAATTTTGGAGCCCAGAGACTCACACTGTTTTGCACGGGGCACCACAATTTTTTAATTTTACTTACTAAATGTTAGGAGGCCCCTTTTTGAAGACCTAGTTTGCTGAATTTACCAAGGCAAGAAAACATTGTGAATGTACCCCAGAAACGAGAAATGTTTAGGGGGCAACTATGTAATTTTGCTTCAATAGTTGGAGCCCTGATTCTCATGACTAATTAACTGTCAAAAATGGTAGATTAAACAAGCCTTCTGACTGATCTGAGTTCAGTATTTTCCAGGTTTGTTCATGCTAAAACTGGGTGGTAAACTTGTGGAACTTCACTGGAGTGCAACAGGGTATGCTCCAAAACAGATGTTGTTAGTTTGTACTTTAAAGTCAGGGCTTTTCCATTTTTCACAGACTAAAACAATGTTAATTGCACAATTTAGGTGGAAAGTTTTATTGCCACTGGCCATTAGATGCAGGGATGTTGACAGTACACAAGTTATCAATCTGCAGCTTGTTACAGGATGAATACAATAGAGACTAAATGTAATTTAATCACACCATGAAGATTCTTCACTACAGCTAAAGAGAGATTGATGGCTAAGTATAAATATCTGTAATGGTAGCCAATTGAGATGAATGGAGAACTCTTTTTTTCTCTAGTAGCAGAAATTAAATTCTATTTTGTGTGTACACATTCTTTTAAAATAACTTTTTCTCATGATTTTCAATTTTCTCTCCTGACATAGATCTCTTTTCTTCTATTTCAAGAACAATTTTCTTTTAAATAGAGTTCCACAAGAGTAATTAAGTGGTCTCATAATTAAAGATGATTTTTCTAGGGAACTATGCCCAAATGTACTATTTATGTTTTTCTCTAAAGGGAAGAAAAGGGACACATTTACATTCAATATCCTTTAGATATCTTTGCACATTTAACATTATTTCATTTGATTTTCCCAAGAATCTGAATATTTTTATGTATCATCTTACTGTATATTTTTGTTATTTGGAATATTGTATACCACACTTCGGTATACCACCAAAGAGAATGTGCCTATATAAACTCACGTCTGAAGAAGTATCTGATGACTTTTCTGGCATCAACCAATAATTTGCTTATTTTATTTATTAGCTGATATCTATTGAGTGCTCAGTACATCCCTATATAGATTTTATATACATAGTTCGATATGACTTTGATATCAG
Source organism: Phataginus tricuspis (assembly GCA_029783875.1). Taxonomy (NCBI): domain Eukaryota; kingdom Metazoa; phylum Chordata; class Mammalia; order Pholidota; family Manidae; genus Phataginus; species Phataginus tricuspis. Next base: position 46,631,756 of record JAQQAC010019963.1, read on the forward strand.
CATTTTAGAAATGAATAAATTAAACTTTCGGGAGATTGCCTTACATTTACATACAGGAGAACTTTAAACAACTCTTTAACTTTACAAAGTAAGCAGGAGCAGAATAAAGAATTGCACTCAGGTCACCTAATTTCAAGCCTATGTCCTTTCTACTCCACTATGAGAAGTAAAGCTTGTTGTTCCATAATGAGATAATTGGAAGGCACTTGGATTAAAGCCTCAGAGTGATCAAGTTTAATATTTGGAGTCAATAGAATGGAAAGAGCCATAGGTGTGCATCAGAAAAAGTTCGTAGAGACCAAGTAACTCTAAATGTAATATCTTTTTTTATAAAAATATTTACAATTGGATATGTTATGTTAATAAATCTATCAATCGTGTATTTATAATTTCACTATATTTATATATACCTCTGTATCCTCAAATTTGGTGATATAGTTGAAACAGTGTAGCTACAGTCTGACCTTCTATGATAGCCATAGTCAACAAATCTGAGTATTCCTCAATTTCAGGAACATTTGGTAAAATCTGAGAACACTATAATATAGTAGTTAAAATATCCTCTTGGATTTGACCATCAGGTCCAAGCTCTGTTTCATCATTTTCAAGTTATTTGAGAAAGTAACTTACTCTCTATAAGCCTAGGTTTCTTCATATGAAAATTGGGCTTTCTAATTGTAACTACCTCTGGATATTTGTAAGAATAAAAGTGATCTAATCCACATAAAAATCATTATCTGGAATATAAGATGCATTCACTATATATTAGGTATTATAATCAAAAGGGGCATCAAATATCTAATATTTCTTGTCATATTTTGGAAAACTTAATACAATTTCACCAAAAAAAAGTTTGAATATATTCTGATTACTGAATGATTTCCAATCACCTGAAATAGACATAATAAATGTAGTTAAAGTCACAAAAGTCCATGTATAGAAATTAAGTCGAGGTGTAGGATGTCTAGAAACTCTTTATGGTTAAATCATTTATCATATATTCATTATAGCTAAATCATTTATAGGAGCAGTCTGTGAAAGTAAGAGAATATGGAAAATGAAAGCATCTTGTCTACTGCAGTGAAAATCCTGACTATATGTAGGTCTCATAGACCTCATGTAATTTATGTGCATTTTTCTGTATGTCCTTTTCTCTGCCAAGGACATTTTCAGATCCCACATATTGGTGTGGAAGCAAGATTTCCTTATTAGTTCAGCATAGCCATTCTTAAGTTGTATGACTTATTTATATTTATATCTGAATTTCTTCTGCAAAACTACTAAAATATTGCAGTTTTAGTAGAATCCCTACTTGGTTCTTTGTTCCTTTTAAAGTGCCTAACAATTCTTTGATATCAGCTTCTTTCCTTAAAAATTTCTTAAAGAAAAAAATGAATTATTCATAGAATAATTGTTTTTTTGTTTAATTACTTGTAATACTGAAAATGCATTATAATGTGTAATTATATTTTTCCAACATAATTACTAAGTATAATGACAATGTATAATTCTTTATGAGACTACATGAATAGAATTGTGCTTCTCATGCATAATATTATAATAGATTATAATAGTTAAACTGCTATTCCAAAGGATTATTACAATTTGCTGTTTTAAATTTAAAGACCATCTGATCATTTCACAGACAAAAAATAGATAAAGTGATTTTCTATTTAGGGTGAGATAGCACTTTGAAAAGGAAAAATTTTAGAAATTCCAGTATCATCATGTTTTATTATCTTGTTTTTTTGATACTATAAGATAATCTACACAGAACAAAATTTGGTTTGTATTGGAAGGCAAGTGATACAAAATATTTTGTTGAAGTAAAATATTCCTGTACAAATCAACGACACTAAATGAAAATAAAATAATATCAAACTGTATTCTTCTAGGACCAAACTACATGTTGGTGTTATGTGAGGATGCTGAGGAAGCTGAATCTCCTATTTTGGGTCATTGAGTTTCCTCACTAAGTGATTGTTTTAGTGAATTCAACTATACCAAATTATGCAGTACCCCCTGGTCCTATTTTATGAGTAAATTAGGAAATCTGAGTCATTCTAATATTGTTGAGGTTTATAATTAAGAAACAGTTATTCTTCCCCTAAAATTCAACAGATCATATCAGTAGTCCTTTTGAATTATTCCAAATTCAAATTTTTCATTTAACATAGTTTTAAAAATAAAGGAGGTAACATTTTGAAAAAGCATGTTCCAATTACATTTATTCAACAGCAAAATTTTCATATTTGTGGCTTAATATGTTTAAGGATAAATTATCTTGAATGGTTTCACTTCATATTCTATGTAATAAAAATGCAAATTCAAATTTACCTCAAAAATAATTTTGATTTAATAGACATTACTATAATGTCAAATTTTTCACATATGTGTGCCAGAGAACTACTAAATTCTTGTCAGGGACACATCCACATATGTATCAAAGATGCAGTTTTGTTTTGTTTTCATGAGGTATAAAGTACCTCATTTCAGAGGTATTAAAAGTACATAGTTAGAAGTAGGACTGTGTAAATGGCTTGGAAAAAATCTAAATCACATCATGCATGAAAAGCACAGAACCCAGAAATAATGTAGGAACATCCGTTTTCTTTTAGGCAATCTATTCCCAGATTTATTGAGAATAAACTTGAATATTTTAGGTGATTGGCATAGGTTTATTTAGTCTTTGATTTGGGGTTCAGTTCTGTTCATTATACACAACAAAATATCTCATAACGGGGTAGATACTGGCTTGTGGAAAACACAGTAGCAGTACTACCAAAATTTCTCTTCAAGCTCAGACTTTTATTTGTGATTTTGATTTATTTGAACTGATACACAATCACTGTTGCAAAACTGAAAGAGAAAAATCTATGAAGGACTGGTTACAGATTTCACTCAGAAGAAATAGACAAAAAGATAATTCAGAAAGTGGCTTAATTTTCATAGAAAAATCAAAAGCTGCTATTAGAGCAGCTATTTATATTCTTATAAACAAATAAAATACCTGTTTCTAAGTTTGTAATGTCAATTACTGGACAAAAATACTGTGATTACACTGACTGGCATTGAAAAAAAGGAAAACTTCTACAAATGATTCTTTCTCTGGAAAAGTAGATGAGCAGAGAGATTTTTAAAAATGAAACTAAAAGCTAAGCAGGTATAATCCAGGAATATTTGTTCTTTTTAATATGGCCATTTGAAATTTTGAGGCTAAATATATCACCATAGATTATTACAGTTTTGTAATGCTGTAGCTAACATGTGCATATAACTAAGCAAGTTCATCAATATTTAAATATGTGTCTAAACTTGAATTACCCAGTTCATTTGGCTACTCTGATGGAAACAACTGAGTCAATACAAACCAAGATTTTGTTTCCCCCTGTAATATGTAATTAAATGTCACATTGGACATCTAAGAAATGTGCCAGTGAAAGAATTCCCTGGAAGTGTGCCTGGTGACAGATTAGAAGGGATCAAGGTTAACGGAGTAGTTGGAGGTGATACTTACACATGATGCAGGTTGCACATCAAGGGTGTTACGTAAGAGAACGATTATATTAAGAAGTAGATTGGAAAAAAGACCTTCTACAAGCATCAATGTCTTAAATTTCTATGGAATGTAACAAGGAGGTAATACAATATCTTCTAATGTACCGATAGAATTAAAAAGAGGTTGTTTCCTTTGGGTACATTTAGATGTCATTAGTGTTTTCAAAGAAGGTATGTGAAGAAAAGTATTTGGATATTAATATAATTCGTTTTAAAAACATTGCAAAATTAGTTGCATTTCAAAAATGCAATTTGCTCTACACCGGCTACATTTCAGTTTGTCTCTACTTACACGTATTACTTCTGACTCATCCTTACCATATACCTGTCTGTCACATTGTATGTTATAATACAGCAGTGAAGTTTTTGGTGGGCTATTTGAAATTTAACATATTTCATATTTAGGGAATGTGCTCAAAATAGTTTTGTCCAAATATCCATTAAGCTTACAAATATATGTTAATAAAATACTATTAATAAAAATGTGTTATATTATTCAGAGCAGAACTATGAATTATAGGTATTAAAATTGAGAAGATAGCAAAAATTAGCAATAAAATTATATTTGCAATAGGTACTGCAGTAGGTATTTTGTAATTGCTTATCTCTGTTAATTCCACAGCATATGGATTAATATTTGAAAGCAAGTGACATTTTAGAACTGTCTTAAATGAATTTTTCATACAAATGGCATTGGTGAGCCTTGAGGAATATCTGACTCTGTTATAATTAAAGTTTAGAGTCAGAAAACTGACTACTGAAAATGACAAAATTATGTCTTCCTATGTCTTCAAGATATTTTTGCTACTTTAAGAAACTGTACTCCTCTATTACTATGGTTTTAGCCAATACAATTTTTACTAGCAACAAATTTTTACTAGAAAAAATATGATATATACATGACTGATGGACTTAATAGTTGGTAGAAAAATATACTTCAGTCGTTTCATATCCCAAGTTGGATTTCATTATGAACAACTAATACAGTCAGTCTCTGACTAATTAAGAGGGGAAAACCTTTAAAATAATATTAAGATGAAATGCATTCTCAGTCTTTATGGCAATTTTTTATTATTTTCAAAATAACTTGGTGTATATACATGGTATATATACATACTCTTTGACAGGTATATCCACAAGGGGAAGGTAATTTCACTAAAATTATATATGGAAATTCTTAGTGGATGGAGTTATATCAAGGAATGAATGATAAACTGAAGTTTCTTAGAACTCCAATATGGTTAATGGAGGCCATTTTAAAGTGGGTTTATCCAAAGAATGTGCCGCTAATTTCTGTGACCTGCATAACTGAGAGATTATTTTTCACTTCAAATATGGTTAATAAACCCAAAGAAAACAAACCTGAAATTAGTTCTAGAATATGGAAAACAATAAAAATCACCTTTTTTTCTTTTTCTTTTTGGGTTTACTTACATTTGAATTGCTTTTTGTTGCTTTTGTGTTTTCCTTTGTTTCTGGACAGACCCATCTTACACATTACAATAAAGCTTGCGCTGGAAAGCACGTCCCGCACACCCACATGTTCACAAAGCAGTGTTCCTCGGAAGCACTACAGCAGTGCTTCTAAGGCACCCACTTGAGTGCCTTCTGCTCCTTGTTACTAAAGACCTGCCATAAGTGTCACATCTTAGCCCAATTCTTGAACCAAGTCTTCATGGTAAAGTAAAATTCTTCAATAGTGAGTGAGACCATATATCTGGACATAGCTCGGGAGACTTGGGGAAGGATTTAAGTTCTGGAGCCCCACGTGTATTCACTTGGAGCCTGCTTTACCCAGTATGCTTCCTGTTCCCTGACTGCTGCTTGGCCCGTCCTCCTCTCCCACCAGAACACTCCAGCAAGGCAGCCTGCGCAGTACCACTGGTCCAACACTGATGACCTACTTAAATGTTTTGATTACCACATCTGCATAGTCTGCTTGGATTTCTGGTATTTTTCATTTTGACCATATTTCCTCACTAGTAGAGAAGTCAAGCCCTAAAATGCAAACAATTTGATTGAAGATATATTCTCATTGCCTTATTTCTTCCAAGCCCTTTTCCTCAAAGCCAGAACTAATTTCTAATATAATATTAATGGCCTCAGTTATTCTTTACCTAGAGTGTACACTTAAAGATAATGAAACTTTATATAAACACTGTGGACTTCATAATGATGGTGATATATCTTTGTGAACCTTACAGAAATAAATGGGTTATATTTTTCCAGGAAGAGAAGGCTGTACCATTGTTAACACAGTATCCCATGTATTTCCTGCACACAGGAACGCTACAGGAAGAAAAACTGTATTTTGCGTGTTGACGTGTCTAGATTTTTGATGCAAGAGTAGCTTAATGTCCCATTTTCATCCATTTAGCACTATATTTAGGAAGAGATATAAAGGAAGTTCCATATTGTTCATCTTCTTTTAATATCTTTAAGAGCCTGTAATTAACACCATTTTTGTGCACAACAAAGCCAGGGATTTTAGTGTTCGTTTCTGTCTGGGCATTTCAAATTAAGATACACTAAGTATTTCATTATGTAGAATATTACTGGAAAATTAAAAAGTGTAATGGAGCAATATTTATTTGCAGAATTCCTGGACCTTTTACATCTCTGATTACTGAATTTCCTTCCTTCCTGTACTCACAGTCTGCCCGCCTTTGTCTCTGAGAAGCATTCTACCATTTACCATAACAGTTATCTCTAGAGTGCTATTGTATTGTAGAGTCAGCAAAGGAGGAGAGGGAGAACTTCTTAACACATGAGAGAAGAAATGGGGAAATACAGAAGAAATAAAACATTATGGGCTAGAGCTAGGTGACATCTATTGGGGCACAATTTTTTTAGAAAGGTATCAGAGAAAAAGGTGGGCCTGCAGAGTGTATGGAGCAGTGTTACTCTGAACTGTACAACCCAACCCCTCTACACTGTATGCTGTTTAAATAATGCAAAGAAATGTTAATATTTCTCATAGTGCTGGATTATGCCTTGACAAAAACACCACTCTAAATTTGACATATTAATGTGCATTTATTTCTTCTACCTCTCAAAATCCCATTCAGTGGCATTAAGTGAATCTTTTAAATGATATTAATCTACAGGGATAAAGTGAATGGGAGAAAAGAAAACAGAGATAACAGAGTATGCTGAAGGAGAGGGACAGATTCTGGGGAGCTGAATTATGGAGGCTTATGGCGAATTGGATTTTGTTGCATTCTCTATTAATTATTAATGTATTTAATCACACCAACTGTGTCCAAAGAGGATTTTCAGAAGTAAGAAAAATAAGTTAAATTATGTTTTTAAAATTAGGCATAAAGGAAATAACAGTGTAATGGTAGGTGAACTCAGAATTGCTGTGAATTAGTTGCCATAGAGGTATGTGTACACTTGCTAGAAGTATACCTAAATACAGTGTTCAGAATTCCAACATTGCTAAGGTTGAAACAATTTGTTCAAAGAAACAAACAAAATGAAAATTAATTTTAAAAGAAATAGAAAACATAAAGAGAAATCTTTTCCAGATAGGGAGGGTTTCTTTACTATAGTATACATTATAGCAAACATTCCAAGGAAGATTTTTTTTTAAACCCCCTAAAGTGATCTGTTTCCTTAGTATCTGTTTTAATTTACAGGTGTGGAAGTTCGTAACCTTTTTACTCTGAAAAATAAAAATAATGGCTACTTTTATTGTATACATTTCTGCTGGTGGCATAGTCATGTGTTTTTGTTCTTCATCATTTTATATTAGCACATAGGAAAAAATATCAGCTAGAAACATTACTAGACTTTAAATTGTTTAACAAAATTTAATTTTTTTATTGCAATGCAGAGCGTAGAGATGACTAAATCAAACAACTAAATACAAGAGGTCTTAGGAGATTGAAACAAAAACAAAATATTTGTGGAATCTTAATAGAAAGTAAATGAATACCTTTTTTTAACTAAAGTATCATTGATACATAATTTTATGTTGGTTTAAAATATACAACACAGTGGTTCAACAGTTGCCCATATTATTAAATTTTAACCCCCTCTAGTGCAGTTATTATCTGTCAACACAGAAAGATGTTACAGAATCATTGACTCCATGCTGTATTGACATCCCTGTAAGCAACTTATATTATGATTATGAATTTACTATGCCCCTTTATCTGCTTCACCTTCCCCCAAACCCATCCCAACCCTCCTCCTTGGTAAACACTAGTCACTTCTCAGTGTCTGTGAGTCTATTGCTATTTTGTTCCTTCTGTTTTGCTTTGTTTTTATATTCTACAAATAAGTGAAATCACATGGTATTTGTCTTTCTCTACCTGGCTTATTTCACTGAGCATAATACCCTCTAGATCCATCCATGTTGTTGCAAATGGTAGGATTTGTTTTCTTCTTATGGCTGAATAATATTCCATTGTGTATATGTACCACCTCTTCTTTATCCATTCATCTATTGATGGACATTTATGTTGCTTCCATATCTTGGCTATTGCAAATAGTGCAATGATAAACATAGGGGTGCACATATCTTTTTATATCAGGGATTTTGTTTTCTTTGGGTAAATTACTAAGAGTGGAATTACTGGGTCAAATGGTATTTCTGTTTTTAGTTTTTTAAGGAACCTCCATATTATGTTTCACAGAGGTTGCAACCAATTTACATTCCCACCAACAGTGTAGGAGGGTTCTCATTTCTCCACATCCTAAGCAAATACCTTTTAAAGGGTTATGTACTACTATGGCAATTGTGTTTAAAAGGAATTATTATTTACTTGCTTAAAGAGAATAAAATTCCCTACACTGTTCAAGAGATAAAGAAAAGTGGAAAAAAATGTTTAAAATCATCCAACTTCAACTTTGTAGAAGTAAGCACTATAGAAAACAATGAATAGATTCTGACAAGCTCTATGTATTGATTAACACAAAGTAAAGTTGAGGCCATACTTAAAATGCTATTCTAATGGGGATATGGAGCTGCACGGAGCTGGCAGGGGCTGCGCGTGGGCCCCAGGGAGACGCGGCGCAGCGGTAAAACTAAGAAGGAAAGAATGGCTGTGGATTTGTTGCCTGCTCAGGTGACAACCTAGGATTCAAGATGGCAGTGTGAGCGGTGAGACAGAGAACTCCTTCCAAAACCACAGAGAGTGCCAAAATATAGTTAATACAACTAACCCTAAAACAGCAACAGGAAAGAAGGCTGCACCAGACTGCATACAGACCTCACGAACAGAGCAGACCTCACGAAACAGGGTGATGTACCAAAGCCTTGACTGGGCGGGACCCAGGCCCTTCCCCCACCCCAGCTCACCAGGAGGAGGAAGAGAAACGGAGCCGGGAGGGGATGGAAGCCTGGGACTGCTAAACACCCAGCTCTGGAGATCTGTTTGCGAGCAGAAACCTGTATTGTGTGGTACTCTGGAGGATGGGAGCTGGAACAAGTGGAGTGCTTGAGATACAGAGCCCAGCTACTTGTAGAGGACAGGATCCACACCTGGCCGTACTGGGACAAGGGAAAGGCAGGCGGTCTGAGAGGCTTCCTAGCAGTGAGAGGGCTGCTGAAGGGGCGTGGTTTGCATGGAGCTTGCTGCAAGGGAGAAAGGATAGGGGGACAAGGTTGTTTGGGTGTGCTCTGCCAGCAGATTGGGAACTTTGAGTAGCTTCAGGCGCTCCATCCCCCTGGCTGGCTACTCAGCTCTGAGGCCCTCTGCTGTGAAACGCAGCCTGCCGAGCCTTCCTCCTGACCTGACGGCACCGGCTCACAAACCAGCAGTCACTGCGCAGGTGTCAGGACAGTCGGAGGGAAGCCCCACCTACAATGCCTAGAGATGCAAAGCACAGAGGCTTACATCTCTGTGCTCGGCCCACTGGCTCTGATACAGGAGACAGGCATGGCAGATGGGAATCAGGAAACCAATCTTTCCTCCCTCCAGACACCAGCTCCACTTCCCTATGACCCACAACCTCACTCTAGGGCCTGAACAGCTCCAATGACGGGAGCTTCAGGGCACTAGAGGGCACCACACAGTGGTGAAATGGCAAATATGAAATGTCAAAAGAACATGGTTCTGAACAAAATCTCACAAACTGCAGAAAAAGGGCCAAGTAAAACTGAACTCAGCAATCTTCCTGAAAGAAGTGTTCAAAATAAAAATCAAAAACATGCTTATGGAGGTACAGAAAAATATTCAAGAACTCAGGAACAAATTTAAGACCGAGATTTAATCATTAAGAAGTTCCATATCTGAAATAAAACATACAATGGAGGGATTTAAAAGCAGATAAGATGTAGTAGAAGAGATGATAAATGGAATATAAATTAGGGAAGAGGAATACACAGAAGCTGAGGCACACAGAAAAATATCTCTAAGAATGAAAGAATATTGAGAGAACTGTGTGACTAATCCAAACGGAACACTGTTCGCACTATAGGGGTACCAGAAGAAGAAGAGAGAGAAAAAGGGATAGAAAGTGTCATTGAGGAGGTAATTGCTGAAAACTTCCCCAGTCTGGGAAAGGAGATAATCTTTCAAGTCATGGAGATACACAGATCTCCCAACACAAGGGACTCAAGGAAGACAATATCAAGACATACAAGAATTAAAGTGGCAAAGATCAAGGATAAAGACAGACATTTAAAAGCAGCTAGACAGAGAAAAAAGATCACATGCAAAGGAAAACCCATCAGGATATCATCAGATTTCTCAACAGAAACCTTACAGACCAGAAGGGAGTGGCATGATATATTTAATGCAATGAAGCAGAAGGGTCTTAAACCAAGAATACTCTACCCGGCACGGTTATCATTTAAATTTGAAGGAGGTATTACACAATTTTCAGATAAGCAAAAGCTGAGAGAATTTACCTCCCACAAACCACCTCTACAGTGCATTTTAGAGGGACTCCTATAGATGGAAGTATTCCTAAGGCTAAATAGATGTCACCCAAGGGCTAGACAAAGAGTACAAAATATGATTCATAACATACAAAGATTGGAGGAGGAAGAAAAAGGAGGGAAACAAAAAAGAAGCTTTAGATTGTGTTTGTAATAGCAAAGAAAGTGAGTTAAGTTAGACTGTTAGATAGTAAGGGAATTACCCTTGGACCTTTGGTAACCATGAATCTAAAGCCTGCAGTGGCAATAACTACATACCTATCAATAATCACCCTAAATTAAAATGGTCTGAATGCATGAATCAAAAGACATAGAGTTACTGAATGGATCAAAAACAAGACCCATCTATATGCTGCCTACAAGAGACTCACTTCAAACCGAAAGGTATACACAGACTGAAAGTAAAGGGATGGAAAAAGATATTTCATGCAACTTATAGGGAGTAAAAAGCAGGAGTTGCAGTACTTGTATCAGACAAAATAGACTTCAAAACAAAGTCATAAGAGACAAAGAAGGACATTATATGATGATAAAAAGGTCAGTCCAACAAGAGGATATAACTATTATAAATATCTATGCACCCAACACAGGATCACCTACATATGTGAAACAAATACTAACAGAATTAAAGGAGGAAACAGAATGCAATGCATTCATTTTAGGAGACTTCAACACACCACTCACTCCAAAGGGCAGATCAACAAGACAGAAAATAAATAAAGAGAAGGCACTAAAGAACATATTACAACAGATGGACCTAATAGACATCTAGAGAACACTCCATCCAAAAGCAGCAGGATACACATTCTTCTCAAGTGCACATGGAACATTTTCAAGAATAAATCATATACTAGGCCACAGAAAGAACCTCAGTAAATAAAAAAAGATTGAAATTGTACCAACCAGCTTCTCAGATTACAAAGGTATGAAACTAGAAAAAATTACTCAAAGAAAATGAAAAAGCCCACAAATACGTGGAGGCTAAATAACATGCTCCTAAATAATCAATGGATCAATGACCAAATAAAAACTGAGATCAATCAATATATGGAGACAAATGACAGCAACAATTCAATCTGTGGGATGCAGGGAAGGCCGTGCTAAGAGGGAAATATATTGCAATACAGGCTTACCTCAGGAATAAAGAACAATCCCAAATGAATAGTCTAAACTCACAATTAATGAAAGTAGAAAAGGAAGAACAAATGAGGCCCAAAGTCAGTAGAAGGAGGGACATAATAAAGATTAAAGCATAAATAAATAAAATTGAGAAGAGTAAAACAATAGAATCAATGAAACAGAAGCTGGTTCTTCAAGAAAATAAACAAAATAGGTAAACCCTTAGCCAGACTTACCAAGAAAAAAAGAGTCTACACACCTAAACCGAATCAGAAATGAGAATGGAAAAATCACTACAGACACCACAGAAATACAAAGATTTATGAGACAATACTATGAAAAGTTGTATACTAACAAACTGGATAGCCTAGAAGAAATGGACAACTTTCTAGAAAAATACAACCTTACAAGGCTGACTCAGGACGAAACAGAAAATCTGAACAGACCAATTACCAGCAATGAAATTGAACTGGTAATCAAAAACCTACCTAAGAACAAATTGTCTGTACCAGATTGCTTCACTGCTGAATTTTATCAAACATTTAGTGAAGACCTAATACCTATCCTCCTTAAAGTTTTCCAAAAAGTAGAAGAGGAGGGAACACTCCCAAACTCATTCTACAAGGCCAGCATCACTCTACCAAACCAGGCAATGACACCACCACAACAGAAAACTACAACCCTGATGAATATAGATGCAAAAATACACAACAAAATATTAGCAAACCGAATTCAAAAATACATCAAGAGGATCATACACCATGATCAAGTGGGATTCATCCCAGGGATGCAAGGATGGTACAACATTCGAAAATCCATCAACATCATCCACCACATCAACAAAAAGAAGAATAAAAACCGCATGATCATCTCCTTAGGTGCTGAAAAATCATTCGACAAAATTCAACATCCATTCATGATAAAAACTCTCAACAAAATGGGTATAGAGGGCAAGTACCTCAATATAATAAAGGCCATATATGACAAACGCACAGCCAACATTATTCTTAACAGTGAGAAGCTGAAAACTTTTCCTTTAAGATCGGGAACAAGACAAGGGTGCCCACTCTCCCCACTTTTATTCAGCATAGTTCTAGAGTTCCAAGCCATGCAATCAGACAACACAAAGAAATAAAGGGCATCCAGATTGCTAAGGAAGAAGTCAAACTGTCCTTGTTTCAGATGACATGATATTGAACATAAAAAACCCGAAATAATCCACTCCAAAACTACTAGATCTAATATCTGAATTAAGTAAAGTTGCGGGATACAAAATTAATACCCAAAAATCTGTTGCATTCCTTTACACTAATGATGAACTAGCAGAGGGAGAAATCATAAAAACAGTTCCATTCACAATTGCATGAAAAAGAATAAAATACCTAGGAATAAACCTAACCAAGGAAGTGAAAGACCTATACTCTGAGAAGTACAAGACACTCATGAGAGAAATTAAAGAAGATACCAATAAATGGAAGCACATCCCATGCTCATGGATAGGAAGAATTAATATTGTCAAAATGGCCATCCTGCCTAAAGCAATCTACAGATTCAGTGCAATCCCTATGAAAATACCTACAGCTTTCTTCAATGAACTAAAGCAAATAGTTCTAAAATTCTTATGGAACCACAAAAGACCTGGAATAGCCAAAGCAATCCTGAGAAGAAAGAATAAAGCAGAGGGAATCATGCTCCCTGACTTGATAATAGGGGGAGTCTAGTAACCATAATGTTGCTCATGTAATTGTACATTAATAATACCAAAAATAATAAATAAATAAATAAATAAATATTTAAAAATAACAGAAAATGCTATTCTAATGAATAATTTTACTTTAAGAAGAAAAATTAAATAAGTCTTACATGTTAGCTTTTCCAAATGATACTCATTCCTGAATTATACTTCTAAATTTAAGAAGTATTATTTTTTTTATAAAACAAAGAATTTGGAATATTATTCTTCTAATCCTTTATTTATCTCTTTTGTTCCTACATCTTATATACTTTATATGTTCACTTCTGCTTTAATTATTTCCAGTTTGCTTTTGTGATTTCCTCTGGCCCATACACCATGTCTTAAAATGTTTTCAGGACTATTTTTTCTATTTTATAAATGACTTCTCTAATATATTTTCAAACTGATTATTTACTATAATGAAATAAACATTTCTATAATGTACTGATGTTTTTATTCACATCCACCCTTCTTTACTAAGGTTAGTGTCACTTTGAGTCTCCTTTCTTTCTTTTTTTTTCTTAAGCTATTATTGATATGCACTCTTATGAAGGTTTCACATGAAAAAACAATGTGGTTACTACATTTACCCATATTGTGAAGTCCCTACTCATACCCCAATTCAGACACTGTCCATCAGTGTAGTAAGATGACACAGATTCACTGTTTCCCTTCTCTGTGTTACACTGTTTTCCCCGTGATCCCCCACACCATGTGTACTAAACATAATATCCCACAATCCCCTTCTCCCACCCTCCCACAACCCCTCCCCTTTCGTATCCACTAGTCCCTTCTTGGAGTCTCTGAGTCTGCTACTATTTTGTTCCTTCAGTTTTGCTTCGTTGTTATACTCCACAAATAAGGGAAATCATTTGGCACTTGTTTTTCTCCACCTGGCTTATTTCACTGAGCATAATGTCCTCCAGCTCCATCCATGTTGTTGCAAATGGCAGGATTTGTTTCCTTCTTATGGCTGAATAGTATTCCATTGTGTATATGTACCACATCTTCTTTATCCATTCATCTACTGATGGACACTTAGGTTACTTCCATATCTTGGCTATTGTAAAAAGTGCTGCGATAAACGTAGGGGTGCATATGTCTTTTTGAATCTGAGAAGTTGTATTCTTTGGGTAAATTCTAAGGAGTGGGATTCCCAGGTTGTGTCTCCTTTATTTCTATCTAATTCTTGAACCCATGTGTCTCTTTCTTGTGCTTTGTAAAAAGCAAGACTGCATTCACTACAAATAGGTTGGGAGTAGGAAGAATTATTTATCTCAGGTCATCCCGTATCCCCTTGAGTAATTCTTCTTTGCTATATGCTCCAGTCGTCTTCAGCCTGTGTTCATGTTCTCTTCCCTCGACACTTATGCATAGTTCCTATGAATTTCTCTGTGATTAGTTTTATTGAATAGTGTTTAACTGAGTTGAAAAATTGGATAGAAATTTTGACAAATACGCTGGAACTATCAACATTTCTAATTTGTGTCTGTTGTCTCTCCTTCTCCCTTAGTACACATGTATGTATATATGTATTATGTATGTATATTGTAGCTGTCACCTCAGTTTGTCAAATAGCCTATGTCCCTACTTGGTCAGTTACCATCCAGTTAGGATTTGACAGTCACTGTATTCCTCTCTATCCTCATTCTTATCAGTGTCCCAGAGCAGAGATGCTATATAAAAGGATTAGGGCACGGTACTGGCAATCTGGTGACATATTTGCAGCCATTTGACAGGCTCCCTCACTTGATGTACGTTTAATAATTTTGGCAGATATATTTTAACGTTTTGACTATACATTTTTGTTTAAGATGAAACTTTCTGTTTTTTCATTGGTTTTTGAAGAATAAGAGTGGATTTAAAAGCTTTTACTAGAAGATTCCCAAACAAATAAATTAATTTGGAAATGCTATACACATTTAAAATCAGACATGTAGAAATCACACACTATTAAAACAATCCTTTCTATTAAGATACTTAACAACAGGGATATTAATAGTGCGCAGTGCAAAAAGCCTATTGCTCTTATTATTCTTTTAGCGAATTTAGAATAATTTCCTTCTTTTATTATACAAATACTAATTGAGCATCTGTATTGCCGTGTACCAAAATTAGCTGCTGTATAAGCCACCAAGATGAATGACGTAGAGACCCTGAGTGTGTGTTGTGAAATTATTGAGATGTATATGTCTATGGCTAGGAAATGTTATGTTTTTGGCTTAAAAAGAAGGAGAATTTTATCACAAATGGTTTTGCTTATGGCTTTAGCTTAAGGAAAAGAGAATTTACATCACTAATGGTGTTACTAGTGACACAGACAGAAATAAAACAGAGTAAATCAGGACAGAAAGGTAACTTGAAATAAAAACAGGAAAGGCATAACAGTATTTATGTGTACTAGAAATGTGCTTAGTATATTAAGACCCAGTACCTGCCAGGAGGGTGTCTCGTACAAAATCAGACCCAAAGAGCCATAGTGAGGTGAGTGCACAAAAAAGTGGAAATAACACATGAACAGCAGGGCAGAAGGAGATTTGGTGAGATATCCAGGATAGTCACGTTACAAGCTAAGTACAATTATGAACACTTACTGGTAATTGAAAAAAATACAGACATGGGTCATAGTTTATGTCATCAGTGTAAAACTAGGCTTCTATAAGTTTTTCAGAATCATGTAACATTTCAAAAGATACATGACAACCTCCCTAGAGGGACAAAAATAAAAACAGAAATGTTTTAATCAATCAATCAATAAAATAAAGGAAAGGAATTTAATTTGTAAACGGCACCATTTCTTACAATTCTCTGTTGGGCTCTGAATATTTCAGATGGATATCCTCACACTCTCTTGACTCCCCAAATCTCCCGCCGTTTCCCATGCGCTGTGGGTTTTATCGCATCCTGCTTGTTCTGTGCCTTCACAGTCTACTTTCTGCTGAAGGTAGTTCTCTGCAGTGAAAACTGAAGTTTCTCCAGAAACTCTGGTACTTTACTTGGTTCATTGCCTTTTTCAGCAAAATTAAGTTCAGGGTGGACTCCAGCAGTACAGACGTCTTAGCAGCTGAAGGAGAAATATTTCAACATTATTGGTGGTCCTGTTACTTAATTGTGCAGTGTTTCTGAAACTGGTTTCATGAAACCCAGGTTTTGAATGATGCCTTTTTGTATTGACCATATAAATAGTATGTACATATTCTGAATTCTTTGATTACCTGATAACCAGATACTGGTTTGATCCAATGTTTCCATTTGTATTAGTTCATGGCTGATTTTCATAACAAAATGATAAAAGAAGTTATTTTCAAATGTAAATGCCACTTGCTTGCCACACAGAGACTAAAGGATGCCTCAGCAGGACCCTCAGGTTATTCAAGATAGAGCAATATTGGTGTAGCCAGTTTTCACTATTCATATAAGCATTTGGATTTTAACTTTGAATATTAAAAATAGTCACTTGCATACATTTTTCTTGTCAAATGGGAAGCATGCAAGGAGAATTAAAACAGTATATGTGTGCATGTATGTGTAAGTAGAAATATCTATGTGTATTAGTGTTTTTCAGGCTTTCACTCAACCTGGTATAAAAAGTCTTCCAATAATTCGTCCTTCCCTCCTCTTGCATGCTTTTTCCCTCCCTCTCTTAGCTGAGTGATCCTTCTGTTTTAGTTAAGGAGTCCTACTTACTATTTACCTGGCTTGCCTCTACTTGCTTCCTCTTATCAGTATTTTCTATTTGCCTGAAGTGTAACCTTCCTCACTTCTCTCTACCAAAATAAAACAAATAAAAATAAAAACTGCAGTAGGCCCAAGTCAGTACAGACATACTTGATGAAAATTTTTCATCTTTCTTCATTATCACTCAGTCTATGAAAGCTGTTGAGTGACATATGATTTGGGTCACAGTCCCAAATATATGACAAAATAGAACATGACCGCTTAGCTTACCAAGTATTTATCCTAAAGTTCACTCAGTTTAATTGATCTCACTCCCAGCAGGCTACTGACTCAGAACTGTATGCATAGTTAGGTTTATTGATCTAACAAGATTGGTCGTCTGGTTTGTTGCACCTGACAGCAGATTAGAAGAAGCTTCACATTAAACTACAACAGAGAAGTAGGAGATAAGAAAAGTGGATCACCAATTAGAAATCAGTCTGTGTACTGCAGATGCTCTTATATACCTTACAAGCTCCTGAGGTTATCACTCTATAGACCTAGTGATTAATATTATTAATGATAATCAAGACGTATTAATACAAGGTATTTATATCATCAATATCTTATTTAGAAGCACATAGAAGGTATCATAAAAACAGAATTATAAAATCATGTACAGTACTTCAGGAGATCATAATATAATCTTGTGCAGCAATTTCTTCATCATTTCTGACATCTTACCCCTTCTTGAACATTTCACAAGTCAGCTTATTCCATTGTTGAGCACATGTAAATTTATGTAAAATTACTCTCTGTCTTGCCAATGGGTTTCAGCCCTGGGCAAGTTCACTAAGGGTTCGGTGTGACCAAAAAAATTGACAGCAAAACGTTCTTGGGGTGAAAAGAGTTATGCCCAACTTTATTTCCAGGTGGCAGGTCAGTCACTAAAATCCTGTTCACTCAGAGTGAGTCTGCATGCAGCAAGCTGGTCTCTGCCTCTGGGCCCTCTGTCTTCAGCGCTGCGTCCTCTGGGCCCCTCTGTCCGCACAGCCATCCTCTGGGCTTCTCTGCCTGCACCGCTGTCCCACACAGCCATCCTCTGGGCCTCCCTGCACAGTTGTCCCTCACAATCGTCCTGCACAGCCATCCTCTGGGCCTCTGCCCTCGGCGGTGCCACCACTCCAGCCTCTGCTCTGCTCTCTTGCAGCCTTGCAGCCGTGCCACTGTGTCATGCCCAGAGCACTGGGCAGAGCTCTTTATATAGAGTCAACATCCATGTATTGCCCACAGGTGTGCAGTGAGCTAGTCAACCAGGGCCAGGTGAGAATCCTGGCCACAGGAACTCTCATTTTATCCACACTCTTTGTACTCAATGTCTTGCCAAAGGGTTTCAGCCCCGGGGAAGTTCACTATGGATTCAGTGAGACCGAGAAATGACAATGGAACATTCTTGGGGTAAAAGGGTTTATTCATTACCTGACTTTGTTCTCCTGGTAATAGGTTGAGCACTAGAATTACATCTGCGTCCAACAGTCTACAGATCTGTAATCCTCCTTGTCTCTGCCTCCACCTAGAGCACTGGGCAGAGCTCTTTATATAGTGACTCAGTCAATAATAGCTTTTTGCTTATGGGTATGAAAGCAGTAGCCTAGCAGCAGGCTAGTTACATCATCAAATAGTGTAGGGTCAGGTGAGGATCCTGGCCATAGGAACTTTCATTTTCCCCACACTCAACTAAACCATGCCTCTCTCTAATAAAATAATTGATCCTAGTTCTTTTTTATAAAACAGTTGAAAATATGTTTTCTTTTTTAAATAACCTTTATTTCTTAAGAGAAGAGATATAATTTCTTTAGTAGAAATCATTAGTTTCCAGAGTTATTATCTCTTGTGCCTTCAATTACTATTGCATAATTCCCAGATACATTTATCACCCTAGTTACCTTATTCTATAAATTGTAGTGTGTTAGGATCCCTTTTCAATATGTAACTGAAAATAATCTCAATATTCCATATCTGGTTTGAAATGGGAGATAAATACCCTTTCATTTGATTAATATAATCAGGTATATAAGCCTTATCTGGACTTACTTGGTTCTATTCACTTAATTTTCTTAAATAACATCCTTTTTACTTTTCAGTACAATTATTTTTTATATATTTATATCTTTAACAGGATCAACTTCTGTAACATAAACTATATTTTACTCATTTTTTAAGTACTTGTGATATACTAGGCACTTTATTGTTTAGAGAATATGTGAATAAATGAACAGTCTAAGAGTATGTCAGCTTATTTTAGTAGTTTCTTTCCATTATTAATTTTTCATTCTGTCCATGAAATTATTAATGTAGTGTTCAAAGGTTTTGGAGTTAATTATGTTCTGATTCTGATTTTGTGAAATTATTTTTAACCAAAATACAAGTCTGTATTTACTCTTAATTAAAATTTGTGAGATTTTGAAACTATTGAGATTATATAATACTTCGATTGTCACCAATATTATGAAAAGGCCTTGCCAGCTAGTATCTTAAGTAGAATACAGATGTTTCTCTTCAATACTGTATTGATTTGTTAAACAAAAGTTGAATATAATTATTTTCCAAATGTATGAGTTATCTTCCTAATTAGATTGAAGATCCTTAAATACAAAGAATGAGTTCTCCATCGGGTATGTCTTTATCACTCCACAAATAAAGGCCACACAAATTGAATTAAATTTGATTGTATGATTTGAATATTACATATTTTCAGGAAACATTAATCACTTCACATAAATTATGCATTTAAGAATACACAGTTTATACCTTCAAGAGAATATTTTAAATACAAGAAGAACATAAATAATAATATATTCATTAATAGTTATAACTGTGAGATTAAGATTATACTTAATTTCTGAAGTTTCTGTTTAGCTTTATTTCTCAATTTCTGAAAGAGCCTAGAAATTATGAACAGTTATTACTAAGTATTTCCTGTTAAATTGGTGTAGATTTGATAATTTGGTCTAATTTTGAAAATGTGTGGGAGAATGAATATATCGCTGTTTTGTAAAATTCTGTATTTCATTTTAATAACCGTTTCTTACCATGTGGAAGAGTGCTCCACATTCTGCTTGATCCTACAATGATAAGGTGCGAATTGGTTATGCTCCTATTAATGCCTTCCTTCTTAACCAAATCTGCGTACTTAGCTCTAGTGGGATGTTATTAATGCAATGCGTCGAGACTATTAACTAACATTTTAATACCTAACACTTAATGAAACTTTACTTTGAGAGGCTGTAGTAAATGTTGATTCAGCCTTCAGACACAAAGAAAATAGACTGCAAATTGTCTTTTAAAATACTCCACAAAAGTTTTCCCTGAAATAAGAGGACATGAAAGGTTTCCCGGGAAACTAAATAGTCTCCATACTGATGTGCCCAGGTTGTCTGTTATCCAATGACCTCCTCCTAATTGGGGGAGGAGCCAAGAACAAAGAAGGAAGACAGAGAACAGCTGGACCAGATAAGAGCGAACTGGAAAAGACAAAGCCATTAGAAACGGACTTAGAAACCCTTGAACCAGACCATAGCTATTTTCAGGCTAATCTTCATATGCTGCGGAAGTCTTTTCTGTGCCTAACCTAGAAAAAAACTAAATTTCCACGTCCATGCTCAGTCCTTCTTCTTCCATACACTGTTGGAGAATAGCAGTCATAACGGCTTTTATTCTCTGATCCATCCACCACCTCCCTTCAATTTTTATTTTCCATGTTGTGATTTTACAGAGTATCATTATTCTGACAAAGAAATGGCCTCCCATCCACACAATCATGAATTATCTGCCATCTGCCAGAGTTGTAAAATCCTAGATACCTGTATCTATATTTATAATTTGACTTTTCAAAAACAATCCACTTGGGAATCAAGGTTTATTTGATTAAACAAATGAGAAGTATAAAAATCAAACATCTTATATGTGATAGTGATTATGTGAAATACTTAATATCTAAAGTTGACATTGAAAACTTTAATTATATTCGACTAAATATAAATAGTAATCACTTGACTTAACTATGAACTTTAATTTGTGTATTAACTATTATTTGGAATTCTGAATTCCATAATTTAGATTCTCCTTGACATTTCATAAACAAAAGATAAAAAGCTATGTGTTTTAAAAATCTCCCTTTACCCATAGATCTTCAGCTATGTTTTGAAAAAACAAATTATGACATTTGTGATATATCACTGTTAATATTTCCTACTTGAGATATTTCTTGTATCACTAATATTTCCTTTCTACCTCAAAAAATCTATATTGAATACCTACAGCACATGGGACTTTGTGCTTCACTATGCAGGGGATGGAAAGATGTAAGATCCACTTTCAATCCTCACAGATTTTAAAATTTAGAGGAAGGAATTTAACAAGTATCAAAATGACAAAGACACAGTTCAGACAATACATTTTATAAGACATAAAATTTTCTGTGAAATTTCAAATTAAAGCAGAAAATGCTTATAAAGGTATACACTCTTAATCCAGGTATTAGAGTTCAGGCATAATCGCAATTGGTAGAAGTTGAGAGTAAAGAGCCCCAATTATAACTCAGTTTCACCAGAACCTAAGTTACATATAATGGGCAATTACAATATAAAACTAGAAAAATTGGATTGCAATTGCATTATAACATTTCTTGAATTCCAGGTGAAGGAGTTTGCAATTAATTCTGAAGACGCTAGAAAATAGAACATTTTCTCAGGAAAATCCCCATAATGCAGAGACCTGGTGTCACATTCACAAAACCATATAAGGATTCCTTTTCAGGTTTGGAGTGTCAGGGATTCTAATTATGGTTGAGGATTATTCTGTGGTAAGATAAAAGTGATTTGAAAATAAAGATGGAAGTTGTGTATTCTAGTTAGAAACAGAGGAAATGAAATATAAAGAAAGTTGGTTAAACACATAAAATGGCAGCAGAGAGGGAATTAGAACAAAACATCCCAAAGTTATTGTGTAAGTTAGAGATTTAAGATAGAACTCAGAGGTTAATAGTATTCATAACTAATAAGTAATAACATGAAAGTTCTCTTAAGGGTACAGAATACAGAAAAGCAGGGAGGGAAGTTTTGAGGAAGATGAAGATAATGTGTTTATGCACCCCGACCTCTAACACACACACACACACAACATTTATGTGTCAGAAACTCCGGTGAGAAAGAGAGCAGAACTGTCAGGTACTGAAGTTATCAATTAAAGCAACAAGCCCAAAATGAAAGGATTAAGCCTTTCATAATTTATTGTGATGGTATAATCAAGAGGTTAAAACGGAGGAAAACACCAGCTCTCCCTGTCCCATTTCCCCACCATGGAAAGGTGCACAGGTGGAGGGTCAGGTGGGTCATTGCAGAAGTGGCTGTCGTCTCACTTCTGAGGAAACCTAAAGTAAAAGGCTCTGGCAGTGTTACAGAACCTGAGGTGGGAACAGAGTGAGATGGGAGGGCTGGGAGTGGAAATGTCCTGAGTAATGAGTCAGAGTGGGGAAAAGTGTCAAGCTTTCCCCTCCTCCCCCTGACAAGGAGCCTCGCAGAGGAACCTGAAGAGGATCTCAGCTAAAGGCTCTGATAAAGGACCTGGGGATGAAGGGGCTGGGGCTGGGGATACAAATATATGAAGAGCATGACCAGCAGGGGCTGAAGTCCTTGACTGCAGTCCCATCAGGAACCGTTATCCCTGGTCTGGTGGAGGGAGGGCTGCTTTCCTCATGAGGCCTGTCAGGTAAAGCCTTTTAACTGCCTGTGGTGAGCCCTGAAAAAAAAAATTACACGAATGTTTTTTAACCAGGAGCTGGATTGGTTAAAATGTCATATAATAAGGGAGAAAAAATACGTTGACAAGTTAGGTCACCTCCGTGGACAGTTTCATCTTTTGCTCAAATGCATGCTGTTTCCTAATGAACCCATCCAGTTGCCCCATAACTTAAGTTTCCTTCTTTAAAGCAATACACACAAGGAGACAGCTGCAGGGGCAGAGAGACCCAGAGGTAGAGGCCGGCTTACACACACACACACACACACACACACACACACACAAAACTACACCACATACCACCTCACACTCTTTCCACCTCATCATTTCCTTCCTCCCAGTTTTTAAAATACAGGGATTTGAATAGGAGTGAGACCCAAATAAGACCACTTATGAGGAAGACATAAGCTATTTTTAAGATTCTCTTGAGGCCTGATTATCTTCTTGGTAAATGCTTTGTTAAAAAAAAGAAAAGAAATAAAGGACTCCAATCAAATTCTTTTTTAAATAGTGTCACCACCAGATTTTTATCTCAGAACATCAGAGAAAAGGGTTTTTCTTTCCAAATGAAAATTTGGTGTTAGGCTTTTGAATAGGTTAGATACAGAGATATTTGAAGTATGTACATACAATAAAGTGGCTACATCAATGGTATAAGTGTATGTAAAGAGGATTTGAAATTGGGTTGCTTCAGTTGAAAGGGAAAAACACAAGACATATGAAAAAATTATATATAAGATGCATTCAGTAGGATATGACATCACCCGAATGTGGAAGAAAGAGGGAAAAGTGCTTTTTACACAAGAGAGAGAAGTGTTATACCAAATAGGAGAAATTACACCACAAACAGGACAGAGGAAAACAAAAGGGGATGTTTGTTTGGGGAAGAAACAATTTTAAATTGTATATGTTGAGTGTGTGCCATTTGCAGAATATCAACATGACATGTTAAAAATTTGAAATTTTCAGCTAATAATAAAGTCAGTAATATACTAATTAAAATATTATAATTGAAAGTAGTACAAATTATAAAGTGTGGAGAAAGTGAGAGTTCCTGTGGCCAGGATTCTCACCGGGCCCTGGTTGGCTAGCTCAATGCACATGTGTGGGCAATGTGTCATTATTGACTCTCTATAAAGAGCTCTACACAGTGCTCTGGGTGACACGGTGGTGTGGCTGCAAGGCTGCAGGAGAGCAGAGACAAGTCTGAAGTGGTAGCAGAGCTGAGGACAGAGACTGAGAGAGCTGCAGGGGCAGCAGAGAAGCTCAGAGGTAGAGGCTGGCTTGCTGCATGCAGACTCGCTCTGAGTGGACAGGATTCTAGTGATTGACCCTCCATCATGGGAATAAAGTTGGGTATAAACCCTTTCATCCCAAGAATGTTCCACTGTCATTTTTTGGTCTCATTGAATCCATAGTGAATTTATCTGGGGCTGAAACCCATTGGCAAGACAATTTGTGACATTGGCAGGATTCATTGTTGACTGAGGAACAAAACAGGCTGCCCTCATTGGAGGAGTGTTTCAGCAGGCTGCACCTGTAGACAGGAAGGCTTTTGTGTGCCCCCCCAGTGGACATGTGGTCTGACGTGGCTTGCCTCCTAGAAGGCTGGGCCCCACCCCAAAACTGGGAAGGAGTGGAGGCAACACCTGAGGCAGTGAAGTTGGCCCTCAGCAAAATAGGGAATTCTTTAAAGAGACAGAGTGCCCATGAGGCAGCAGAAATGGTGGGTTTTTTTTCTCATAGTACTGAGAAAGGCCATAAGGAAGAAAGATGTCCTCTTGCAGGAAGCATGAGAAGAGGCAGCATGAGAACACGAGCTATGAGGTGCCACTGAGGCGGTAAAAAATTTGTTGATGACTGAGATGGGGTCACTACAAGATGCTGTGGAAATTGTAAAGGATGTAATGGCAGCCTGAGAAGCAGCTGCCAGGGAAGAAGTGGCCTGAGAAGAAGGAGCACAAGAGTGCAGGCTGCCAGGTGCCGTGGGGCAGGGGAAGGATGTAGTGGGGCTGCCAGCCCCAGAAATGGAGGAGCAGAGGCTTGATGAACAGGTGCGGGAGGAGACCCTGCTGGTGCTGGAGGCATCAGCCCCTCGGTTGAAACCCTACCCGGTTGAAAGCTGGTGGAAAGCCTGAAAGAAAATAAAGACTCGGCAGCTCTGGGTTTCTCCAAGAGAGGTGCCACCCCCTCCCCAGGTCGTGGAGCACTCTTCATCCATAGGGAACTTGCCCAGGGCTGAAACCTATTGACAAGATATAAAGGATGGTTTTTTCTTGAACAATGGTTGACATAAAATAGTATGTTGGTTTCAGATGTACAAACAGTGATTTGACAATTATGTACATTACTAAATGCTCACCACGATAAGTGTAGTGAACATCTGTAAACATATAAAGAAATTACAATATTATTGGCTTTAATCCCTATGCTGTACTTCTACCCCCATGACTAATTTATTTTAAAATTGGAAATTTGTACCTCTTTATCCTCTTCACATATTTCACCTATCACTCCACCCCCTTCTTCTGTAGCAATCACCAGTCCCTTCTCTGGTCATTGTGTTTATGAATCAATTTCTGTTTTGTTTGTTTGTTCATTTGTTTTGTAGATTCTACATATAAGTGAAATCTTATGGTGTGGATAAAATGAGAGTTCCTGTGGCCAGGATTCTCACCTGGCCCTGGTTGACTAGCTTACTGCACACCTGTGGGCAATACATGGCTGTTAACTCTATATAAAGAGCTCCACCCAGTGCTCTGGGCGTGACACGGTGGTATGGCTGCAAGGCTGCAGGAGAGCGGAGCAGAGGCTGGACTGGTGGCAGCACCGAGGACAGACACCCAGAGGATGGCTGTGTGGGACGACTGTGCAGAGACCCAGAGGACAGCTGTACAGGCAAAGAGGCCCAAGGACAGCTGTATGGACAGATTGGCCCAGAGGATGGCTGTGCAGACAGAGGGGCCCAAAGGCAGAGACTGGCTTGCTGCATGCAACTCGCTCTGAGTGAACAGGATTTTAGTGACTAACCTGCCACTGTGGAAATGAAGTTGGGTATAACCCTTTCACCCCAAGAACGTTTTGCTGTCAGTTTCTTTAGCCACATTGAATCCATAGTGAACTTTCCCGGGGCTGAAACCCATTGGCAAGACAATTCATGAAAGTCAGCAGGGTTCATTGTTGACCAAGGAAAAATACAGGCTGTCCTATGGGAGGGGTGCTTCAGCAGGCTGCCCCTGTGAATGGGGAGACAGTGGATTGTCCCCCAGTGGGTATGTGGTCTGAGGTGGCTTGCCTCCTAGAGGACTGGGCCCCACCCAGGACTGGAGACAAGTGGAGGTGACACCTGAGGCTGTAGGGGTGGCCCTTGGTATAGTAAGTCTTTTGAGAGAGTGCCTGTGAAACAGTGGGGACTGTGGGTTGGCTGCTTCTCATAGTATTAAAAAGGTCAACAGAAGAGACCCAAGAAATGGCAGCATGAGAACACGAGCTGCAAACTTCTGTGGATTCCTGAAAAAGGAAATGGCATTGATGCGAGAGATGGCACGAGAACGCGAGCTGCAAATTTCTGTGGATTCCCTGAAGATGGAAATGGCATTGATGGGAGAGGAGATAGCACGAGAACGCCGGCAGCAAGGTGCCATTGGAGAGGTAAACAATTCTTTACAGAATAAGATGGCAGCACTGCCAGGTGTTTGAAGGAGGAAGAGGCCATCAAGGAAAAAGACGAACTCCTGAGTGAAGCACAGGTGGAAGTGGCACAAGAACGTTAGCTGCGAAACATTGAGGTGAAGGTAAGAGCGCTTCTGAAGACTGAGCTAGCATTGTTGCAAGGCACTGTAGCAGAGGAGGAACTTGGGGGAGTGGAGAGAAAGGTGCCATCAGCCCCAGAAATGGAGGAGTTGGGGAAGAAAAAAGGGGCGGTGCCGGAGGCACTGGCCCCTCCTGTATTGAAAGCACATCCAGTGGTTGTAAAGAAAATAAAGACCTGGCATCTGAAAGTTCCCCAAGGAGAGGAGCAGCCCCCTCTCCAGGTCGTAGAGCACTCTATGGTCCGCCCCTATACTCAGGCTGAGCTGGTGGCTGTGGGACTTAGGGGAGGATGGAATTGTTCTTTCCAGATCAGAGATGGGAAAGCTGTCTTCCCTGACAGTGCAGCCTGCCTTGAGGCAGTGATTACAAAGTGCGAGGTGACTCACAAGAAGAATTTAAGGGGCCCCATGAAGGTTACGAGGACCCAGATGTGGGTTGATTTAATACGGGCAGGAGTAGATGGAAGGAAATTAGACAGGAAGCCAAATAGGATCTTTTGGAGCTATGGCAACAACTGAAACCAGTGCAGCAGTTCAAGCCATTAAGACAAAAGAGGGAAAGGTCAAAGACAGAGCCATGTGTCTGGCCTGTGTGTCTGCAAGACGTTTTATTGGAGGGGCTGGAGAACAAATGTTCGAGCTTCCTTGCACAGGGACCATTGCAGAGGACTAAGGGCCCATAGATTGAAAGGAGAGAATCCTAGAGGGGTGGAATGTGGATAAAATGAGACTTCCTGTGGCCAGGACTCTCGCCTGGCCCTGGTTGACTAGCTCACTATACACCTGTGGGCAATACATGGCTGTTGACTCTATATAAAGAGCTCTGCCCAGTGCTCTGGGCATGACAGGGTGACACAGCTGCAAGGCTGCAGGAGAGCAGAGCAGAGGCTGGAGTGGTGGCAGCACCAAGGATTAGAGGCCCAGAGGAGGGCTGTGTGGGACAACTGTGCAGAGAGGTCCAGAGGACCGCTGTGTAGGACGACTGAGCAAAGAGGCCCAGAGGACAGCTGTGTGGGATGGCTGTGCAGGCAGAGAGGCCCAGAGGATGGCTGTGTGGGACGACTGTGCAGACAGAAGGGCCCAGAGCCAGAGACCACCTTGCTGCATGCAGACTCGCTCTGAGTGAAGCAGGATTTTAGTGACTGACCTGCCACCATGGAAATAAAGTTGGGTATAACTTTTCACCCCAAGAATGTTTTGCTGTCAATTTCTTTGGTCACATTGAATCCATAGCGAACTTGCCCAGGGCTGAAGCTCATTGGCAAGACATATTTGTCTTTCTCTGTTTAATTTATTTCACTTAGCATAATACCTTTAGGTACATCCTGCTGTTGCAAATGGAAAGATTTCATTCTTTTTTGATGGTAGAGTAATATTCCAAAATATACCAAATATTCTTTATCCATTCATCTATCAGTGGACACTTAGGTTTCTTCCATATCTTGGCTAATGTAAATAATGCTGTAAGAAACATAAAGGTGCAGGTATCTTTTTGAATTAGTGATTTTGTTTTCTTCATGTAGATTCTCAGAAGTGGAATTGCTGGGTTGTATAGTATGTATATTTTTAGTTTTTTGAAAAACCTGCATACTGCTTCCCATAATGTCTGCAGCAATTTACATTCCTAGCAATAGTGTATGAGGGTTCTCTTTTTTCCACATCCTCACCAACATTTGTTTTTTTTTATTAGACATTCAAGGGAATATGAAATTTTAAAAAAGGGAGTTCATGGGATTAGACTCAAGAGAGTAAAAATTTCCTTTCTCCCAAAATTAATCTTTACATTTAATATAATTCTTATTAAAATTTTAGCATAGACATAGACAAGTATATTATGAAATTTATAAGGGAAGTCAAAGGACTTAGCATAGGTAAAACAATTTTGAAAAAGAAGAAACAGTTGGGAAGTATCAGTCTCCCCAGTGTTAAGACTCACAGTAGAGCTGCAATAATGAAGGCAAATATGTGAAGAGTATGACCTGCCTGGTCTTTTTAGTATTTAATAATCTTCCACTCTGTGGATGTACCACAGTTTATTTATCCATTCACCTACTGAAGGACAACTTAGTTGCTTTCAAGTATTGGAAATTATTTAATACTGCTTTTGTAAGCATCTGCATGCAGGTTTTGTGTCATAAGTTTTCATCTCTTTTGGGTGAATACTAAGGAATGTGATTGTTGGACTGTATTGTAATAGTATGCTCAGTTTTTTAAGAAACTACCAAACTGTCATCAAAAATGTTTGTACCATTTTGCATTTCCAACAGCAATGAATGAGATTTCCTCTTGCTCCACATGCTCTAGAGAGCCACTTCTGAATCTAAGCTTCAATTTCATAATCAAGCAAACTGTTAGAATTATTCCCACTTGTTTGCACATTAAATCTCAAGTCCTAGTTGATTGACTCAGTTTATATTTAATTTTCTTTGTTCTAATGTCTATAAAATCTGTTCTCACACTAGAATCTTGCTGAAACAAACTACAATTTCAAGATCCTACATTCTTGGAATAGTCTACATCCTTCTATAATTAACATTGCAATTTTTCCCTTTGTGCCATGCTAGGACTATTGCTAATTAGGGTCCTTGGCCATCAGGGATAGTGAGAGATGGATCTTGAATAAAATGGGCAAATACTGAGTCCATGAGTACCCTGCTCCTGATGAAGCCCTAGAAAGATCTCTTATGTCAGAGAAAACTGGTTTCTACAGAAAGGGAAGAGATATCTTCCAGATGCATGGAATTTTCAAAATGGCTTGCATATTAAGTTTAGCTGTGTCTGTCCAAATGTCTCAATTACAAGTATCAGAGTTCTAATCCTTCAAAATTGTTATCTTATTTTTAGCATATGAACTTCAGTGATGAGCCTTTTACTAGTATTACAACTTTGCTACACTCAAAGTCAGATTTAAGACTTCATCTGTAGTATTTCTGCCTGCCTATTTCTAGGAGAGAAGAGATTTTTTTAGCTACCAGGGAAGCTTTCTACTTATTTACCCTTGTCTTGGACTGAGAGTTTAAGACCATACAGTTATTTACTTCTTTTTATATGCCTTCCAACAGTCAGAAAGTTCTAGCATACCCTACAGTCTTTGTAATAGTTTTGATGTTATAGCAAATAAATGCATCTTGACCCTCAAAGCCTGCCTGTAGGTGTGACCCCATTCTTCCTCACTACTGATAATAACTTGAGTAATTGTGATTCTAAAATAACTAGTAGGCTATTTTTCTCTAGCAAGGAGGTTACCTTGAGTTCATAAATATGAGGTAAATATGTGAGGAGTCTAAGGTCAGAATTATATTGACTGTAAAGACATACCTTTTCCTTTCTCTACTAGTATTCTCTGGTAGTATCTATGTGCAGACCACATTTTAGGAGTACAGGGTCATGCTCCTCCTCCTTGAGGCTGAGTAGCAACGTGAATGCATATGAAGTTGGTCTCTCCTCTCATTTATTTATTCAAACCTCCCTGTTTATCAGTATGGACTCATAGATATGTATTTTATATTTTGGGTTAAAGTATAATGCTAATTTGCTTATTTTGTTTGCTCAAGTTTTACAGCTTTGGCCATTGATAGCTATTTTCATTTGGCTCCTGTGTGCATTTGACAATGAGTGGTCTTTGTTACAGTTCAAGCACTTTCTTACTTTCTGGCACTACAGAATGCTCCACACACTTGTAAATTTCTTGCTGCAGCTTAGAATCAGCCATTGCCCAGAGGGTGCCTGTGTGGAGGGTGCCTGGCTCCTTTCATTGGAGAATATTAGAAACCAAGATCTGGCTGCCCAGTATGCTTGTTGCTACTTCATTGTCATTTCCTTTAGGACTTAGGAGCCAACAGAACACAAAAATATATCTTACAGTTTTTATCTGATTGTGGCAATCTCTAAGAGAAGCATTTAAATGTTTCATATTAAAATTTCTCACACCCAGTTCTAGAAATATAATTTGTTTACTACTGACACAAATATACCTTAACTTTTGGGGTTCTCCTTTGATATGAGATAACAGTAAGTTGTCTAATATCAGGATCATAGTACTTCTGAACTCAACTGAGTTGCCGCATAAGTCATACACATTCTAATTTTGTAAGTCACTATCGTAATCACTGTTACCTGCTTTATGTTGTATAAGTCTTTCCATGGACTTTGCTTCTAACAGTAAAATTTGACTTGACCAGAGGAAATCTTTTCCAGAATCATAAAAAGCAATGAATTGTCATAGCAAATTAGAACCATAGGTCTTAAGGAAGTGAAATTGAAATGCAACTTAGAGGTCAAGATTTCTGTTATTTCTGTTTAAGTTAATTGACTGATTCCTATCTATTTAGAAAAGCTGTTAGAATCAGGAATATGTAATCAGAATCATGCTTCTGATGATATCTATAGAAAATATAATTTAAAATGGACTGAATTCCATTTCCTACAAGTAAATGTATTATTTAAACTTATTGCAACAATAATAAAATAGGTTGCCACAGTCATTTCCTTCCTAACGGTAAGTTACATTAAACTTATCAGGTTATTGTTTAATTTCAGTGACCCAGTGTGTTCCATAATTTATATGGGAAACTTAATTATCAGCTTCTGAGTCATCAAAACTCTGTCTTCTTATCTTCTTTGTATCATAAATTGTGGAATTCTAGAGTTTCTAGAAATTAATGGAATTTTTCAAGTGGATGCATTTTAAAATAAAAAATTTTTCAATATAGATGAATATACTAAAGAAGTTGAAAATGATAAAAATTCTTAAATGTACTTTTGTTTGCATAGGTTAAGTTATAAAAAACAGTATTGTCTGGAAAATCTGCTTATGAAGTTATAAGCCACTGAAATCATTTTAATCCAATATCCTTAAAACGTCTTCCCCGTTCTTACAGGATGTATGTAGTACACATCCATTTAGCACTCATATGACAGACACATAATGATCGTTATCATCCACTTCAGATAATTCTTTGCAAGTTGTCAGATCTTGCTGAAAAGGCATACCCTGGAGAAGTGACTTTTTTGCTTGCTTTGCACTTCACTGACTTAGACAGGGATTTACTAGAAGTTGTAATTGGCTCCTCTGATCGACAATGAAGAGCAGTACATTTCTTACTGCTTTGACTCTTTTTGTGGATTGATAAATGCTGTGAAGTATGGTAGCATACTGAAGTGAAGTCAGTTAATGGGAAGAGAATGTGAGCTAATGACTTATTAAGCACTGCGGGGTGGCAATAGACTCACTTTTGGTCCCAGTTCTTTACTGCTTCATTTTATCCTCTTTTGGAAACGTTCTTATCTTCCCAGCTCAATCAACAAAAAAAGGACTATATTTACTTGACATATGATACATGACTTAGTTGCAATGGCCCAGTTTTGATGGGAAGAGGCAATTACCATTTGTTAAATGATACCCTTGGCTCCTGGAAAAGTTAATATAAGTTTTCCCAGAGCACTTATCCTCGTTCAGATGAATCATTTAAACACTAGGAGAACCTATCGCAATGATTATCAACACTAAGCCTAACACTTTGTAAAACAGATAAAAGGTACTGAATCTTTTGGTTACCTATCTAAAATCTCTAAAAGGAAAACAGGACAAACTGGTCTTAAATTAATGTTAAATAATTAGATTTTGAACATGGTGTAAAGTGGTTCTTAATAGTTTTTTTGAAAGGAACATCTTTTGCATAGTGCACATTTTCTTTGATAAGACTTTAGGTCTACAAATTAGCTTTAATTTGTAAACATTCATTAGCTATAATCACTAATTAGTTTTTACCTCCTCCTTTTCCATAAGTATATTCTTTAATCCCCATTCTCTAAGTAAGAATCTTAAATGCCAAAATCATTTTCCAAAGGCTTACTTTCATTATCAATAATACAATTAGGGATACCTAACAAATAGTCACTTGTTTACTTATCCCTAGTACATAATTATACATTCAGAAATGCACACATAGACAGGATACACATGCTTAAGAAAATATATACAGATGCATGAATTTCTTTATCACTTTCCTTTCTTTTACCTATATTTATCTTCACTATATATATTATATTATAGAAAACATGTGGCAATACATAGTAAATACTAGTGTGTGTGCTTTTAAAGTAAAACATGTTAAGTTTTAGACATTAAGGACCTAGATATTTCCAGTAAGTCAGTTATGATTTTTGTTTGATTATAAAAGGATTGAAGGTGTTGCAATGGAACAAAAAGCTTGGATGTTCAACTAAATCAAACATGGAAGAAAATGTGATAGGTTGTAGTAAGGGTATGTTGAAACTATTTTAAATTCCATAATATAAATCTGAGAACCATTTGTTTTTATTATAGTAATTGTTTACATTTCTGAATTTCAGTTTCTCCTTTTTACTAGGCAAAGGCAGTGAAAAATAGAAAAATAGCCAACTTAGTGCTTTTTCAGTTCATAATTTACATACATTTACATCATCTTACTTAATCTCATAACATTCTATGAAGTAGAGAGAGCAGACATTATTCCCCAAAGCAGATGAGAAAACCATATTTTGGAATGCTTAACTCAATAAAGACACATAAATAGTAAGAATGTTTTAGAATTGTGTGAATACTATCTTTGGCCTCAATTATTATCTTGTTACAAATATTGTTGACACTGCAAACACATGGGTATTATGACATAAAATATTTTGACTTAGATATAAAAATACAGAGTTTTCTCAGACATTTACAAATATATTAACTATAACTTGTTTTCCCAAATATTGTCATATCGCATGCCTCAACTCTTTAACAGAAAAATAATTTAAAAAACTAAAAATAAGTCCACCCTTCAGATTAGGATGATTGCATTTCAGAAATAATATTTCATAATTACTTTAAAAATCCAAGTCAGTGATTATAACTAAATAACATTTTCTCCTGTATGGATCCAGGAGCAAAAGACTTGTGAGCTGGCAGAGAATGGCTCTGTTTTTAAGGGTGTGTAAAAATATGCTTCTTCCATTTCTTTTCAACAGTTAATGGTCAACTGTATAAGAAGATGTAGAGAAAGTGCTCTTTTCTTTCTTATATGACAACAAAGAAATTGTGTGTTTTCCCTAAGTATTAAAACCTTTTAATAACCATTGATAATATTTTTAATTTACATTTTTCCTAAGACACAATTGCAATTCTTGTTTAGTAAAAACACATTGAAGATAGCAACAGCTAAACACACCCACTAGCTGATGAAAGTATCACACAGTTTTTGTTTCTGTTTTCTTTTTAACAAACTTTTTATTTTAGAATTTATTGTAATGTCTAAAATGTTAAGTACAGAAAGTTCCCACACACTGCATACCCAGTTTTCCTATTATTAATATATTACATGAGCATGTTAACATTTGTCACAATCATGAATTAATGTTGATAAGTAATTATTAACTAAAATACATACTTTAGTCAAACTTCCTTAGTTTTAACCTAATGTCTTTTCCTGTTCCAGTTCCCTATGTAGGATACCGTATCACCCTTAGTCCTTACTGTTGTCAGCTTTGGTCATTTTGACTCTTCCCTCAGGATACTAGCTGTAAATTTTTTCATCACAGTCGGATATAGAACCACTGTATATATCCCAGTACATCATTTATTTGCCCAAATGATTGCATCCTAGCAAAGTAATCCCCGGAATCATTTCAGTAGCTAAATATTTTCATCTTGTCTCTGTTTAGTTTTCATCTCTTCTTGTAATATGATAAATGAATAATGTCTACCACTCTTGTAACATATTAACATTATCTTCACCAGAAGGTAAAACATTCTGTATATGAACAAGTGTGTCTTGAGTGTTGACATGGGGTAAAAATCACAAGTGAAAACTTTTTTATTATATGAGTAATTTGTGATTATTTTAGAAATTGTGACATGCATTTTATGAGAAGAGGAGGTTTTTGGAAAAGAAATCATTGATTAGAAATAAGGATTAAATTTTCAATTAGCTAGATTACTTTTGAGCAGTTCTTCAGATTATTTGGTCCAGGTGATTGATTGTTTTGCCTCAGATAATGAAGACTTTTCTTTATTAGCATTTTCCTTTTGTCAGGGACTAATCTCTGTTGTTGAAAAAAATTCAAGATAACCTATTTTCTCTCAATTAATTCTATTATCTGTTTCTTGTCATCTTGGATTCTTTATTTGTAAATGTTGTGTTCATGTGAATTCCAGTGACTCTAATGAATGTGTGACATGTCATGTATAATTTGAGTGGACATCAGACTCGCAGTATATAACGATTTTTGACAAAAGTCATATCCTTTGCTCTAAAACTCTGATTCTTTATTGACTCAGCATATTTAACAAAACTGAAGTGTAAAGCAGAAATGTATAATGACTAATAATGTATTTCCAATCCTCACATGTTATTGTAATTTTACAAACTGGATTCCATATAATCAACCTGATTCTTTTCATCACCTATCTTTATGAATCTTACCCAAAGCTCTGTAGTCCAGAGAAGATGAGAATTCCCATCAGACAAAAACAAAACAAGCTCTAAGTGGAAACTGAGGAGACCCTCAGCTTAGAAGACAAGTGTTCAGATAGCTTTCTATTATCTATGATTTGGGTCACTTCAAAACTCTGAGTCTTTTTCTTCATTTGTAAAATGGGTTTGATGCTTATTTTTGAATGATGTTAACAGTTAGAAACTATACATGTAAAGTATATTAGGTTTTAGAGACATGATAGACATTTAAAAATAAATATTCTGTAATCCTCAAATATGTTAGAATAAGTTATTATTCTATTTGTAGAATGATAGTTACTATTAAGTAGACTGCCTCACATCAAGGTGCATGAATACAGGAAGTTTTCACTGAGCACCTCCTACATACCAGCACTAAATTCTAGGGATTGACCAATGAACAAAACATAAAAATCCCTGTTCTCTTAGAGTTTATGATCTGGTGGGAGTGAGGGATACAGACAGTATGTAACTGAATGGTAATAAGTGCTTCCATAGT
Organism: Phataginus tricuspis; assembly: GCA_029783875.1. Lineage (NCBI taxonomy): Eukaryota > Metazoa > Chordata > Mammalia > Pholidota > Manidae > Phataginus > Phataginus tricuspis. Next base: position 46,667,304 of record JAQQAC010019963.1, read on the forward strand.
AGCAATGTGTAAACATATCTAGGTTGTCACATGACAGCAAGTTTTATAAGAATAAATCAGAGAAGGGGAATAGGGAGCACTTGATGAGAAGAACATACAAAATTTTAAATGCAATCTATGAGAAGGACCCACTGAGAGAACGATCTCCAACATACCAGTAAATGCACCCCAGATTTAAAACGTTAAATATTTATTTCCTCATATTTAGTCAATATTCAAATTAACCTATCATCAGAACAATATTGTTTAAAATTGTTTTTGCTTTGTGGGCGTAGGTTATCATGTCTCATTATTTCTTGCTACACTAAAACATTTTAGATGCTTAAAACAATAGAGATTGTTATTTATTTCACCCGGTTCTGTTGGTCTGAAATTTGGACAAGGCTCTGTTAGCTGGTTCTTTTGCTCTATGTGATGCAGGCTGAGTCCACTTGTATGGCTGCACTCAGCTGGGAGATTAGCTGAAACTGGAATATCCAGAATGGCTTCTCACCTCATAGGCTCTTTCTCCACGTGGTCATTACTCATTTGGGAGCCAAACCTCGACTTTCTTATAACACAGCATTTGGGATCCAAGAGTGAAGGCAAAAGGTTCTTGGCTGAGGAAACTGAAATTTAAACCAAAAACTTTGCCTGAGAACAAATACTGCCTCACTTCTGCACAGTCTGTTGTTCAGAGCAATTCACAAGGCTGGTCTAGGTTCAAGACAAAGGAAATAGACTTCACTTCTTGATGGAAGGAGGGGAAAGAATTTGTGGCCTTTTAAATTCTGTTACATCAAGGATCACACATTGCATTAAGTTGCAACTTCTCTTAATCCAACTTGAAAACAGCAATGTTCTTTTCTTTATTAATCTGTTTTCATTAATCAATTGTATTCATTATTCTTTGATGCTTAAATGATCTCATCATTCATCAATAGGTGTTCCCGTACACTGACCTCTGTGTCCATTAAATATATGTAATTTCTAAACACTAAAAAAGATATTCTATACATGTCCTACAGTGTTTTTCTTCTTTAAAGAATTGCACACACACACACATGCACACAAACCAGTTTTTTCTTAATATGAATATTAACATGTTTTTATTTGTAGACAAGAAAAAACAAACCAATACCATAGTTTTTAAATATATGATTATTTTTGCCTCTTCTCAGTATTTCTATTTTGTTTGACTGCATACTAATTTTACACCACAGAATAAGTTAGTAGCATGTCAGTAATTTGATTTCTATAGATTCATTATACTTTAAAGACAGCAAATTTTTGGAGAGCTACACCCACTGTATATCTGAATATTGCTTTCTCAGTCTTATTTTTAAATCAGCTATGCAAAAAGATAAGGGCTTGCCCCTTTTATTCAGATAAATTTGTCTTAATATGAAACGGAAAAGCTATCACATTCCTGATTTTTTGAGCGATGCTTAAAGAATTAAAAACAATTGTTTGGACAGGTTAAAAGTATAATATCACAACTTCTCAACAGTTTTATTTCTCAGCAACTTAAAAATAAATTATGCATTTAAATTGTCTTTTTGAAAAAGACCTTTATGAAAAAACATATCTATCTGTATAGATAGATAGATAGGTATATATATGGGTCAGATGATTTTTTTAGGAGAGAAAAGCAAATTTTATAACTTCAAAATTAAGCTCATACAATCATTTTATCCTTTAAAATTTTGTATGTTTGAGATAGCCTCATAAAATTCATATCTTCCTTCTGTGCGTTAGATGTAGGATTTTTATTCTCATATATCCACATTTAATTTCGAGCACTTAGTCTAAGAAGTAGAAGGTAATACTGATCAATCATAGCTGGTTTATTGCCAAATTTTTTAATTAATATTAAAGAAACTGACAAACTGAACCATCCATTTCTTTTATTTGGCTACCTATAAAAAAATGAAGGGGTTTGAACCATCTAGATAGATCTTAAGATTATATAAGTATCTGAATACAATCAACACATCTTTTCACAAAAATAGAAATTCAAGTGAAAATAAGAGAAATTTAGTTCTCCTTTTTATTTTTGTGGAAAACTTTTTCTGTTATTATTTTTTTTAAATCACTGCTGTTTTGTTGGAGGTTGCGAAAAAGCTTCCATTAATACAGACCCTCAGTCTTCTACCTTTCGATGGCAGGTAAGCAGCCAAAAGTCATCCGTGTACTTCAAGATGAATTTCAGAAGGACCGCATGCTAAATGTTCAAAGAACAGACGAATAAAGGAAGGAAGGGAGGAGAAAGGAAGACAGACCGAAGGGAGGAAGAAGGAAGGGGCCATAGTGTTTCCTTCAGCTTGTCTAAACTTTTGGAGAGCCTTCGTCCTGACTCTAGGCCACAGGCATCCTTTTCCTTAGGGTATTACTTTAGAAAACTTTTCATTGTAAATTCTGCCTCTACCCGTTTGAGATGTAAATCTTTTAGAAAGCGTCTTGCCAGCTTTACTGTTCAAGACTGTCTTTCTAAGGACCTGGGAGCCATCCCTTTGAAATATAATCACCCCGGAAGATAGCAGCACAATTTCTTGGTTTCTGTGGGAGAGTTGAAGCCTGGCTTGCTTGGCGGGCCCTGTGCTCCAGTGTAAAACTGTCTCCTGTCATGAAGATAGGAGGATGTTTACTTTTCCTCGGGATAAGGCCAATGAGGAAATACAGACGGCCGATGATCCTCCTACCCCAGTTCTTACACACCCTCCCGCTGTTTCTTTCAGGGGAGTTGAGCATCTCTTCCCTATCACGGTAGCCTCGACTAAAACCTGCCTTGACTATTTAACTTTGGCAGGTGCGATTTTTGCTTTGGCAGTTGGGAGGAAGAGGAAAGAAAAGGGTGGGAGGTGGAATATAAGTTAATTACTTTAAAATTTGGGCATGGCAAAAAGCTTCCTAAGTATGTCAAAATTCTGAAGTAATAAAGGAAAAGTTTGATAAACTTCAACACACAGAATTGTTTTGAACCCATAGAATGAACAAAGAAAACAAATGAGCAAAGTTATAAATCAAATAAACTGATGAAAAAGAATTATACTTTATATCACAGACAGAAGGCAAATGTCCCTATAAAAGGACTCCTAAAAATCAAGAAGACCAACCACTACATGACAGAAAAACCGGAGAAAGGAACAAATAATTATAGCCTTACAGCACATTAGAAAAACATTAGAAAGACTTACACAGACGAGAAAGTGCTCAATTTTGCTATAACAACAGAAATGCAAATTAAACTTCCATTAAGATATTTTTACACACATATCATAATTTTTACAAAATATCCAAACTTTTGACAGTATATTCTGCTGTCATTCTCTGTGTATGTGTGTCTATATTTTTTTGATAAAATTTTATTTTTTTAGTATATAAAACTTGTAAATTATCAAAGTAAATACTATACAACAGATTATTACAAGGGCTCACAATTTTGTCTCTGTCCCTGACTCCAAACTTAACATATATAAAATGTAGGCATTTTATATTTTTATTTACCCTTCTAGATTTTCTTTTAGCGGATATGTACGTATGCGAGTCAGTGTACGTATACACGTCCCTCTCCCTCTTTCTTGCAGAAAAAGCAGCATGCAATGTTTGCTCTGCACTTTGCTCTTTTCACTTTACAGCTACATCTGCAGATCCTTCTAAGTCAGTGTATTGATGTTCTTCCTGCATTTTTAAGGCTGCAGAGTGTTTCATTGTATGAGTGAACCACGGATTGTCCAACTATTTCTGCACTCACAGTCATTTGGATTGTTTCCGAACTTCTGTAATTACAAAGGGTACTACAATACATAGCCATATGCATGAGCCTTTTCATAATTTTGGCCCTGTATCCAAATGGACTTAATGGGTCAAAAGAGAAATGCATCTGTGATACTTCTAGATACATCTAAATTCCTATTGGGATTGTACCATTTTGAATTCCTACTGGGAATGTATTGGAGAGCTCGTTTCCCTCATGGCCTCTCCCAACAGAGTGTATTGTCAAACATCTGGGTTTTGTCCATCAACTGTTAGATAGTGAGTGGCACCTCCAAGTAGTGCTAGTTTGTATCGCTCCTGTGAGTGAGACTGACCCCAAATGCACCCCAGGATTCACAGTAGATATCCCCAGTCTCTCCTCTCCCTGCTCATTCTTCTTCCTGTATCTGCACCTCTGCTTTATTCTTAGATGATGAGTCCTCATTCACTGAGATAATACACAAAATAGGATGATAATATCCTCTACTCCTAACATTTCCTTGTATCTGCACCTGTACACTCTCGGAAGGCTACAGACGGTGGATTATTATTCTAACCTTAAAAGCAAGCAAGCAAACAAAATTCCTTCCCTGACCCCATCATCCCTTCTACATATCTCCCTATTTTTCTGCCTAATGAAATAATTTCAAGTTGTTTACATTCTCTGTATACATTCCCTCTCCTTTTGAAGTTTACTCTTGTCCCTTCACTGGACCTGACCTTGTCAAGGTTCCCAGTCTCCTCCATGTGGCTAAATCCAAAAATCAATTTGGAGCCTTTCTTATTTGACCTATCAGCAATTTTTGGTATAATCGATTACACCCTTCTCCTTGAAATACTGTCTTTGCTTCCAAGATAACACAATTTGCTTATTTTCCTATTTATAAAATGCTTTTTTCATTCCAAGGGCTGACATTTTCCAGCTCCCTTAACTCTTAATTCTGGAGTGCTCTAGTGCTCAGTCTTTGGACCACTTCCATGCTCTCCTGGTTTCCCTGGGAATCTCATCCAGATTTACTCACTGTGACGGTTAGTTACCAAGAGAGGCAGTAAAATGGGCTAATGGACACACAGATTCTCACTATATGTTATTAGCTTTTTGTCCCTGAAACAAATGCTTCTTTGTGACTCAGTTTCCTCACTGTACAATATTGATAATAATAGTACTTACTTCATGGAATTTGCATGAAATAAATAACTCATACATAGAAAAATATATTATGTGGCATATAATAAGTGCAATATAAACTTTGATTCATACTGTTATTGTGGTTTTAGGGCAATTCTCTCCCTCTGAAACTACAGATTAGTGTATTTAGTGGCTTTGTGAACACCTTCACTTGGTTATTTCATTAAGGACGCCAAACTTAACATATACAGAATACCTCTAAACCTGTCCTCACAGTCTTCACCTTCCAAGTAAAGGGAAATTCTGTTCTTTCAGGTTTACAAATCTGATTTGTCAGCAAATCCTTTTGACTTTGCCTTCAGAATGAATCAATTATCTATTTCTCACCACCTCTGTTGCTACCACTCTAGCTGGAGAGAGCATCATCTCTTATCTGGATTCTTGCTCCCAGCTGATTTCCCTGCTTTTTGCCTTGGCCCTCTTTAACATGCGTGTCCGCACAGCCACCACGGTGACCCAGAATATGTACAATCTCTCACTCCACTTAAAACACTCCCAGGACTTACCAACTCAAAAATGCAAACTCATTGACCGAGCTTACAGGGTCCCAGAGAACATACGGCTACAATCCCGAGCTCCTTGACCTGATCCTCCAGCGTCCTCCTCTCAGGCCCCACTGAGACCTTCATTTCTATTCCTGGAACATTCATCTGTGTTCTGCCTCAGGGTATATTCTTCTTGTTGGTCTCTGTCTAGAATGCTGTCTCCACAGATATCTACATTGCCTGACTTCCTCATAATTTTTAATTCTTTACTCAGAAATCAACTTATTGAAGAGACCTTCCCCCATCATATCATTTAACATTGAATTATCACCCTCTACCACCTCTGCACTTCTATCTCTGTTACCTGTTTTATTTCTTTCATTAATACTTAAAAATTTTTTTAATTTTACACATTTTATTGAGTTTCCTCATCTATTGTATGTCTTTCTCTTACTAGAATGCAAATTCCATGGAGATTCCTATTCTTTTCCCCAATTTTAAATCCTTAATATTGGAAGGGTATACAGTACAAAGGAGATGTTTTTAATACTAACTGAACAAATCAATGAATTAAGTAGGCCATTGCAAAAATTACAATTTATGTAGACCAGTATGTATCTGAAAACCAGTTTTCCAATAAACCAAAAAAACATGCAGAAGAATTTCTTCATAGTTAACAAATTAGTTAATAAATTAAACAAAGTTAATTTAGTAAGCCTCATAGTAAACAGAGAGTGAGAGAGGGACTGTGGGTGTAGTCAGAGTAGGGTGAGGGCCTCTGGAAAAAGCAAGACAGGATATTTACAGTCAGAACAATGTAACAACATGCAAGGAAACCCCCTCCCAAAACTCCATATTAAACATTAAGCTCTAGAGTCATTCTTCAGTGAGATCAGTTAATATTCCCCAGATAAAGGAAAGTATCTCAGCATAGCCCATGTTTTTATTATGCTAATCATTTATAATCATGTGTAAGATTCACTTTAGCATGCCAAAAGGGACTTAATGTCTCATCAAGGACAAACATCCTAAGACCACTTTTAACAAGTCCACACCCCTAAGCCCTTTATCAGTTTGCAAAAATCCTCAACTGCCTATAAATCCCCTAGACAACACACCACCCCGGGCTCTCTTGTCCTCTCCTGGCATGAGGCAGGAGCTCTGTCCTCTCACTTTATCTCTAAGTAAAGGCCTCTCCCTGGTTCTCCTACCCTGAGTGTTTGTGAAGTTCGTTCTTCAGCTCCATGAACAAGACCCCCGGCATCACTATAGTCCCATTTTGGCAGATAACGTGCTGGATATTTACCACAAATTATTTCATATTTAACTCTCTATGTGTATAAAAACAATTTATTTCCAAGTTATTAGCTCTGGCCAAGGAAACATGAGCAAAAAAAATTATACCTGATGCCCAAGATGAAGAAAGGAGATGCCCTTTAGAATCCTCTGTTCTGAGCTTTGTGGAGGTAATGCAGCCACAACAGAAATATCCTGGATCCCTGAGTCAGAACATGGAAACCAAATGCCCAAGAGTTGCCTAGACTGAAGCAGATTATGTGTAAGAAATACAGTTAGGTTAGTTATATTAAGAGTTGTGGGCTGCTTGTTATTTCAGCATAGTTTACTCCTTTCTGACTAATATACCCATGAAGATATTTTCCCCAACTGTTACTTTTCTACGTAATTATTTTAGTTCTTATAATTTTCTTATGGATGCTTTAAAATCTAAATGTTAAGACAATGAAAATAAATGATAAAACTTAATGTCCTAAAATGTTTGTCTCTGGTTTAATATTTTGTTCTTACTCTGGAGAAGTTATTCTCTCATATTTCCAATTCTGATTTATTGCCCTTCATATGATGTGTGTTTTAGACTCTCACGTTGAATATAAAATATTTATTCCACCATTCTATGTAACACTATCAAGAGATCTCCTTAGGTGTGAAATAGCAATCTGTCTTTCCTAACTAAAAGAGTATATATTGATTTGGAGCCAATCATTAATGACCTCTGTGATCCACCTGCAAAAGAGGATTCCAGCTTGGCCTAATCAGTTTCTTCTCCTACCTTAGGCGGAGGCAGATCCTCTCCTAACAGACAAGGTATTTATAGCATTGTAGTACAGAATCAACAGAAAAGGAGATGAAAAAAGCCAAAGAGATGTGCTAGACCAGGGCTGGGTAATGATTTTCAGGAATTCATAGTATGACAGTATTAGCATAGCTGTGCTTTATAAAGGAGATGACTGGGAAAGAAAAGCTATACATATACACGCACAAGCACATTTTTGCATCCCTGTTCCCACTCATGAAATTTGATTAATTCAAGTAAATAATTATTTTGAAATTAATTTTGATTTCTGAACTGTGATCTTTTGATCAAACTACAGATATGAGATTTGGCAATAGTTCATGATATTTAAGAGTCTCCTACCCTTTTTCTTCTATTCATGGGTCAAACTAAGTTTTGATGACCTATGCCTTTTTTTCCTTTATCTCACTCAAAACAGATTTGCAAATACATTTACAATATGCAAATTTACATCAGGTTTCCTTTAATTGCTCAAACTCGATTTCCTATCTTGAATTATGTCAACCAGTGGAAAAGGAATCAGATAATTGCCACCTAAAATTCTAAAAACTGTTGTCAGAAATCAGTCATTCTGATAACTAATTTGATCCTATGGCTACTGGTATAGTGAAAATGAATTGCCTGTGGTTTATTAAATGATACTTGGAGTTTTATACTTGTGATCCTGTTCTCTAGATAGAGATAAAAGAGTGTGACATTACTAAAATTCAGTTATAAAACATGAGAACAAATCAAATTTACTGTGAGGAGTTCAAATTCTGTTTGCTTTGATAAATTCATTACTAGTTTTGATTAAATAAATATGTGACAGTACCAGTGATCATAAAAATATAAATCAGTCTTGTCTTTAGAAAATCCTTGGAGACAGTTAAAAGATATCTTAGTGCAAACATAATTTATATAGTATCTTAATGTTAGTTTACAACCTGGAAGCTTCTCAGCTATAATCTGAAACTGGCCCCTGGACATGAGGCCAAGAGAGACCAAAGAAAGCAGCAGACACTTTGGTTGGTAGGTGGTAGTTCTAACAAGCAAGGGGACTTACCTGTGAGGCTTGTGTTGGGTGGCTCTTCACAGCCTCCTGCCAGAATCTTAAAAGTTTTTATTGAGGCCTTACTGGGTTCAGTCATGCATAAGGTCCAGATAGCCTCTATACCACATCGTTATCTCCAGGCGGTATCCTTGGAGCAGCTTCTGGGAGCAGGAAAGGCACGTTGAACACATGTTCCAAGGACAGGGGAGGGAGTCCAATTGCCTGGCTCCAGCTCTTGGGTCAGCTGGCCATCACGTCTACCTGATGACCTCCAACACTTTATTTTATAGCCTGAAGTGTGAAGTTGACTGTGTATCAGCATACAGATTATGTACCTAAGTATCTTCACTTTCAAAATAGTTCAGTATTCAAAGGAAGAAAGTATTCCTCTTACTGACTTATCCTAGGAAAACAATAATACACACTATTACACTTGCCAGAACTCAACACACATGTCTACAGTTGTATCACACCTAATAGACAAAATATGAAATAAGCAAGAAAAATGTACAAATGCATATACTAAGCCAGCATTTAAAGAAATGCAAATAAATTCAACAATCTAAAATATTGTCATTAGTGAAATAGGTAATAGTTAAGAAAAAGTAATTCCTGTTTTTAGTAAGAGTGTAGGAAAGCAAAACTTCATGTACTTAGTACAAGGGCAGGTTTTTAGATTTTCAAAAATGTGTTTATATGTAAGAAAAACATTTTGCATATGCATTGACTCAGAAACTGTACATGTAAAAATTTGTCCTCAGAGTAAATAATTATGTTTTGGGAACTATTCTGAAGCTAGGATGCTTATCAAAAGTTGTTTATAATCACAAATGTTTGAGAAAACCAAATAAGCTTAAAGAAAAACGAAGAATAATGATCCTTAAGATATAAGAGAAAAAGTTCATATGAGGCAAGACCTTGACTTTACTAATATTACATTGTAAAAGAATATTTACTTCCTTGGAAAGATGTGCCTGCTAAATAAAAGAGCAAGCCATTATGTTATTATTTGTATGAATTATATATATGATGTGCATGTGCTGTGCAGGTACGTAGGGACGTAGGTAGATAGGAGAAGGAAGGCAGGAAATAAGACATTTTGATTATAAAGACTTTCTTTACTGATAGAAATTAATTCCTTGTGTAGTGTCTGCAGTTCTCTCCCCCAAATTGTCTTTTAATTAGGCACTCAGCACTATCTTGCCTGCAGGTTCATCTCAGAGAAAAAAATTCATTGAAATAAAACCAAAAGAAAGTTAATGGAAGTATAACAGGAAATACTGCATTTGAGGTCCACTTCCTTAGTTTTATGAAGTTCATCTTAATTTATGTTATTCTTATAATTTGTGATTATCCATTTTGCTATGGCTTATGTTATATAGCTCATATTTAATGGGTAGCAATGAGTTAAAAATAAAAGTGCTGAGAAAGTGTTTCTCCTGTTCTCTGCCAGCCTTCAGCCTTTGATATATGGCTACTTTGATTTAGAGAAACACAGAGCATATAAAGGATTATCTTAGTTTCTTGAGGAGAACTGTCTTCCTGGTGGAACTACACACAAGTTAGCTATTTCCTATCCAAAAAAAAAAAAAAAGATTTTCTTGTGGGCTAGATAAATAATTTCTCCTACAACACAGAGGGAGACAGAGAGAAAACTTCACAAAGGCACAAGGCATCCGAGTACATCAGAAACGGAGTCTTTACCCAACAGAGAAGCTAGTGATACAAAGAAAAAGGCTCATGATGTAGCACCCAAAGCCCTGGACAGGTGTATAAAAGCTCAATGGCAGCAGGAGAACTCAAGGTGGTAAAGAGTGTGTAATGCACAGATGACAAAGGATACGAAAATGTAGTGAATGAAATAGAAAAAGAAGAACAGTTTAAAGGGAAGAAAAAATAGGAGACCAATAGCTTCTTGATGAATGTACTAAACACTACAGATACAGTAATGCTAGTAATAAATATCTGATCAGTCATCTTCAGAGGGGGTGTGTACACAATGCAATTAGCAGTAACTCTACAAAAGGTTAAGATCATTTTAATTTAATTTAATTTAATTTAATTCATTTTAGGCCAGTAAAATTGATATGAAAAACATAGAACCTCACAAAGTAGGTTAAAAACAGATTTAGGTACCAAATTAGCCCACAGATAGAAGAGTCAAACATCAACTCACACGAGAGTTTACTTATATCTATAATTCTTATTTATATATTTGACTTCTTATAAATATAACTTATGGCCATTATGGCTCCATATGTGTTCATCTAAAGGGCTTTTTGTCTTTAAAAGTCCAATGTAAGTAATTTACTTTAACATTATTTTTAAGACAAAATCAGTGAAACTGGATGGATCTGTCTGATCTCAGGCACGGCCATCCTTCCTGCCTAAACCTACCCTATCGGCCAGAAGAAGAAAGCTCAGAATTAAGTCCAAACTGAAGCAGTTTGATTCAGCTTACATGCAGTTCATTCTCATAGAGAGATGCATGAGAAATATAGCTAATTTTAACTCCCTCTGGAAATGAATTATTTTCGTGGCTAATTATTTGCCTCCTGGAAAGACTGCAGGCAGCTTTGAGTGCCATGTGGTTCCCACTGGGAAACATTTAGTAGAGACAAGGACACAAAATGATAATGACATGCAGGCATCAGTCCTAGAAAAGAGATGTTTCAAATACATGGTATAATATGGTTGGCAGTAAAAACATAAATGTTTTTATGTAGAAAGAAAATTGGAAAAGTTAGACTATTTGATGTTACTCAAAAGAGTCACATGCTGGTATTGGGTAGTATGGTGATCATGGCTAATATTATTATTAGGAATTATAATGCCATCTCAAATAGAAGAGCCATTCCAAATTCACCACTTGGAAAGAGTATATTCATCTAATTGGGAACTTCAGGGCTTTATTCACACAGTGAAAACACATGAAATGCATGAATAGGAACATTAATTATATTTTGGCTTCTGAGAGACTTTAGCAGGAATGACGACACCAAGGAAAGTGTTAAATTCAAATGAAGGTAATTAAGAGTGACAAAGGATTACTTACTTTTGCACTTTTTTAAAGCTATAGTTTTCCAGTGTACAAATGCCTTCTTGGGATAAAACTTTGTATTTTTTGGACATTCTCTTAACTCTTTCTACTCATGATTGCTAATACAGCATGGCAAAGCATAGATTTCCTAAGAACTGTCCAGTAGGATGTTTAAAAAGACAGTGTTTTAAAAGTTGACTTCTAACTTAAAGACAGTGTCATTAACACGTTTTTAGGGAACAATTAGCTCTCAGTGTGAAAATATTTTATTAGTCTTAGGAAAAGCACAAACTATCACTGGTAAATTTATATGTTGGTTGCTATTATGCAATAGTAGTCAAAGAGATGATTTTTTTTTACCAGCTATGTAATACACTCTAGTGTTGCTGACTTGCTTATGTCATAATTATGGTGTCTTTTGGGACCAACTTTACATCATTAATGTAGAAAAGCATCATTGAGTGATCCTCAAGCATTGCTTTACAACAGGTTTCAGGGCATATAATTAGGAACCTTATAGACTGATGCCTTTGAATAACACTTTCAGGGAGACCACCAATAATTTGAAGACTAAATACTGTGCTTTGAAAAAGACCTGTATTAACCTTCCACGAGGGAGCACTACCAAAATAGATTTGTCATCATCTGAGAGTTGGTACCCAGCACTGATTATTCATATACAATAAAATAGTTATTGATGAAGAGACAGAGACCAAAAGACTAATTTTTTTAAAAAATTTAACTGATATATAGTTGATATACATTTTATTGGATGCAGATGTAAAACACAATGATTCAACATTTATATACATTGCTAAGTGTTCACCACAATAATTGTAGTTACCATCTGTCACAATACAAAGATATTACAATATTATCGGCTGTATTCCCTATGCTGTACTTCTATCCTTGTGACTAATTTATTTTGTTAATTGAAGTTTGTACTTCTTTATCCCCTTGACCTATTTCACCCATCACCCACCTCTTTCCACTAAGATAACCAACAGTCCATTTGCTATTATTTCTGTTTTGTTCATTTGTTTTTTTTAATTGCACATATAAATGAAATCATATGTTATTTGTCTTTCTGTCTGTCTGATTTCACATAGTATAACCAAAGGGCGGTTTCTCAAAAAACTAAAAATAGAAATACTATAAACCCAGCAATTCCACTTCTAGGAATTTACCTGAAGAAAACATAAATACTAATTCAAAAAGATATTCCAATGTTTATTGCAGCATTATTTACAGTAGCCAAGATATGGAAGAAACCTAAGTGTCCATCCATGGAGGATTGGGTAAAGAAGATGTGGTACATATACACAATGAAATATCACTCATCCGTAAAAAACAATGAAATGTTGCCATTTGCAACAGTAGACTAATTTGATCTAAAAAAAGGCTCATTTGGTTATATGGTATTTGATCTAAAAGCTCTCTAAAGGAGCTGTGTAGACTTTTCTGCTATCAGCTTGCTCAAACCTAACCCCATCCTCACACTGCAAGCTGTCAGTTCCAAACCCAATGACTTTTCCTCCTTCTTTTGCATATGCCATGCTTTCTCCTCCCTTAGAATTTGGCCTATTTCCTTTCCTTCTTCTCCTTGGACTAGATGACACTTATTCTTCAGGTTCTTTAAGCACAGATTTCCCAGGGAATCCTTTCTTGATTCCTCAATGAAGAACAGACCCCTCTGTTACCTGTTTCTAGTCTCTTTCTTCTTTGCTTTCTGGGATTTTTAAAGAGCAGTAAGTAAGTTAGGATCACACATGTTCTCTTTTTTGCTATAGCCTCCTTCAGCTGCTCCCATTGTTCCTTGCCATGTTCCCACAGCTGATGCACCTTCAAGGGTGTCAGCAAGGGGGGTGCAGAGAAGCTGGGGATCAAACTGAGACAGCTGTATAGAGGTCGGGGGGCCAGGATTAATAGGGCAATAGGGATTATTGATAATGGTTGATTTTCTGTGCCCCTGTCCAAGGATCTACTCCAAGGAAAGGGAAAAGTAGACCTAAAACCTTGATTTATTGTGGTATATTTCAAGATAAATAAATAATTGGATTTACCAAAATATATGGAGTCCATTTTTCTGCATTGGAAAGGATGGAGACATGATAAATAAATTCAGTCATAGAAAAATTAATAAAACTGCATGTTTCCATCCTGTGTTGATATTTTGAAATTTTATTTATCTCAAAGGTACATTTGTGTGAATTAAAATCTATGGTGTTTCCCTCACTAGCTTGTAAAACTTCATTGGAAAACAGACTCTGTTTTGTTAAAATGTTATCACCTCCCACCTGCCTTTTTAGTAGGTCTACTTACAAATAAATACTTCATACACATGGGGCAATAATTATTCAAAAATGTAATATATACTCCATAATTAAAATTGCTTTATTGGGGTTTGTCCTGATTATTCAAAAATTCATGCATAATTAATATTTCCAGGATTTATTATAGTTTATGTTTGGGATAGAAATGTATCTTTACTTTCCTCCATATGGCCACTAATTGCCACACTATATATTGAAGCATCTAAACTTACCTCACATTAAAAAAAGTCTATAGAAATTAAGTTACATTCTATCTGTTATGCACCATACAAAATAGCTAGGTTGACATTCACTATACTTAAAGAGTATTTTTGATGTGGTTTAGCTTAAATTATAGTTTACAGTTTGATTGAAAATTCAGTTTGAAAGGATCATAAATCTAATAGACATCACATTTTTCACAAGTATTAATTCAGATGGTTCACAGACAAATGTAAAATGTAAAACTATGAATCTAGAAGTTAGCACAGGGGAAAATCTAGGTGATCTTGGATTTGGTGATGACTTTTTAAATATAGCAACAAAAACATGATCCATGAAAGAAAAGAATGATAAATTGGACTTCATCAAAATTAAATATTTCTGCTCTTCAAAAGACATTATTAAGAGAATAAAGACAAATCATAGACTGATAGAAAATTTTTGCAAAGACATATCTGTTAAAGAATTGTTATCCAGAATATACAAAGAACACTTAAAACTCAACATTAAGAAAACAATATAACCCAGCTAAAAATGAACAAAAGATATAAACATATAATTTACCAGAAAACATACACAGATAACAAATAAGAAATAAAAAATACTTAACATCATAGGTCATTAGTGAATTGTAAGTTATGGCAATGATATACAACTATACACCTATTAGCAAGGCTAAAATACAAAACACTGATCACATCAAATGCTGGTGAGAATGTGGAACAGTAGGAACTCTCATTCATTGTGGGGGGGAGTGCAAAATGGTACAGCCGCATTAGAAGAGTTTGTCAATTATTTACAAGGTTAAACATACTCTTACCTTACTACCCAATAAACTATATTTCTAAGTATTTACTCAATTAAGCTAAAAAGTTATGTCCTTTCAAAACGTGCACACATGTTTTAGCAGCTTTTTTCTCAATTACCAAAATTTGGAAAAAACCAAGATGTCTTTCAGTAGGTTAATGAATAAACTATAAATAAACTATAACATAACCATACACTGGGAAATTATTCAGTGATTAAAAAAAATAAGATTATCAAGCCATAGAAAGATATCAAGGAAACTCAAATGTATATTGCTAAGTGAAAGAAGTAAAACTTGAAAGGCTGCCAGCATGCTATAAAATTCCAACTGTATGACATCTGGAAAAGGAAAAACTTCTGACAGTAAACATACCAGTGCTTGCCAGGGGTTTGAGAAAAGTGAGAGAGGAATGAATAGGGTAAAGCACAGGGGATTTTTACGGTAGTGAAGCTGTTCTTTATGATATGTTATGCTAGATACATACCATTGCACAGTTGTCAAAATCCACTAAATGTAGACTACAAAAAGTGAACTCTGTTGCAAACTATGGACTTTAATTAATAATAACATATCAGTATTGGTTTATCAGTTGTAACATGTGTTCCACCTAATGCAAGATGTCTGTAATAGGGGAAACGTTGAGGAGTGGGAGGTAGTGACATATATATACAAGTAGGGGGTGAAGATGGCGGGATATTTGGGAACTCTGTAGTTTCTGCTTAATTTTTCTATAAACCTAAAACTGCTTTAAAAAATAAAGTCAACTGATTTCATTTATTTACTTTTATTTTTATTATTTATTGACATGTAGTTGACTTAATATTATAATGGTTTCAGGTGAACAACATAGTGATCAAAAATTCACTTTGAGGAAACTGAGTCAAAGATGACTCTCTTAAGGAGACAAACATAACAGACTCTGTGGCCAGATCCTTTTCTGCCAACCTTGGGTAAGTCATTTCACCATTTTATTTCTTCAGTTTTCTACCTACAAAATGGTGTAATAATAATAAGCCCTATCACATGGGGTTTTTGAGGATTACTACCAGAATACTGCTGGTACACAGTCAGTTCATTCTTGTCTGTACAATCACCCTCCATGAGAGCAGCTGGAACCGAAGTAGAACAGAACAAGTGTGACTGTTAGAAGAAACAGGTCATGGATTTAGATTCTGTGGCCAGAAGGTACAATCCTGGATTCAAAGGTAAGTTTGCCATTGAAAGTATCAAGAGGAGTTCTTGGCGGGTGTTACTCTACAACTGGCTAATTTCTCACATGGACGTGCTATTTTGACCATGGAGTATCTGAAGTCGATTTAATCAACCAATTTTGGGAAGACCACGAAGTAGTAATAACTACTGGACGATTTTTCAGCAATTTTCTTTGACAGGCACTGTTCTAAGAGGTTTACATCTCAATTAATTTTTTTATATAAAAATTAGACAAGTACTGCTATTCTCATTTTACAGTTGAGGTTAATGAAGGTTAATTGATTTAACTTGCTGACTGAACCAAAGCCCCGATTCTAAAATCCGAATTCTTTGCCACCATGTTATGTTGACACATTTCCATCATATACATTCCATATATTCATTATTTGTTTCTTATTCTAGAATAGGATTTAAATCTGGCTCCACAATTTATTGTTCTTAATATGTTCTTAAGCCATTTCATTGGCCTCCATGGGGATAATGATATGAACAACATCACAGGGTATTATAAGGATTAAATGGCCAAATATATGTAAGGTGCTTTGAAAAGTACTTGGGGTAGAGTATGGACATCATACATGTTTTCTTTGTTATGTTCTAATTATTACTCAATTATTTTATCATTTTACATTTTATTACTAACTATGTCAATAGTAGCATTTAATTTTATATCTTTACTACACACATGCATATAAATATTTTGTAGTTTGCACAATATTTGAAATATCTTGTAGCCATTAACCATCTCTACAGTATAGATGGATCTGTGATTGCTAACAGTACAGTTTTGAGTAGAGAAATTCTATCATCAGGGAAGAGTGTGTGATGACACAGTTTGGCATGATGCCTTGTCAATAGTAGGTTCTCAATAAATATTTGATGAACTAATGAGTAAATAGCACTCATTGCAATAGTGCCTTACTAGAGAACAAACATAGGAAGTGACAATACCAGCCCTAATACCATGGTTAACTGCAAGCACAGGAGGAAACTCAGACCTACTGAACAAACATAGTATACTTAAATCTTAAACACTTAGTAAATTCATAAACTTTGCAAGAGTCCAAAGAAGTTCCTAGGGAAAAAATGGTGGGAGAGTCACAGAGGAGGTGAGACTTGAATTTAGATTTGATAGGTTAATGGAATTTACCGAGGGGCAAGACACTCCATTCGTTAAGCCATGTGTATTATAAATAAAAGCATTACCACCTATTTTCAGGATTCATGTAGTAAATGAGTAATTATTAAATATTCTCTATTATATATTATGACCTATTTAATATATTTCATAAACTTCATGTAAGTGTATGTAATTTTACACAAACTAGATAAAGTTTTGCTCAACCATTACTGCAGTTATGCTGCAGAACAAACCACTGCACAACTGAGTGACTTAAACAACAAATCTTTATTCTCATGCACACCTAACTATGGGTCAGGTTAAGCCAATCTAAGCTCAGTTTCCCTGGGTGGCTCTCCTTTAAGATGTAAATCTACCTGGCTTGGTTCCACAGTTTGAGTTGGGTTTAAATGTGCTCCAGTTTTCTCTCATCCACCTTAGCCCAGTGTCTGTCTACTCAAGGCAAATTTTTTCATAGTGAATGACAGGATGTCAAAAGTCCAATCTGAAGGCCTCTGCTACCTTTATATCTAATAGATTTTTTTTGGTCGAAGTGAGTCATGCAGCCAAACCCAAATACAGTGGCACATTGAAATGTTCTCTGCTCTCTCCTGTGTACACAAGGAGCATGTACTTCAATCCAGTGAACCATAAGTGCACCTATAGTGCTATTCTTGAAGAATGAAAAAGCAAACTTGTGTGTCTTTTTAGGAGAGAATAATTGGCTCTGAGTAGTAAGCAAAGGAGTTAGTTATCTGCATAAGAGAAAATAGAGGGTTTAGAGAAAATGCAGACTCAGAAGTAAAATGAATGTGTTACTCCACGAACATTTGGGGCATTGTGTGCTCTGGGAGTAGAAACATGTAAGAGTTGAAAGAGTCAGGCAAAGAAAACCTGGACTAATAATTAGCCACGTTCTAATGTTAGGGCAACAGAATCTATAACTTGGGATTCTTGCTAAACTGAAATGTGCATCCTCTCTGTTAAAGTGTACTTAAACTACCTAAACATGGTTTGTAACATTAAAAATCACTGCTCCTTGCTTTGTAATAAATAAACTTTATTTCATGTGGTGCACAAAATTCTAAAATGACCCCAACCTATTTATAATCCTGTCCCCTTGCATATGGTAGAGCCTATATCTTGCCTCTAACAAATAAAACGGCAAAGGTGAAGTGATTTCAGTGATGTAATCAAAACTTCTAATCAGGTTAGGTTAATCCAAAGTGAGCTTATCCTGGCCCAGTGGGCCTGTCCTAATCAGGTGAGCTCTCTTATAGTGGGTCTAAAGGTCAGAATCTGAAAGCAAAGCGTCAGACAGACTTTCCATCCCTCTTGCCCTTTCTCTATATGTGTGTGTGTGTCTCTATGTGTGTGTATGTTCTGTTGCTGGCTTTGTGGCAGCAACGTGCAATAAGGTCTACCTTTACAAAGAAACAAGTTCTGCCAACAACATGAAGGAGATTAAAGAGAGACCCTTTCCTAGCTATGTCTCCAGATAAGAACACAGCATGCCTAACACCTTGAATGTAGACTTAATGAGAGCCTGAATAGGCGACCCAGCTAGGCTGTGCTCCTGTGGAAACTGAATAAACTGTGTATTGTTTTAAGTGTTCCAGTTTGTGGTAGTTTGCTCAATACTAATAGAAAACTGACACACTGAACTAAAATAAAACAACATGGACAATACTATGAGTCAATAAATATATAGTAATGGGTATCTGATTAAAGGAAACATTCCACTGGGTGATCACGCACATGAAGGGAGACCCAGTCCCTGTGGTTTTAGAGTGAAGCTGGGATGGTTGTTCTGTCTAGTGAGGCTACTTGATTTCTTCATCTGTGTACTTAATATGATTACTTTGCATACTAATAATTATAAAACAGGTGAATATTCATACTGAAAAATTATATAAGACAAATGTTATCATTTGCCTACACACAAACTGATTTTATTTGTATAATCATCTTCAATAGGAGCTTTGTTATACTGTTAATGTCGAAAGGTATTTGAATGCAATGTAATAAAAGAAGATTATTTTAATGTACATCAAATATATTGAGAGAAAAAAGTTGGAAGTGTTAAATATTCATGCCCCCCCCCCAAATAAACTCTAAATATCATGTCACTGGTCAGATTTCCTGGGAAGCAGACTCTGGGACAAAATATGGATGCAGGAAGAGAACTGGAGACTGCTCTTGGGTTCAAAACCTGTTGGTGAGGGAAGGGATGAGGATGGACGGGGCGGGAGAAGTTATACTACAGTATAACCTCAGCAGAGACCTCGGGAGGTCCCACAGCAAGTTCTAAAGCTGAGCATTCAGAGATGTCTTGAGCTCCTTGCCCCATCCATCTCCCCCATAGAGACCATTCACTGGATTCTGGCTGTACAGAGAAGGGGTGATACTTGGAGCTGGTGTCAGCTCAGGGCTGACATCTGGCAGCATGTATAGTAGCTGGAGGAGAAGTCTTTCAGTACTAAAGGGACTGGAAGGAGCATGACCACATTCAGGATACATCATTTAATATTTTGTCATAGTTTAGGCTAAATACATTAAGCTGGAAATTGGGAGTGTAAAGCAAATCAGTTGGCATTTTTAACATTCTAAAACAGGGACACTATAACTTTACTTTTCTACTTATTTTTTTCCTTTGTCTTTCCTATCTGTAAAATGAGGATAATAGACCCCTGATGACTAATAGGTATGTTCCTTCTATGTAAAAAAGAAAGAAAAATGCTAAGAAATAAAAAAACTTTAATAGTCTTTGAAGAAGACATAATAAATCTCAATTATGCTGAAATTAATGGTGATAAACTGCTAATCAAAATAATATATTTTAAAATAGCAGATTTATCGTCTTAGAAACCTGTTTGCAATTAAGAATTAAATCCTTTGTGACTTTATAACATCAGATTTCAGTTAAACCCCGGACAGCCTTGTGTTTCTTAATACCTTTATTGATCTCTGGGCCCTGAGTAAAAAAAAATTCAGTGGCAGCCATGAAATTTCTAGTGTGGCAGTCACAGTGCCGGCGATTAAGAGCCTTGTCTTTCACCTTAAGCGTTACAATTCTGCCCTGTGAGGTTTAACACCTCACCTCAAAACTCAGTCAAGTCCCAAGTGACTGTGAATTGACATCACAAACACACCTCCAAATTTAACAAAGGAGAAAAAAAGGAGTGAAACTGGGGGAAAATGCTATAAGAGACTCTTTTGCCTTAAGATGAAAGAACCAGGAAAATCTTAATGAAATTATTTTAAAAGATCATTAAGGAAAGCAGCAAAACAAAACATGACGACTCTCCTGTGCCTGAAGACCGGCTGCCAGAGGAGAGCTCAGTTGTGTCCAGATAAAGTGCTATCATTCTTTACCTTAATGAACTCTGTACTGACAAGTCTTTTATGACAAATTTTGTGCTCTAGCAGCGACTTCAAATCTATATGAGATTTGGAGCTCCATTTAAAGCCGTATCTGGCCCTGTCATGCCTGTGTGACAAGTTCTCTCAGTCCTCATCTGGGTCACTAAATGGAGATCCCATGATAGAGAACACTGACATCCCATCCATCTTGCTCTGCATGAGTGTGCCTCTGTCAGTGAAACTACATAACAGTGTTAGTTTTATATACTCTACAGAAATGTAGCCATGAATTGGCTTCCAATAGACCAAATAGAAGCATCTTGCAAGCATCAATTTTAGCAGCAGGTTGTTCCCCTTAACTGAAGAACAAAAACAAAACAAAAAAACAAAGCCAGCAGTCACTCCAACCCTTAACCTTCAAAGCTTCAAAGCTTTTCTATACCTTTTTTTTTAAAGGAAAGATTAATTGCTCTCCCTTGTCTGAAACCAGGAAAAAAATATCATGTGGAAAAAAAAAGATATTATTCACGAGTAGACAGTAAAAACAGTTCATTGTGTAGTTAATTAAATTTTATTAACATTTCACTTCAATTATTTGCTCAAGGAGCAAAAATATGCCAGCAGTTAAAATGGAAAAGTTTTCATTTTACAGTTGTGGCAGTCTGCACAATTATGCTTTTTCTACCTATGTTTTTATTTGTAATAAGCAGTACTTGACTTTCTTTAAAGCAATGTGTAAAAAAAACAAAACAAAACAAATCCCACAACCATAGTGTTTCCTTGCAAAACCGGACACATCTTACCGTAAGTGAAAAAGTTGGATCTCTATGACTCCAGAAAATATTCTTTAATTTTTAAGAAAAGTTATATTGCTCCAAGTAATTCTCAGATGATATGCAAACCAAATTAAAGGTGGCATTGTCACCCATATAACAAAAGTGACTCATGCACATAATTTTAAAAAAAGGTATCACAAAGATCACAAAGTCTTATGTGTTCCTTCATCATTATGGTGCATAAGAGAAACCATATATAACTGCCTAGAAACAATAAACAGTACAACCCAGGCCTGTTCAACTGTAAATGCTTATTAAAGATGAGCTCAGAAAGAACTGTAAAGTTACTGGCCTCATATAGCAATAGAAAGAACAATGACTGAAAACAATAGAAAGACAAGCTACCCCTTTTACTATTACAAAAAAATGTAACCACTGTATTAAAAAGGACAGGGTTGCACCACCTGAGGCTCTGAAATATCTTTTAGGAGTAATATCTTTTACCCCAAGATTTTCTCCAACATACATTTTGTTATAATTCTTCCTGACCTCCTACCCATTGAGATGCTGGTATTGGTAGAGGAAACTTAATAGAAAATATCCCCTTGAAATGAAGGAACAACTTACTTTTGCCCTTTACTGATACAAACTATATTGAAAACAATGTTATGTTGCTCAGCAACATTTAATATACCAAAATAAAATCCCACCATTCACCTGGCTCTTAAAAGTGACAAAATTGAATTTCTTAACAGTGGCTTCTGGTATCTATTTAGTTTAGATTAAATGTAGGTTAAAGTATAATCTTTCTGTAATCTGATCGTAGGCTCCAAAAAATAGGATAGGGGCAGGACATGAAATAGAAAATTCCAAATTGTTCTAAGTGTGTTCATATCTCTAGACTGTGAAACAGAGTCCCCAGTGGCTTCCTGTGCTAGCCTTGCATCTTCCAGAAGATGTGATATCTCTGAGTGAACTCCCTCTGAACTCCACTTGTCAAAGTAATAGCAAAATAACATCACCTAAACAAAACAAAACAAAACAAAACAAGAGGCTGGGCTGCTCCTATTGTTAGCATCATTAAAAATTAAGTATGGCTGATTTAGAGCAAATCTGTAATGCTGACAATTCCATTCTTTGCAGTGGTTTTCCTCTTAACATGTAGAGTTGTTTTTATATTTTTTTAAGCACTAAAATTTTTCTTTGAAAAAACCATATTTTATTTCCATGGTCCTATTATATTTTTGTTTTGCCTCACAGACCTTTTTATCTATGAGCCTTGGGAGCTCCTTTAAATAGATCACATTCAAACATAAAAACATATAATCTCTTACAAAATACAAAAGCTAACATTTTTTCTTTTTTAAATATCTATTGGAAGTTATATATGTATTAAAAATACTTAGATACATATTAATGTTGGCATGAAGCTTCTAATTAAATTCTGAGGCATTAAGAAAATAATTTAAGACTTAGCTTAAATGTTGAAACAAGTTTCCTATATAGATCTGTAAGAAAGTATGTTGAAAACACCTGGAAAAGCCTATATCTCAGAGGTTAATTTTGAGGTCCTCTTGTTTATGATATGATTTGTAATACCCTATAGGCACAGTCCTATTACTGGTCTTAAGAAAAATTAAACTTAGCTCTTATAAAGTAGAACAGGTGCTCCATATCAAGTTTTATGTGTTCTATTCTATCTCCTTTAAATATTGATAGTTTCTTTACCATGAAATAAATACCAATAAAGTTAAAATGTTATGAGTCTTAGAGTTTGCATTTTGAAAATTTAAAAAAAAAAAAGCCAACAGTTAATGGTATTAAAGTCAAGTCCTGAAATGTGAGTTTATATGATCACTATCAAATTCGGGGTGACTTAGCTTAAAATTCTCAATCAGATTTTAGAAGTGATGGATCTAGAGTGAACTCTTACTAAAGTAATGATAGACTCCATAGGCTTTCTTGGAGAACATTGTTTTTCAATGGGATGTATGTCCTGTTTCACATTCTGTCCTCCAAATTATGCCCTTCTCTTCTTGCTTTTTTTTTTTCACATCCAATTTTGTCTCTTTAGAATTTGCTTACTCTACCTTTCTTCTGGTAAAACCCTTCTCATACTTCATTTCTGTGGCTCAATGTTCCTTTTGCTAGGAAGCCGTTTACATACTCACCTTAGGGCAAAGTAGGTGTTGCCCCCTATACTCCCAGACAACATACCCTTCTCCAGTCAGAACACTTTCACCTGGTGTCATTTGTGAGCATAGACAACATTGATCTTATTCATTTCTGCTTTATTCCCAGCACCTAATACGTGCCTGGCACATAGTAGGTTCTTGAATGACTAAGTGCTACTATATGCATCTGTAGTCCCATATATTATCACTCCTTCCTTTGTGCCATGTGCTCTAGACATTTGGAACCACTTGTCATTCCTCGTAGCCTGTGTTCTCTCCTATTTTTTGGCCTCGGCTCCTTTCATCTCCTACCCCACTTATCTGGCTAGTTTTTACTTAGTGTCTTTAAGGATTGGACTCAGCTATAACCTCCTCTGAGAAGCTACCCATGATCTTTCATCAACCATTGTTGACAAGGATGCTTGTATCAGTGTCCTGTCAATATTATATAGATAACACTATATTGCATTCATCCAAAATTTCTGACTTCCGGAATTAACTGAAATATCTTAAGGACAATGTGTTAACTTACTTCTTTATGTCCTGTGCTCTATGCTGGTGCATGGAAAATGTTCAAATATGTAGAAGATGAGCAAATAGATTTACTTGGATTAAAATAGTCTTGAGTCCAGGCTCTAAAGTTTACTTCTTATATAATCTTTGGCAAGTGACTCAGTATTTCTGAACTTTATTTTTGTTATCTTTGAAATGGGAATAATACATGATGGGTCTGTAAATAGGCAATCTCCTTTCCCCTCACATCATGTTTCCACGTGGACAGATTTCAGCTGGAGTAGCACAGTGCATCTCTCCCACCCCTCTCTCACTCACCCCTATGGAAGAAGTGCCTTATCTGGATGGTGAATCGGTGGCTATATTTATTTTATTAATCTTCCTGCTGCTGAGTGTGTATTCTCCACACTAGTAAGAGACTTTCTTGCAATTTTCTTTACTGCTGGAGACTGTGTAGGTAAGACTGTGTGCTTCACAGGTAAGGAGTAAACAAAACAAGTCCTTTTGGGGCCCAGATCTAAAACTACATTCACCAATAGGCTTTCTTCCTTATAAAAGTGAAATCCTTTATCTTCATCCATTTATGAAGATAACATCTGTGCTCTCCAGGAAAACACATTGTCACTGAATTAGGAGTACAATGGATTTTTGGGGGGTGGGTAGGGAATAATACTTCTAAAAGAAACAAATTAGAAAGACTGGGTAGTGGAACACTCTTACCGGAGACTGAAACCATCTCTGCAAATCCCAAGGGAGTCTATTAAGGTTGTCACATGTGCTGAAATAGCGAGGCCCTTGCTCAAGCATGGCTAGTGTCTGCTCTGCAGAGTAAATTCGTTCCAAAGCAGAAGTGTACCCAGGCCCAAATCAGCCAATGCCTAAGACCGGCAGGTAGCCACAGATGCAAAGATGAGCAGTGGGTAGCATGTCCTGTCTTGAAGTAGGCTTTGAGCAGTGGATCTCCATGTCTCCACAACGTCTGACATCAGTCCCGCTCTGAGGCCTGTAAGTTCCATGACTGCAGATATTTTTGTTTCATTCATGCTTTATCACCAGTGTCTTTAAGAATGCCAAGTATGAGTAGTAGTTAAGTATTTGTTGAATGAATGAATGAATTTGTCTTATTTCTGTGTCCATCCTTCATTTAGTTCCAAATATTCGTAGGGAAAGGAATGTAATTTACTGGATCCCCTCAAATTCTACCATGTATGTGGCCTCTTTGTTAGTATTCTGGTAAGGATGATATTAAATAAGGTACATAATTTTTAAAAATAAAGTACAAAATTTGATGTTAAAAATTTCAAAGCATTGTACAAATGTCAAAAATTAGTACTATATCATTTTATTGCCATTTAAAATTTATTTGTGTTTTCGTTTTTTTTAATTGAGATATAATTGACAGATTAGATTAAGGTGTATCATAATGATTCAATATTTGTATATATTGTGAAATGATCACAAAAGTCTAGTTAATATCAGTTAATATCTACACCACATAGTACAAATTTTTTTGTGGTGATGAGAACGTTTAAGATTTATTCTGTTAGCAACATTTAAAATATACAGTACAGTATTGTTAATTATAGTCCCCATATGCGCATTACATCCCCAGGACTTTTATAGACAACTTATATAAAATACTTTGTTATATGTAAATTTTGAGGCCAGTGAGTGTAACGTAATATGGAAAATGTAAATTTGTAACTGATAGTCAAAATAAGAGTTTTGCACTAAAAACATACTTCACCTGCTGGTCTTCTGTCCCTTCCAAGAGGCATCAATCTTGTTGGACTCAGCTGGACTGCTGTGCAGTTTCCCAACTGGACAGTCATTCTGAGCAGTCCAGGCTACATTGAACATTACCCCTCCTACCTGTCTGTGTTCCCCATGACTTCCTTTTGAGTACCTCCCATGACTCATCTCTTTCTTAAATATGTCTCACATTATATAAATGTATCTAGAAACCCTGCTAAAACATTACATAAAAAGTACCAAATGGAACCAATATTTTTAGAGTGCTTACCCTGTGAATCATCCTATATTAATCCTTTTCCTTTATTATCTCATTTAATTCTCACAACACCATCATGAGACAGGTGTATAATTAATATCCTCTTGATTTTACAAAACACAGAAAAAGAAAGGAAAAGGAATAGTAAGTTTCCAGACCACACATCTACCAGGTAGAGGAGTGAATATATGAAATAAAGCAGAATGACTTCAGGACTCATCTACCTAATTGGAATGCTGTGATACCTAGCTGTTATTTTTTTCATATATAGTGTGAATTAACTCAGCTGCTCTAAAACCTTTAATATCTCTTGATTATTAAATAAATACATTAACCTGACATTCAGATTCATCTACAATGCTACAAACTTATTCTTTTATCTACTCTTCTCACTGACATTTTTCACAACTACACAAGTCACATAGCCATCGCACTCCTATATCTGAATGTCATTTCTCACTTTTTACAGGTATATGTCCTTCCACCAAATTCTGCCCATCTTTCAAAGAACAAATAAACAAAAGCCCACAAATCCCTTTCAGTTCTCTTTCTAAGGTACTCTTATGATGCATGTTCTTCTATTGTGTGCATTGCACATGCTTTCACATAATAATGGATATCCAAGTTCTGGTGAAATGTAAACTGTACCTTTCTTTGAGAGGATGTGGTATCACAGATTCTTAATTCTTTCTCTTTTTTTTATTGAGGTATCATTGATATAACCTATTACCAATATTTTGCATGAATAACATTGTGGTTACTACATTCACCCATATTATCTAGTCCCCCCCTCTACCCCATTGCAGCCACTGTCCACCAGCATAGTAGGATGCCACAGAGTCACTACTTGTCTTCTCTGTGATAGACTGTCTTCCCTGTGACCTCCACATACACCATGTGTGCCAATCATAATACCCTCAATCCCCTTCTCCCTCCCTCCCCAACCACCCTCCCACACCCCTCCCCTTTGGTAGACTAGTCCCTTCTTGGAGTCTGTGAGTCTGTTGCTGTTCTGTACCTTCAGTTTTGCTTCATTGTTATACTACACAAATGAGGGAAATCATTTGGCACTTGTCTTTCTCCACCTGACTTATTTCACTGAGCATAATACCCTCTAGCTCCATCCATGTTGTTGCAAAACAAATGGTAGGATTTGTTTTGTTCTTATGACTGAATAATATTCCATTGTGTATATGTATCACATCTTTATCCATTCATCTACTAATGGACACTTAGTTGCTTCCATTTCTTGGCTATTGTATAGTGCTGTGATAAACACAGGGGTGCATATGTTATTTTGAATCTGGGATCTTGTTTTCTTTGGGTAAATTCCTATGAGTGGAATTCCTGGGTCAAATGGTGCTTCTGTTTTTAGTTTTTTGCTTTCCACAATGGTTGAACTGGTTTACATTCCCACCAGCAGTGTAGGAGGGTTCCCCTTTCTGTTCATTCTCGCCAGCAATTGTTGTTCCTTGTCTTTTCAATGTTGGTCATGCTCACTGGTGTGAGGTGATACCTCATTGTAGTTTTAATTTGCATTTCCCTGATTATTAGCAATGTGGAGCATCTTTTTATTTGCCTATTGGCCATCTGAATTTCTTCTTTGAAAAAGTGTCTGTTCAGATTGCCTGTCCATTTTTTAATTGGGTTACTTGCTTGTTGGGTGTTGAGGGATGTGAGTTCTTTATAAATTTAGGGCGTTAACCACTTGTTGGATATGTCATTTGTGAATATATTCTCCCATACTGTAGGGTGCCTTTTTGTTCTGCTGATGCTGTTCTTTGCCATACAGGAGCTTTTCAGTTTGATGTAATACCATTTGTTCACTTTTGCTTTCCTTTCCATTGCCTGAGGAGATGTGTGCAGGAAAAAGTTGCTCATGTTTATATTTAAGAGATATTTGCCAGTGTTTTCTCCTAAGAGTTTATGGTTTCATGAATTAAATTCAGGTCTTTCATCCTTTTTGAGTTTATTTTTGTGTATGGAGTTAGACAATAATATAGTTTCATTCTCTTACATGTAACTGTCCAGTTTGTCAACACCAGTTGTTGAAGAGGCTGTCATTTCCTCATTGAATATCTATGGCTCCTTTATTTTATATTAATTGACCATATATGCTTGGTTTTATATCTGGGCTCTCTATTCTGTTCCATTGATCTATGGGTCAGTTCTTGTGCCAGTACCAAATTGTCTTGAATACTGTGGCTTTGTAGTAGAGCTTGAAGTCACGGAGCATAATCCCCCCAGCTTTATTCCTCATTCTCAGGATTGCTTTGCCTCTATTTGGGGTCTCTTATGGTTCCATAACATTTTTAGAACTATTTATTCTAGTTCATTGAAGAATGCTGTAGGTATTTTGATAGGGATTGCCTTGAATCTGTAGATTGCTTTAGGCAGTGTGGCCATTTTGACTGTACTAATTCTTCCTATCCATGAGCACCTGATATATTTCCATTTATTGTTGTCATCTTTAATTTCTCTCAATGAGTGTCTTCTAGTTTTCAGGATATTACATCTTTCACTTCCTTGGTTTGATTTATTCCTAGGTATTTTATTCTTTTTGATGAAATTGTAAATGAAATTACTTTCCTGATCTCTTTTTGTTAGTTCATTGTTAGTATGTGGGAATGCAACAGAGTTATGTGTATTGATTTTGTCTCCTGCAACTTTGCTAACTTCAGTTATTCTGGTAGTATTGGGGTGGATTATTTAGGGATTTTTACATAAATATCATGTCATCTGCAAACAATGACAGTTTAACTTCTTCCTTACTAATCTGGATGCCTTTTATTTCTTGTGTTGTCTGATTGCTGGACTAGGACCTCCTGTACTCTGTTGAATAAAAGTGGGGAGAGTGGGCATCCTTGTCTTGTTCCCGATCTTAAAAGAAAAGCTTTCAGCTTTTCATTGTTAAGTATAATGTTGGCTTTGGGTTTGTCATATATGGCCTTTATTATGTTGATGTACTTGCCCTCTATATATCATGAATGGATGTTGAATTTTGTCAAATGCTTTTTCAGCATCTATTGAAATGATCATGTGATTTTTGTCCTTCTTTTTGTTGATGTGGTGGATGATGTTGATGGATTTTTTTAATATTGTACCATCCTTGCATCCTTAAATCCCACTTGATCATGATGGATGATATTTTTGATGTATTTTTGAATTCAGTTTGCTAATATTTTGTTGAGGATTTTTGCATCTATGTTCTTCAGTGATATTGGTCTGTAATTTTCTTTTCTTTGGTGTCTTTGTCTGGTTTTGTTATTACAGTGATGCTGGCCTCATAGAATGAGTTTAGAAGTATTCTCTTCTACTTTTTGGAAAACTTTAAGGAGGATGGGTATTAAGTCTTCACTAAATGTTTGATAAAATTCAGCTGGGTAGCCATCTGGTTCGGAATTCTGTTCATAGGTAGTTTTTAATTACTGATTCAATTTCATTGCTGGTAATCTGTTCAGATTTTCAGTTTTTTCCTGGGTCAGTCTTGGAAGGTTGCATTTTTCTACAAAGTTGTCCATTTCTTCTAGGTCATCCAATTTGTTAGCGTATAATTTTTCATAGTGTTCTCTAATAATTCTTTGTGTTTCTTTAGTTTTCATAGTGATTTTTCTTTCTCATTCTGATTCTGTTTATGTGTGTAGACTTTATTTTTTCTTGAGAAGTCTGGCTAGGAGTTTTTCTATTTTGTTTATTTTCTCTTAGAACCAGCTCCTCGTTTCATTGATTTTAGCATTTTACTCTCCTAGATTTTATTTATTTCTGTTCTGATATTTATTATGTTCCTTCTTCTACTGACTTTGGGCCCCATTGTTCTTCTTTTTCTAGTTTCATTAATTGTGAGTTTAGACTGTACATTTGGTATTATCCTTTTTTCTTGAGGTAAGCCTGTTTTGCAGTATACGTTCCTCTTAAAATGGCCTTCCCTGTGTTCCACAGATTTTTGAGAGTTGAGTTGTTGTTTTCATTTGTATCCATATATTGGATCTCTGTTTGTATTTGGTCATTAATCCATTGATTATTTAGGAGCATGTTGTTAAACCTCCATTTGTTTGTGAGCTTTTTGTTTTCTTTGTATAATTTATTTCTAATTACACATTTCTGTGGTCTGAAAAGCTGGTTGGTACAATTTCAATCCTTCTGAATTTACTGAGGCTCTTTTTGTGGCCTAGTATGTGATCTCTTTTGGAAAATGTTCCATGGGCACTTGAGAAGAATGTGTATCCTGCTGTTTTTGGGTGGAGTGTTCTGTAGATGTCCATTATGTCCATCTGTTCTAATATGTTGTTCTAATATGCCTCTGTCTCTTTACTTATTTTCTGTCTGATTGATCTGTCCTTTGGAGTGAGTGGTGTGTTGAAGTCTTCTAAATTGAATGCATTGCATTCTATTTCCCCCTTTAATTCTGTTAGTATTTGTTTCACATATGTAGGTGATCCTCTGATGGATATAGATATTTATAATGGTTATATCCTCTTGTTGGACTGACCCCTTTATCATTATGTAATGTTCTTCTTTGTCTCTTGTTACTTTCTATGTTTTGAAGTCTATTTTGTCTGACACAAGTACTGTTTTTTTCTCCCTATTGTTTGCATGAAATATCTTTTTCCATCCCTTCACTTTTAGTCTGTGCATGTCTTTGGTTTGAAGTGAGTCTCTTGTAGGCAGCATATAGATGGGTCTTGCTTTTTTATCCATTCTGTAACTCTGTGTCTTTTGATTGGTGTGTTCAGTCCATTTGCATTTAGGGTAATTATCAATAGATACATACTTATTGCCATTGCAAGCTTTGGATTCTTGGTTAACAAAGGTTCAAGGGCAGCTGCTTTACTATCTATCAGTCTACCTTAACTAACTTATTTTGCTATTATAAACACAGTCTGATAATTCTTTCTTCTCTCCCTTCTTTTCTTCCTCCTCCACTCTTTATATTTTAGGTGTCATATTCTGTACTCTTTGTGTATCCTTTGTGTATCCTTTGACTGACTGTGGGTAGTTGATTTGATTTTGCCTTTGCTTAGTAATTAATTGGTCAACTTCCTTTACTTTAGTTTTATTTTCATTGGTGACAGCTATTTAGCCTTAGGTACACTTCCATTTACAGCAGTTCCTCCAAAGTACACTTCTTCTTCTGGTACCCCTGTAATGCTAATACTGTTCTGTTTGGATTGGTCACACAGTTCTCCTATTATTCTCTCATTTCTAGAGATCCTTTTTTCTCTCTGTGCCTCAGCTTCCTTGTATTACTGTTTTCTAATTTCTATTTCATTTACCATCTCCTCTACTCAATTTAATCTGCTTTTCAGTCCCTCTATTGTATGTTTCATTTTGGATACTGTATTTTTCAACGTTTTTATCTCTTTCTTGAATGCCTCCCTGAGGTCTTGAATATTTTTCTGTAGCTCTGTGTACATGTTTATGATTTTTATCTTGAAGTCTTTATCAGGAAGATTGGTGAGTTCAGTTTCACATGGCCCTCTTTCAGATGTTTGTGGGATTTTGCTTTGTACCAGGTTCTTTTGACATTTCCTATTTTAAATAATAACTTGTTGTAGGCAGTGCCCTGTAGTGCCCAGAAGCTCTAGTCTCTGGAGCTTCTCAGCTCCTGGAGGGATGGTGTTGGTCGCAGGCGAGTGGTGCTGTTGCCTGTTGGGAGGAAAGATCTCTTTTCTGCTTTATAGCTGCAGTGCCTGGCTCCACTGCCGTGCACAGGGAGGAGTCTCTCTGCTATACCTTTGTAGCTGCCATAGGTGGTGCTGCCCTGTGGCTGTGCTGTTTGTGTGGTGGGGGCAGCAGATTTGTGAGCCGATGCTGGCTGAAGGAAGGAGTGGCAGGCTGCGTATCACAGTGGAGGTCCTTAAAGCTGAATTGCCAGCTAGGGGGATGGAGCACCTGAAGCTCCTGAAAGTTCCCAACCTGTTGAGCTGAGTGTGCTGGTGCAATTTTGTCCACCTGTCTTTTCTCCTGAGCAGCTCTGTGTAATCCCTTTACCCTTTAGCACCCCTCTTGCTGTTGGGAAGTCTCTCAGAGTGCCCACCTTTCTTTTGTCCCTGAGTGGCTGGTTGTGGGTACTTGTTCTCCACAAACAGCTGGAATCTCAGTCTCTCCAAGTATTCCTACTTTCTTAGCTTTACAACCCCACTAATCTCTAGAGCATCATGTAATATAGGTTTGTGCTTCCAGAGCAGTCCTAGGCCTCCACCACCTGCCTGCTCCATTTCTCTTCCTCCTGCCAGTGAGTTGGGGTAGAGGAAGGCCTTATGCCCCACCAGATCACAGCTTTGGCACTTTACCCTTTTCCATGAGGTCTGTTCTAGTCCCCAGATGTAGGCAGTATGTCACAGCGTTCTTTCTTGTTGCTCTTTCAGGATTCGTTGTTTGCTATATTTTCATATTGTATGTGGTTTTGGAAGGAGGTTTCTATCTCACTTGTCATGCCGCCATCTTTAAGCCAATCCCAGATTCTTAATTCTTACAGCTTCCAGCACATAGACTGTTCATGAGTGAATATTGAATTGATAGAAATGGAAGCCCCTTTTACCAGTGAGTAAAAGGTACACGGAGAATGAGGTTATACACGATTATTTTGTTTACTATATTCCCCTGTTTTGTTATGGAATTTTCATTTAATTTGTTTTCATTGACATGTTGATTTCTAAGTAAAATTTGTTTATTAATCTTATTCTAATTCTATAAGCCTTCTTTGTTGCAGAATAGAAGGAACTTTAGGGGTGATACATTCTGTATTGTCAGTCATGATACTCTTGGAATTTTAGCACCAACTTCAGATACTACTTACTTCTACAAAGGCAAAAGGGCTGACTCTACATAAAAATCACATATCTTCTCATAACTATTGTGATAGGTCCCTTTCTTTGTCCACGTGGCAGCAGAAAATCTGTGCACAGACAGAATCCCAAAATGTAGGAGCTTTCCTGGGCATTCCATTGGCCTTTACATCTTACTATAAATGAAATAAAAAGCACAAGCAGTTAGCTAAGGATCTTACTGCCAAAAGTAGTAAATAAAATGTTCAATGTTTTGTCTTTTTCAAATGTGAATGTCTTAATTCTCCCCCAAAAAGACATATTACTTCTAACACACAGTGAATCCATATATAGCAGCAGCAAGTTTCTTGATAGATGTGATCAGTTGAAATAAGCCCTAGAAAATAATGTGGAAAGACATGGTGTGAGGGGAAAACTAGTCTTGCTTCCACCATTTGCTCAGGGCTAGTTCAAATTTATGTTAACACAGCATTAAAGGGTAAGAGGGAAATTTTCTATGATGGAAGAGAAATAAATTTGAAACCTGACAGAACTGGGTTAGAATCTTAATTCTGGCATTTCATAATTGGGAGATATTATCTTGTTATTTAACTCTACTTTTGAGCTCTTAAATTTGTGAAATGAAGATAATAATAAGCATCTTGTATATATGTTGTAGCACTTGGAGATAGTCATGATATGTGAAACAAAGGTGTTTGACAAGTAATATCTACATCTGTTAATATTATTATGGCCATACATAAAGTATTAGCAAGAATAGTAGCAAAAGACATAAACATTCTGAAGTGGGTCCCATGAAAAAAGAGCAGAGAGTGTGGGAACCCACTAGAATTTCCATCTAAGAGGGAAAGTCCAGTGCTACCTTCTCTTCTCTGGTCCTCAAACCCTCACTCTCTGGTGAGTGGACTTACCCCCTCAATATAAAAATTGAAGTAAGAGAGCAAACAAACAAACAAAAATCATACAAATGGAAGATGAATAAGCACTTTGGGAGGAATCCAAAACTTCTTCCAGCTATTATTAATTTCCCTTTTTTTTAGATAACTGCCTATTAATATCCAACTCACCAAGAAGCCACAGTGCTTATTATAACAGAATAGAATGTCAACTGTCTTCCCAGTGCTAATTTTAATCTGGGATAAAGATGACTACGTTTCTATACTTAATAGTTTTTCAAAAATCTCTCTGTAACGTATTAATTCATTCACTTTTCTTTCTAACATATGCCAAGTATATTCTACATGCAAGATGCTATTGTATATATAGAACATAACTATAGTATATAAATATATATATTACATAGTATACATAGACTTTGTTCTTAAGAAACCTAAAGAATAATATGAAAGAAAAGGTGGTGTAGGGGAGTAGCAACTTGTCCAGATTCAGTTTAGGTTTCTGTAGAACATTATGTAAGGGAGGAAAAAATGTTTTTTTGTTTTGTTTTTTCTGAATATGTTGGCAGAAAAACTAAGTACATGATCTCTACATTTGAGATAGATGGCTCACCTGGAATTATGAACTCATACTTTATTTCCATCTTATCTATCAAAGAAAAAGATGTGGAAAGAATAGAAGAGATTGTTAAAGAGAATAGAAATGTAAGATAAATGAAGAGACATAAGTAATTTAACAGCTTTATATGAATTCAAATCAATCAGCCTAGATAAGGTTAAGAGGAAGGACTTGAGAGATCTTGCAAAAATACTACGAAACCACTATTGACCATATTTGTAGAACCAAGGAGAACATGAGAGTCACCTGACAACTGAAAACTACCAAGTGTTCCTTCTTGTACGAAACTACAATTTCTTGAATAGATGTTTCAGTAACTAGCTTATAAATCTCCAGAAATAAAAACACTGACTGTAAGCAGGCAAAATATATTTATACAGATGTGAGGCCAACTCACCATTTTTCTTCAAAAACCTACTTTAACAATACTTTACACAGTACAATACAATACATAGTACCTCTGAATCTTATCAAGTGGTATGACAAAATCTCTCTTCATAAAAAAACTTTGATAGTAAAATGGGTCAACAGACTGGTTATACAACTACATAGCTTTAAAGAAAGATTAATATGAGTTAGTGGGTAATTTATAAATTTATGTCCAGTCCTATTTGCTCAAAATTTTGAATGACAGAAATTTGAAATGTCTAGCTAATAAATTATATATTCAATTCAGAATATCAAAATAAATATTGAAACACAGTAGATCAAATCTAAGATAATAAAAGTAATTGGGTAATTTTTTTATTGAAGTATAGTAATGTACAATCTTTATATTAGTTTCAAGTATAGAACACAGTGGTTCAGCAGTTACCCATGTTGTTAAATCCTCACTGCAACTAGTGCAGTTACTATCTGTTAACACAGGAAGATGTTACAGTCATTGGCTATACTCTCCATGCTGTACTACAATCCTTATATTATGATTGAGAAATCTTGTGCCCATTTATCCCCCTCACCCATTCCACCCACCCACCCCAAACCCTCCCCCATGGTAACCAACAGTTGCTTCTTAGTATCTATGAATCTGCTGCTATTTTATTCATTGTTTTGTTTTGATTTCATTTTTTTTAACTTATTTATTTTTATTAAGGTATCATTGATATACAATCATGTGAGCAACATTGTGGTTACTAGATTCTCCCCATTATCAAGTCCCCACCACATACTCCATTACAGTCACTGTGATCAGCATAGTAAGATGCTATAGAGTCACTATTTGTCTACTCTGTGCTATACTTCCTTCCCCATGCTATTTTGTTTTGTTTTTAGATTCCAAAAATAAGTGGAATCATGTGGTATTTGTCTTTCTCCACCTGGCTTATTTCACTGCGCATAATACCCTCTAGATCCATACATGTTGTCTCAAATGCAGGATTTCTTTATTTTTCATAGCTGAATAATATTCCATTGTGTATATGTACCACTCCTTCTTTATCCACTCATCTATTGACGGATGCTTTGGTTGTCTCCATACCTTGGTTATTGTAAATAATATGCCAATAAATATAACATTCTGAACACTTCCAGAGAGAACAACTGGAATATGAAACATTTAAGAAAGGAGTGTGGAGTAATTGATAGAGTGTACTACAAACTCCTTCATGTTCATCTTGCCAAAGTCAAACATGAATTGAAAAATATACTGTGCTATTATAAAATTATTTTGAAAAACACTAACATATCAACAATGATTCTAATTTAGCTCATAATTAATTGTAAATGAGCTCATAATTTCTACAAATTAAAATTTGTTGACTACCAGATAACGTTTCCTCTTTGGTAATTTTAGCTTTAAGACAAAATCCCAATATACTTTTTTTTCATTCTTCACTATGAAATTTTCTTTCCTTGTTTAGAATAGAATCATTTCAATTGCCTTTTCTGACACTAGTTATACTTAGAAAGCAGGAATCTCATCTACCTACTGAGAAACCTCATTCTGTTTTTCAACAGATGAGACTTTCATAGTTTATTACCTATTCATTCATTAATATATTCAAAAATGTTGCTGGGTTCCTTCCGTAGACTAGACTTACTTGTAAAAGCTAGGGTGGAGCAGTGAGTAAAACAGATACAATTCTCTCTCCTCCTACATTTCATATACTGAGTCAACATCTTAACTAAATCTGTCTACTTGGCCTTTTGTGGCAATACTTTAAAAAATCACCTCTGCAACATAATAGCCTTTCAAATATTTGAAAGCAGTTGTCATGTTCCCTTTCCTTCTTCTTTTTTTCATGTTGGAAATGCCCAGTTTCTTTAATCATATTTTGACATAGTTTTGAAACCCATCACCAAGCATCAAATTCACTAGGAGCACCACAGTTTCTACATTATTTCCTCATTATTAATTTCATCCACCTTTAGCAACCTTTTATAGTTTGTCATTATGTCTTTAAAATGTAGTATGCCAAAAATAATTTAATAGATACACAATATGTTTATGTAGAATAGAGAATAAATATTATATTGCTTGTCCAGGACTTTATAGATCCATCTGCATAGCCAAAAATTGTATTTACATTTTTTTCAGAGACATATAGGTCCAAATTAAGATTTTCTTCATCTAACTCAAACAGTGATTTACTATGAATGTTGCAAAGTCAGATATTTCCAATCCTCCATTTCCTTGAATGAGGTTTTTAGCACAGCAGAGCATCATACTTAACCCTGTTAAATTTTATCTTGTTGATTTTAGCCTATTATTTTAGTCTATGGTGATGCTTATCATTAATTCTGTCCCAACAATATTTGTAGTATTCCCCAGTTTTGTGTCACCTACAAATTTAATAATCAGGCTTTATCTCTTGCTGTCTAATTAAAAAATAAAAATTATAAACTTGGGACAAGCATAGATCCCTGTAGCACCCTGATGGAGACTTCCATTGGCTAATTGTTTGCATGAGGACTGTGAAACCAGGTGTGGGTTTCCCTTTCCCTGCTATCACCCAATTTATATTCTTAAGTTTACAATCAAGCAGTCATGAATGCATTTACATTGCTTTTGTGAACGTGGAATACACAATGGTTAATGTATATGCCCACTAATTTCCCCCAGAAGAATTGTGTAGCTCCTTTCTCTGTGCACTTATTGTAAGTTTTATGTAATTACAATATAATACCTACTTGAATTATATTAGACTAATTTGTTTGCATAGCAGGTCATGCAGTGGTACTCCATATTTATTAGCTGGATGAGTAAATGAGTAGTACGTAAGTTTGTGTTAACGTCTTAGTCAAGGACCCTAACAGAAAATGACCCAGACCTGTTGTCCTGTACATACTGAATGACTCTTGGCAACACTTAAGGTCTTAGCTAACAGGATGTGGTATATTAACATCATCTCATGACTAGAAGTTGTACAGATGACAAGAATTGCAACCTGCATTTCAAGCTGGAGAAACCAGAGTAACTAAAAATTATGACTGCTCCAGGGTCTATGACAAAGGAATTTAAAATAGTACTCACACGTCCTACTTAATAGAAATATTCTACTCAATTCAGGGACACATCTGTCAAATCAGAGGCCCTGCTTGTGGCTATATCATGTTTTGCCAATGCAAATTAACGTAGCAGTTTGGAATCAATGTTTTGTGTTACATGCTTTTTGTTGGTGGCCAATTTTTAATAGTAGTGTAGACAAGTATTTTTATCATTAAGTATTTACTTACTGTATATCAGCTACATAGTGAGTATTCTGCTTTGGGTCCATATAGCACAGTATAGGCTGTATAAAAGGCATTAGCTCACCATTTATTTGGGGAAGACACATACATGGGAAAATTAAGTAGCCAGATAGGTATGTGATTAAGTTTAACCAGTAGTTTTTAAATTAGCAATAATGTATTTTGATTTTTAATTAATTAGCGACTCGATATATTTAATGAATGGTTACTATGTACTAGTGATAAAAGTATCCCACTGAGCAAAACAGTTACAGATTCTGCACACTATCAGTTTACAGCTTAATAGTAGATACATTGTAGAAGTTTAAAGAGGAGAAATTTGTTTGGGTTGTTTGGTCAGTAGAAGATTCATAAGGACATTGAACCTGTACTGCATCTTGAAAATTGAGTAGTCGCACAATAGAAGCTCAATTCCAGGATAGAAAATAATTGCCTTTGCCTATGGGAAGAAAAATACTGGCAAAATAAATGCTGCTTCTTAAGAGATGCTGCTTTTCTTTTTCTTTTTCTTTTGTTCAATCATCCAGATACATAAAATAGAAAAAGATAATGATATAGATTTCCATTGGGAGAGACTGATGCTTACAGTAGGAACGATGAAGACAAAACTGGATCCTGATTAAAGGAGTCTTAGCATGTTTTGAAAAGGGGAAATATTTACTGATCTATTACATGAAGAATTTGTTTTAAGTTCAAAACCTGAAAATCTCAAATTTATGCCCTCTGAATCAAAATGTCAAACCAGTTGTGAAGACTAAAATAAAACATGACTTAAAGAGAGGTAATTCTCATACCACAAGCTTCCAGCTCACCTAGAAAAACCACTGCAGTGCAGTTTCAATGCTGCCTGTCATTCCCTTTGCAAATTACAGGTCTTCCACTGAACATTGATGATCCATCACCGCCCTGACAACACAAGTGTTGCCCTAGCGACACTCACTGCTGGTGAGACAAGAACACACTGCTTACCAGTACTGTAGTTGGGAGATTCTGGTAAATTCCTAACAAAGCAACATAATGAATCACACTTTAGAAATACCGTTGAAATCTGTCAATTTATTTGTGTGAAAAAGCATTCCCAACTTTTGTGTAGTCAAACTTGATCTGCTTCATATAGAGCTCATAAATATATACATTCATATGTAGTCTTTAAGTTTTTACTAAGTAGTAGTTTTCTTAAACTTATGGTGCATCACTTCTCATTTTTAATCAGAATTCATAGCAGTCAATGTAAAACACAGAAACTTTATAATTTAAGCAACATAGTTTGAGCAACTTTTTAATAAATGACAGTTTCACTGGATGAGAAATTAGAAACTTTGTCCAACTTTTACATGTCACAGATAAAACTTAAAATTTTCAAGAAAGCAAGCTGCAGTCTCTTAAAACTGTATGTTTATTAATTAGTTTTATGAGAAAATGAAGGAGAGTTTTACAACTGTGTATTTGAGAAAACAAATCGAAATGTCCCTCTTTATGTAAGGAGAACATAAAATGTGTAACTACCCATAATTTATTGAGTTATCTATAAACACTTCCAATTGTCAACATGTGAATATTTTAAAAATGCCTATAAGTGGGTAGTCATTAGATGAGTAATTGGAAATGCTGATCAGCAGATGACTCATCTGAAGAACAATAGAAGTTCTTAGGTTCCACCCTGGAGGGGTAGCTTTATTTTTTCATACTACTCATTAGAGCCCTAATCTACTGTATTTTACATTGTTATGGCTTTAACATGCCTCTTTATTTTTTTTAATAAACCTAAGGAAAAATCTTTTATCTTTGTTCATTTTATCCCTCTATGGTGCTTAGGGCATTGCTGAGCACATCATGGGCTTTGAATGTGTATTATCTAAATTCAATTGAAACTGATTTATGATAGTTCCTACTACTTCATAATTTATTGGGAATATTGCTTTGAAAACAAGGTGTTTGGTCTTAGCACAAAGCCCTTTGTTTCCTCAGAATCACACTGTTGGAAAACAGCTTGTTGAGCAAGCTCCCACTTAATTTACCCTCCATAAAATCCTCACCAAATCATTGACACAGCTTTATGTAGACACCTGCACTCATGGCTATACAAACTCCTTAGGTAATCCATTCTACACTAGTTAAAGATAATAGTGTTGTAAATTCTTTATAATATTTACCTTTTTATTAGAAGCTGCTGTTGTTAGCTCCTGTTTATTCATTTAGACTCAAGAATATAATAAGTGTAGATATTTTCAACAGTAAAAATTTAGATTTTCTATGGGTTAGGAACTAAGTAAGGGATCAAGGATTCAGAAATGAGTAAAAAAGTTGACTCAACTTTGAAGAAGTTACAGTACATAAAATGACAATGCCAAAGTATTTTAATGATACCAGTGTGTGTGTGTGTGTGTGTGTGTGTATAAAGGCACATACACACATATGCACATATATAATCACATATGCATATATACATATATTTTTCAGATTATAAAATACTTAAATGATATAGATAGTATATAAATACTAGAAAGTATATAAATACTAGAAACTTGCTCATGACTGAATAATTATTTAGTGGCAGATAGGTTGTTCTGTTTTAGATGTCCTGCTCTGTAACTTTGATCATAGCATACCAGAAATGTCTAATCATAAGAAAAAAACACATAAAATTCCAACTGAAGGACATGATACAAAATGCCTGACTAGTAATGCTCAAAATTATAATGTCATTGAAAACAAGGGAAGTCTGAGAAACACTCACAGCCAGGAGGAGGTTAAGGAGGCATGAGAACTAAATGTAATGAAGTAACCTAGATGGGATCATGGAACAGACAAGGGACATTAGGGGGAAGCCAAGGATATCTGAATGAAGTGTAGACTTTAGTTAATAATAATGTATCAATTATGGTTCATTAGTTGTGACAAATGTACCATACTAATGTAAAATGTTAATAAAAGGGGAAACTGGGTGTGAGACTCTTTAGGAACTCTATATACTTTCTTCATAATAGTCCTGTGAATCTAAAAATGTACTAGAATAAGGTTATTTTCAAGAAAGCAAGCTGCAGGGTAATCTTTATACTGTCATCCTTTTTGTTAAAGCAAACCAGATTCTTATAAATATATAGTACTTATTATACACATACATGCACATGTTTTATTATTCTGGAAAAATGTGTAAAAAGAACAAGGTACAGCTATTTCCATTAACTATGCCATTGACCACCTGAGGGAATGGAGTAGAGAGGTGATAGAAGGAAATTGATTATTTTTCCTGTACATGTGTGATTTGGGGTTTACTGAGTCCTTTAGATATATTTTCTCTCTGAGCCAGACTTTTCTGTGATTCTTTGAATATCAGTAGGGATTAATATGCTCTCTACTTCCTGCCAAATGCAGTTGCCAAACCATATTCAACCTCTCTCTCAAAGTAGGTGTCTTTAGTCACCCACATTGTCTTGCACACCAGACTTGATATATACCCTCACTGATTTAGGGCTTAGAGCTGAACTGCTTGCAAGCTCTACCAGCTTTCCATTTCAGACAGAAAGAAAAGGAAACAACTGATGTTTTTACTTATCTGGCAATTCTTGATTTTATCTTCCTTGCATACAAATGATGGGCTTTGGAAATTGAAATTACAACTCCTTTTGGCTTCATAATCTATATATAAACACTTAACAGTAGCAGCCAAAATGATATCTATACCTGAAAGGATTCCTACTAAGTAATTTGTTAGATAATGTTTCTCATTTCCAACAGTACTACATAGAGCCCATATTTCACAAAATATTGAAGGAACCCTGGCGCTCCATTTTTTGATAAAATGTCATACTCTATTAGTCACACATGAAAAGGAAACATTTTTACATGGTGATGTGTCAGGAGTTTTATACCCTATTTGAGGATTTTTCTAAAGATTGCCATAATAACATATTAACATTCTCATTAGTTATAATGATCATATATTATTTTACAGATATTAATATAAAATAAAATGCATAGGGAAAATGTAACTTTTATAAGATGGCATTGTGTGAATAAACTAATTTCAAAGCAGTTTTACAGTATATAATTTCAGAAAATACTATTTCAAACCCTATGACTACTTTTCTTCATATTTTTATGAAGTGTTTAAGAAAAAATTTTTCTTTGTAAAAACACTCTGACAAGGGAAGTTTCATCCTTTTATCCACCAATATGCTATTTAAAAGTTCTCAAATAGTCATAATTTCCCCCTTATAGTCTTTAGCCCCAAAAAATGTATATGAGGAAAAACTTTCTTTGGAGAGAAAAAGCAGTTTACCTGACACATATTTTCAGGCATTTAAGGAAGTAAGAAAGGCTTGTAGTATACTTCAGAGCCCAGCTTTTATCTGTAATAAAATTAATGATTTAAAAGGAGTATATTAAAAATTAATATAATTTATTGATTATATGTGGCATTATTTCCTGATATTTTTTAAACCATTAGGATTAGGAAGTTCCTTAAAAGTAAAAATACTCTGGGTTTGTTTTTCAAGATATTCAAAGATAATAACCACTGAAAAATCTAAATAATCCAAATTACAGAAAGGATGATATTACTGGGAAAAAAAGAAAAGGAAAAAAAGAGTATGTCGTATAGGAGCAATTGCTGAAAAAAATATGCCTAAAATTATTCAATTTGTAGTATTTTATTCTTATGGAGTTTTTATTTCAAAAGATTATTTTTCGAATCCTATCAAAAGTTTGAATGCTTAACAACTGTTTCCATATTTATCTTATTACATTTTTTGTATTTCATTACATTTTTTTGTATTTCATATTTCCCTAAAGTATATTTCTTTTCCTGCTTATTTTGTTCTTTTTTTTTTTCTCCTTGTCTGTATTTAAAGATATTATTGGACTTGGAACATGTCCATTTCTGTTATATACATATAAATTTTGCTTTTATCAAGTGCCTGCGTAAGATATGGTCATTGCTTATTCTTCAGAAAAAAATTCCATTGAATACATTATCTGGAACTATATTAAATTATGTTCACATAAGCATTCACATGATAGTATTGCTCCTTGAGTTAACTGCCAGGAAGTCATTTATCTTTTCAGAAGAAAGACGTTTCTTTTTATCGGATCATGAAATCAATATGGCCTCATCACCTGACTCTTTGTTTTAGCTGTCTATGAACTCAGGGAAAATTTAATGGCCATTTGCAATAACTATAAAATCTTATGTTTAGGAAACATTTCCCAAATCATTAGGAACTGTCTTTTTTATTTAAGTATCTATTATATGTACATAAATGCCTGTATTCTTAAATGGTTCATATTTCTCTACTTTCCCTTCCCCTATTCTTAAGCTTATATTTATCACGTCATTTTTTCTGCTTTTCTTTCACTTTCATTTACTGTAATGTCTTCATCTGTGTCCTACTTGTGCACGTCTCCCAAAAATGCCCACCTTGCTTAGAATTTACACATGGCAATCTCATAGCGATGATGCTTCAACACGTCTAAAATGAACATTTCCTCCCTTCAAAAATGGTTTCCATTATTTTGTTTCTTCTTTCATTTAACAGTATCATCATCTTTCATGGCAATCGTTCAAGCTAGAAGCTTTGGAGTTGTCTTAGATTTCTTGCTGTTACTATTTCATATTCATGAGATTTTTTTTTTAGTTAAGGCAGGCACTCAGTCCTCACATGAAGTATTTCAATAATTTTTTTATTAAGGTATCATTGATATACACTCTTATGAAGGTTTCACATGAGCAACACTGTGGTTACTACATTCCCCCTATTATCAAGTCCCCCCCACACACCCCATTGCAGTCACTTTCATCAGCGTAGTAAGATGCCATAGAGTCACTACTTGTCTTCTCTGTGCTATACTGCCTTCCCCGTGACCTCCCTACATTATGTGTGCTAATCATAATGCCCTTTAGTCTCCTTTTCCCTCCCTCCTCACCCACCCTCCCCAAACTCTTCCTTTAGGTAACTGCTAGTCCCCCTTTTTTTAAAATTGTTTATTTATTTTTATCAAGGTATTATTGATATACACTCTTATGAAGGTTTCACATGAAAAAACAATGTGGTTACTACATTTACCCATATTATTAAGTCCCCACTCATACCCCAATGCAGTCACTGTCCATCAGTGTAGTAAGATGCCACAGATTCACTGTTTGCCTTCTCTGTGTTACACTGTTTTCCCCATGATTCCCCACACCATGTGTACTAAACACAATACCCTTCAATCCCCTTCTCCCACCCTCCCACACCCCTCCCCTTTGGTAACCACTAGTTCCTTCTTGGAGTGGCTGAGTCTGCTACTATTTTGTTCCTTCAGTTTTGCTTCGTTGTTATACTCCACAAATGAGGGAAATCATTTGGCACTTGTGTTTCTCTGCCTGGCTTATTTCAATGAGCATAATATCCTCCAACTCCATCCATGTTGTTGCAAATGGCAGGATTTGTTTCCTTCTTATGGCTGAATAGTATTCCATTGTGTATATGTACAACATCTTCTTTATCCATTCATCTACTGATAGACACTTAGGTTGCTTCCATATCCTGGCTATTGTAAAAAGTGCTCCAAT
Organism: Phataginus tricuspis; assembly: GCA_029783875.1. NCBI lineage: Eukaryota > Metazoa > Chordata > Mammalia > Pholidota > Manidae > Phataginus > Phataginus tricuspis. Next base: position 46,711,938 of record JAQQAC010019963.1, read on the forward strand.
AAACATAGGGGTGCATATGTCTTTTTGAATCTGAGAAGTTGTATTTGGGTAAATTCCAAGGGGTGGGATTCCTGGTTCAAATGGTATTTGTATTTTTAGTTTTTTGAGGAACCTCCATATTTCTTTCCACAATGGTTGAACACAAGGGTTCCCCTTTATCCACATCCTCACCAGCATTTGTTGTTCTTAGTCTTTTGGATAGTGGCCATCCTTACTGGTGTGAGGTGATATCTCATTGTGGTTTTAATTTGCATTTCCCTGATGATTAGTGATGTGGAGCATCTTTTCATGTGTCTTTTGGCCATCTGAATTTTTTCTTTGGAGAACTGTTTCTTCATATCCTCTGCCACTGCTAGTTCCTTCTTGGAGTCCGTGAGTCTGCTGCTGTTTTGTTCATTCAGTTTTGCTTTGTCGTTATACCGAACAAATGACTTAAATCATTTGGTACTTTTCTTTCTCCGCCTGGCTTATTTCATTGAGCATAATATCCTCTAGCTCCATCCATGTTGTTGCAAATGGTGGGATTTATTTTTTTCTTATGGTTCAATAATATTCCAATGTGTGTAAATGTACCACCTCTTCTTTATCCATTCATCTACTGATGGACACTTAGAATGCTTCCATTTCTTGGATATTGTAAATAGTGCTGCAATAAACATAGGGGTGCATATGTCTTTTTGAATCTGTGATCTTGTTTTCTTCAGGTAAATTCTTAGGAGTGGAATTTCTGGGTCAAATGGTATTTCTATTTTTAGTTTTTTGAGGAACCTCCATATTGCTTTCCACAATGGTTGAACTAATTTATATTCCCACCATCAGTATAGGAGGGTTCCCTTTCTCCGCATCCTCACCAGCATTTGTTGTTCAGTTTCCAGGAGAAAAGAGCTCTTTCCTGCTTCCCAGCTGCAGTGCCTGCCTGCACTACCAGGGCCAGTGAGCCAAGCATGCAGAGAAGGGCCTGTATGCTATGTCCCTGTAGCTGCTATAGGCAGTGCCCCCTCCGGCTGGCCTGGTGTGATGGTGGGGGCAAGATGTGAGCGGAACTGAGCCTATCAGGAGGAAAGAATTCCTTCCTGCTTCCTGGCTGCAGTGTCTGCCTTCACTGTTCTAGCCAGTTGGCCAAGCACACAGTGAGGAGCCTCTGCATTATGCCCTTGTAGCTCCCATAGGTGGGGCTGCCCTCTAGCTAGCCTGGTGCGATGGCGGGGGCAGCAGGTTTGTGAATGAGTGCCAGCTGGGATGAAGAAGCGCCAGGCTGTGTATCACAATGGGGCCCTCAGAGCTACATTGCCAGCCATGGGGATGGAGTGCGTGAAGCTCCTGAAAGTTCCCAAACTGATGCGCTGAGTGTGCCGGGACGATTTTGTCCTCCTGTCTTTTCTCCTGAACAGAAAACTCTGTGTAATCTTTGCCCCTTTAGCAGCCCTCTCACTGTTGGGAAGTCCTTCAAAGTGTCCGCCTTTCTTTTATTCAGAGCAGCCAGTTGTAGGTACCTATTGTCCACAAGGGGCTGGAATCTGTCTCTCTAAGTATTTTGCCCATCTTTGCTTTCCAACCCCACTAATGTCCAGAGCACCAGGTAATGTGGTTTTGTACTCCCGGAGCAGATCTCCAGGGCTGGGTGTTTAGCAGTACTGGGTTTCTACTCCCTCCCTGCTCTGTTTCTCTTCTTCCTGCCTGTGAACTGGAGTGGTGGGAGGGCTTGGGTCTCACCAGATCACAACTTTGCTACTTTACCCTTTTCCGTGAGGTCTTTTCTTTTTCCCAGATGTAGGCCATCTGTTTCAGTTTTCTTTCTGGTCACTCTTTCAGGATTAGTTGTATTTGCAGTATTTTCATGCTATATGTGGTTTTAGGAGGAAGTTTCTGCCTCATTTCTCACACTGCCACTGTTTCCCCTTCAATAATTTCTTAAATAATTTATCTTCCTGTAGTCTCTATCTCTCCTACAATTTCTCTCCACAATGTCATTGGAGTTATGTTTTAAAACAGAGAGAAGCTGATTAAAATTCTATATAAATCTCTTCATTGGCTCCCCATTCCCTACTGGAATAAATAAAAATATTCGCATAGCTTTTCAGACACTTCACAAACTTCACCAGCCTGTATTTCCCACCATTCTTTCTGTTCTTCTCTACATTCCCTTCCTCATCCCATGCCTTCCCATGCACCCATTACAGTTCTCACTGACTTACCAAGGACTAGCCATTATTGAAGACCAAACAAAAAATTTAAACTATAAAAATAATTATAATGATCATAAAAATCTTATATTAATATGTTATCCTCTATCAAGACTTGTTCTAAGCACATATATATAAAATTTCATTTAATATTCACAGCAACCAGATGAGGTAAGCTATAATTTTAGTAAGAGAGAATTTTGCTTCAAATCCAAAAATCTCTTTCTTAAATGTCTCTGATTTTTTTAAAAGTCTTGTATAGGCCTCAATTTCCTCACTTATAAAATGGAGTTCTGATTATCCCTACTTGATGAGATAGATACCAAAGTTTCATGCCTTAATATATGTGACACTTTTGGAAGAGTTCTTGGCATATAGAAAACACTAACACATATCAGTAATTTTATTATTCACTACTGTATAGTACTGTCTCATTCATCCACTGTATGGTTTGTGACGACCCTTTCACTTAGAATAAATTTTTCTCTATTCTTCTAATATTTAAACTCTAAACTAGCCATGCTTATCTAAGCATGTTGTATATATGCATTATATTTGTAGTGTGTATTTCTGAGTTTCCCAACACCAGGGAATTATGTTTTATTTTTTTTAATATATTTGCATTTTTATTTTTCTGACTTTTGCATCCCTTAGTGCTTAATAAATTTGTTTATATATAACTCTGTTTCCCAGAGGTTCAGGTATAAGGAAGGAAAATGAAGAGCAAAAAAACCCAGTTGACTGAGAAACATGTTTTTTGTACTGAATCTCTCTCCAGAGTCATTTCAGTCCTAAGCCTCTCAGACTCTCCTTCTTGAGGCAGAATCTTCTGTGGGTAACATCTGCTTGGTGGCCATTCATAATTTCTTGTTTCTGTCATAAGTGCTGTCCTCTGAATTCTAAACCCAGCTTTAGTCTGCATCATGTTCTTTCACCAATGTGTTCTTCACACCTTTGCAACAGCTGAGGCTAGGAAATGCTACTTTAAAATGTGTTCCATGCATCCACGGAATGTTCTTCACCAATTCAGTTTTATTAAAGATTTTTCTTTGGAGGAACTTGAGACAGGTTCCACCCAAGGACAACACAGGAATATGAGTAGTACTTCCTGTAATTACATCAGAATGTCTTTCCTTTCTTTCCCCAGCACCAGTTCTGAATGTTTTCCAATCAACTCAACTTTGTCCAATTTATTAAACTAACCTCATACTCCATATGAAGTAGTCTACACATGGATAAAGGAGTACTTCTAACTTGTTTTATTTTAGAATCTTCAGTCTGTTATCTCGTCATCCAACTTTGGAGTCAAATTTATCTTAATCATTTCTCTGTATGCAAATATGACCACTAAAGGTTTATTCTAATGTGCTGTGTTCACAAGGTGACCATATGAATTAATTTTCAATGATTCTCAGAGTATAAAATTAAAGTAGGAAGAGCATAAATATTATGCCAGTAAAATACTGACAACATAGGGAATTATTGCTGTATATGCAAAATACAGTAACCTTTTTCTTCCTTGCAAGTGGAGCTTAAATATATACAATGAAAATTTATTAACTCTTAAGTTATCTTTAGCTAGCAGAAAGCTGCAAAGCAGCAACCTCCAAAGTAATATTACCCAATTATTATTATATAATAAGATTATTGTTCACTGATTGCTAATCCAATTGAATAGTACTTACTGAATTCATCTTAAGTGGGTCACAAGTTTGATAAGCAAATTTCTCTTGAATGAAATCTATTGAATCAGCTCACTTAATAACATAAGATATATATATGTGTGTGTATATATATATATATTAATATTTATATATTTGGATATATCACTTGAATTGAATACTCAAATGATAGACTTTATTTTGGTTTGCTTTTTCCCATATAACCTTCCACTTATGGCTGTCTTAGGACATTGAAAAAAAATTCCTATGTTAAAAATATTTTAGTAAATCTTGACTTAGTTAATGGCCCTTTTCCATCCAATCTATTTACAACATCACCTTATGCTAAATACATTCAAGAATATCCAAAGAAGACACATTTTAATATATATCTGGTTCTACTTGCATTCTACTATTATTTATTTAATTATTTTCCCCAGTCAAATCACTGTTGGATTCTCATATGGCCTGAGAACTTTACTGTGAACTACTAATACCATTTATTCTTCTATCTTTTGGGATATGATTCCCTGCACTTTCTTGAAATGACCATAAAAAATGCATTTTGTGCCAACAGTGATTAGATACAAGTCAAATAGATTTAGAGCTAATTAAACACAGCACATAAACATCAATGAATGGAAGGATAATATTGACTAATGCTATTCAGTATTTTACTAAAATCAAGTGAATATGTGCTCCTTGATTCTACATTCATTATTAGCCCATATTTTCTTGGAAGCTAGGCTTTATTACTCAAAAACAGATTAACAAACAAAAAGATTACAAATATGATACCACTAATTATGTCTTCATATTAAAACTGATTGCAAGATTTTCCATGTAGGTATTCACTTACTATTATTAAATGCTAAGTCTCTGACTGCCTTCAAATAGTGTTTTTAGTAATTAGTTACATAGCAATATTATGTCTGTCATTTTATGATCAAAATTAAAGTTATGTCAACTATTGTAAACTATATGCCAGGCTGTACAATGGTCATAAATGAGTTATCTTCTTATTCCTACTTACTTTATTCCTTAATACTAAATAATACATATATATTAATGCTTAATTTTATCTTTCAGAATGAGATGACTGAAAAAGAATTCTGAGCTGTACACTTGAAAATATCTTACTGGTCAGATATAATGGAAAGGATAAACCCAGACTCTTATCATTAATTTAATGGAGAAAGTAGAACAAATATATAAAGATGGAAATGATAGTACACAACAGACATAAACAAATTCAAAACTGCATCAACTTCTGTTAGCAATTTTGTAAGTACATGGATATCTGGGGGTTCCTAGAAAAAGTTATTTTTAAGGAAGTGGTTGGAGAATACATGCAGTATAGGTCAATGTGAATAGCAACACATGTAAGAGAAAATAAAGATAATTTTATAACATTTTATATGAAGAAAGTAGTAAAAACATACCCTTTACTATTTATTTCCTAGAATGATAATAAAATTTCTCTCTATATAAAGAATAAAAAATAAAATATCTTTAATCCTTTATAATGGAATTTAAGTCTTAGCATAGAAATGCAGATGATTAAAAGCAGTGTACATTCAGAAACAAGGAAAATTAGTTACTGATATATGCAACCTAAGGTCATGTAATTGAAATGTAAACTTAAATATAACATTTAATTGCCTTGGCTGATATTCTGCAAATATATTTATTTATATTTAGATATATACAAAGAATTATGCTTTATTGTAACATTTATGTTTATTATATAATAAACAGAGTGACTATCTTGGGGCTCTAGATCAAAAACTAAGTAAAAAAAGTACAATTAATTATGAGTTAAGTATAAGGAATGAATACATAATGTAAGAAGAATCAGGCTTAGATAGTCGTTTACCTTTATTTTTGGTATATTTTAATTGAAGTATTGTTGATATACAATATTATATTGGTTTCAAATATATAACATAGTGATCCAACAGTTGTCTGCGTTATTAAATGCTCACCTCAACTAATGTAGTTACTATCTGTCAACATAGAAAGATATTATAGAACTATTGTCTGTATTCTCTATGCTGTAATTACATCCCCATGACTAATTAATATTGTAATTCAGCTTTGTGCCTTCTTATCCCCTTCACCTATTTTACCTAACCACCTCAAACTCTCCCCCAGGATAACCATGAGTCATTTCTCAGTGTCTCTGAGTATACTTTTGTTCATTTTCTTTTCTTTTGTTTATAAATTCCACAAATAAGTAAAATCCTATGGTATTTGTGTTTCTCTGCCTGGCTTATTTCACTTAGCACAAATGGGAGGATTTCTTTCTTTTTTATGGCTGAATCATATTCCATTGTGTATATGTACCACATCTTCTTTATCCATTCATCTATTGATGGACACTTTGGTTGCTTCCATATCTTGGCTATTGTAAATAAAGCAGCAATAAGCATAGGAGTTCATATGTATCTTTTCAAAGCAGAGATTTTTTTTCCTTTGTCTAAATTCCTAGAAGTGGAATTAGTGGGACTGATATTTCTATTTTTAGCTCTTTATGGAAACTTCATATTTCTTTCCAGAGTGGCTGCATCAATATACATTCCCAGCAATAGTACAGGAGGGTTCCCTCTTCTCCATGTCCTCGCCAACACTTGTTATTGCTTGTCTTTGGATAGTGTATGGATTTGTGTTAGGTGATGTCTCATTGTGGTTTTGATTTGCATTTCCCTGATGATAAGTAATGTGGAGCATCTTCTCATATGCCCGTTGGCCATCTGTATATCTTTTTTGGAAAAATGTCTATTAATGTTCTCTGCTTATTTTTTAATTGGATTATTTGGTTTTTGCTTTTGAGTCATATGAGTTCTTTATATATTTTGGGTGTAAACCCCTTATCAGTTACATAATTTAAAAATATATTCTCTTATACTTTAGGCTGCCTTTGCTTTTGTTGATGGTATCCTTTATTATACAGAAGCTTTTTAGTTTGATGTAGTCCTTTGTTTATTTTTTCTGTTGTTTCCTATGCCTGGGGAGACATATTAGAAAAAAATTACTCATGCCAATGTTCAAGCGATTTTTACCAATGTTTTCTCCTAAGATTTTTATGGTTTCATGCCTTACATTTAGGTCTTTAATCCATTTCAGGTTTACTTTTGTGTATGGTATTAAGGAATAACCCAGTTTCATTCTCTTGTGTCTACCTGTCCAGTTTTTCAACACTATTTATTGAAGAGACTGTCTTTTCCCCATTGTATATTCTTGCCTCTTTTGTCATATGTTAATTGCCCTTATATGTGTGGGTTTATTTCTGGGCACTCTGTTCTGTTCCATTGATCTAGAAGTCTGTTCTTGTGTCAGTACCATACTGTTTAATTACTATAGCTTTGTAATATAGCTTAAAGTCAGGGAGTGTGCTATCCCCAGCTTTGTTCTTTCTTAGAATTTCTCTGGCTATTAGGGGTCTTTTTTGGTTCCATGTAAATTTTAGGATTATTTGCTGTAGTTCATTGAAAAAATGCCATTGGTGTTTTGACAGGGATTGCATTGAATCTATAAATTGCTTTGGGCAGGATAGCCATTTTGGCAATATTAATTCTTCCTAATTAAGAAAGAATTAATTAACTGCTAATTAATAAGCATGGGATAGATTTCCCTTTATGTCTTATTCAATGTCTTTCATCAGTGTCTTAAAGTTTTCAGAGTACAAGTTTTTCATCTCCTTAGTTAAGTTTATTCCTAGGTATTTTATTCTTTTTGATGCAATTGTAAATGGAATTGGTTTTTTTATTTCTCATTCTCCTAGTTCATTATTAGCATATAGGAAACAGCGTATTTCTGTATATTGATTTTGTATCCTGGAACTCTGCTGAATCAAGTTATTCTAATGTTTTTTTGGTGGAGTCTTTAGGGTTTTCTATATATAGTGTCATGTCATCTGCAAATAAAGTTTTACCTTTTCCTTACCAATTTGGATGCCTTTTATCTCTTTTTCTGGTCTGATTGCTATGGCTAAAACTTCCAGGACTATGTTGAATAAAAGTGGTAAGAGTGGACATCCTTGTCTTGTTTCTGATCTTAAAGGGAAAAGCTTTTTGCTTTTTGCCATTTAATATGATGTTAGCTGTGGATTTGTAGGTGTATGTCCTTTATTATTTTGAGGTATGTTCCCTCTACACCCATTTTGTTGAGAGATTTTATCATGAATGGATGTTGAACTTTGTCAAATGCTTTTTCAGCATCTATTGAGATGATCATATGGTTTTTATCCTTCCTTTTGTTAATATGTTGTATCACATTGATTAATTTACAAATATTGTACCATCCTTGCATCCCTGTAATAAATCCTACTCAGTGTGATGGATAATCCTTTTGATGCATTTTTAAACTTGGTTTGCTAATGTTTTGTTGAGTATTTTTGCATCTATGTTCATCAGGGATACTGGTCTGTAATTTTTTTTTTTTTGTCTAGTGTCTTCGGTTTTGGTATTGTAGTAATGCTGGCCTGATAGAATGAGTTTGAAAATATTCCCTACTCTTCTATTTTTTTTAATACTTTAAGAAGGATAGATATTACGTGTTCCTTAAATGTTTCATAGAATTCGCCTGTGAAGTCATGTGGTTCTGGACTTTTGTTTGTTGGAAGTTTTGTGATTACCAGCCCCATTTTGTTACTGATAATTTCTATGTTCAGATTTTCTGTTTCTTCCTGGTCAGTGTTGGAAGATTGTACATTTTAGGAATCTGTCCATTTCTTCTAGGTTGTCTAATTTATTGACATGTAATTTTTTTGTAAAGTTTCCTTATAATTCTTTGAATTTCTGTGGTGTTAGTTGTAGCTTACTCCTTTTCATTTCTGATTTTATTTGTGTACTCTGTCTTTTTCTCTTGACAATCTAAGGATTTGTCTACTTTTTTTTATTTTCTTAAAGAACAGCCTCTTAGTTTCATTTATTTTTTTCTATTGTATTTAATTCTGTTCCGATCTTTACTATGTCCTTCCTACTAACTTTTGGTTTCATTTGTTCTTTTTCTAGTTTTTTTTAGTTGTGAGTTTAGACTTTACTTTGGATCGTTCTTATTTCTTGGTGTCGGCCTCAAGAAACTTCCTTCTTATAATGGCTTTTGCTGCATCCCACATAATTTGAACCATTGCTTCTTTTTTCATTGTTCTCCATGTATTGTTGGATTTTCTCTTGATTTGTTCATTGATCCATTGATTGTTTAGAAGCATGTTGTTTAGTCTCTGTGTGTTTGCAGGTTTTTTTGGTTTTCTTCATGTAATTGATCTCTAGTTTCATACCCTGTGGTCTGAAAAGATGCTTGACACAATTTCAATCTTTTTGACTTGACTGAGACTCTTTGTGTCTTAATGTGCGTTCTGTTCTGGAGAACCTTCCATGTGCACGTGAGAAAAATGTGTATTCTTCTGCTTTTGGGTGGAATGTTCTGTATATATATGTTGAGACCATCTGACCTAATGTGTTACTCAGTGCCTCTGCTTATTTATTTTCTGCCTGGAAGATCTATCCATTGACATATGTGGAATGGTGCTCCTATGTTAGCTGCATAGATACCTATAATTGTTATATCCTCTTTTTGGACTGATCCCTTTATTCTTATGTAATGTTCTTTTGTCTCTTATTACTTTCTTTGTTTTGAAGTCTATTTTGTCTGATATAAGTATTGCTATTCTTTGCCCCCTATTATTTCCATTAAATATCTATTTCCATCCCTTCACTATCAATCTATGTATGTCTTTATATCTGAAATGAATGTCTTGTAGGCAGTATATAGGTAGGTCTTGTTTCTTTATCCATTCTGCCACCCTGTGTCTTTTGGTTGGTGCATTTATTCCATTTACATTTAAGATAATTATTGATAAGTATGTACTTATTGCCATTTTATTAATTGTTTTCTGGTTGCTTTTGTAGTTATTCTCTGGTTTTTTTTCTCCTTATTTCATACTTTTGTCTTGTGATTTCAAGGTTTTCTTTAGTTTATGCTTGGACTTTTTTTTCTTTTTAATGTTTTGTGTAAGTATTATAGGCTTTAGGCTTGTGGTTACAATAAGGCTCATAGATAGTTTCGTTTATATATAACAATTAAGTTATATATATTATATATAATATATATTAATATTACTATATTAAGTTGATGGTCACTCTATTTTAAACACATTCTGAAAGTATTACCTTTTTATTCCTCTTCCTCCTCTACATTTCTTTTAAAAGTGTCATAATCTCCATCTTTTCTGTATCACTTTACTAATTTTGTATATAGTTTATTTCACTACTTTTGTATTTTAACCACATACTTGCTTTGCAATAATTTTATTACCTTTACTATAGGTTTATTTTCGCTGATGTGAAATATTTAGACTTAAGAACATTTCCATCTAAAGAAGCTCCATTGACATGTCCTGTGAGGCCAGTTTAGTTGTGGTGAATTCTTTTAACCTTCATTTATCTGGAAAGCTTTTAATCTCTCCTTCAATTCTGAATGATAATCTTGCTGGGAAGAGAATTCTTGGTTGTAGGTTCTTTCCTTTCAATAGTTTATTTCTAGCCACTACCTCTGTCTTGTAAAGTTTCTACTGAGAAATCTGCTGAAAGCCTAATGTAGTTTCCCTTAAATGAAATTATCTGCTACTCTCTTGCAGCTTTTAAAATTCTTTCTTTATCTTTAATCTTTGCCATTTTAATTACTATATGTCTTGGTGTTATCTTCCTGGGATTTTTCTTTTTATGGGCTTTCTGCACTTCCAGAACTTGAGTGTCTTATTTCCTTCCCCACATTAGGGAAGTTTTCAGCTATTATTTCTTCAGAGACTTTCTCCTCCTTTGTCTCTCTCTTCTCCTTCTGGGTCCCCCTATTATGTGAATATGGTTTTATTTGAAGTTATCCACAGCTGTATTAGCATTCTCTAATTTTTAGAAACTTCTTTTTATCTCTGTTCCTCAGCTTGGGTACTCTGCTATTCTCTATCTATCCACCCTGATTTTTTCCTCTGCTTCTAGAAGTCTGCTATTCATTCCTGCTATTGTATTTTTCATTTCAGTTATTGTATTCTTCAGCTATGAATGGCTCTTTTATATATTTTCTATCTCTTTGTTGAAGTTCTCACTGAGATCATCAATTATTTTTCCCAGTTCAGTGAGCATTTTTCTAAAATTGAAGCATACTGTGTCTAGCCAATGGGTTTCAGCCCCGGCAAGTTCACTATGTATTCAATGTGACCAAAGAAATGACAGTAGAACGTTCTTGGGGTGAATGGTTTATACCCAACTTTATTTCCACAGTGGCAGGTCAATCACTAGAATCCCATCCACTCAGGGTGGGTCTGAATGCAGCAAGCCAGTCTCTGCCTCTGGGCCTCTCTACCCCTGCAGCTCTGTCCTCAGCTCTGCTACCACTCCAGTCTTGTCTCTGCTCTCCTGCAGCCTTACAGCCATGCTGCCATGTCTTCCAGAGCACTGGTGGGTACAGCCATCTCAGTCTCTGTCCTTGGCGCTGCCACCACTCCAGCCTCTGCTCTTCTCTCCTGTAGCCTTGCAGCCATGCCACTGTGTTGCCCAGAGCACTGGGCAGAGCTCTGGATGTAGATTCAATAACAACGTATTGCCAACATGTGTGTAGTGAGCTAGTGGACCAGGGCCAGGTAAGAATCCTCTCCACAGGAACCTTCACTTTATCCACACTTCATACACAATATTATATTTGTTTCAAGTATACAAAACAGTTGCTCAACAGTTACCCACATTATTAAATCCTCACCCCAACTAGTGCATTTACTATCTGTCAACACACAAAGATGTTACAGAACCATCGGCTATGTTCTCCATGTTGCACTTCCATTCCTGTGACCAACTTACATTATGATTGAGATTTTTGTGCCCTTTTATCCCCCTCAGCCTCCCTGCCCACCCACCCCAACCCCTCCCCCATAGTAAATACCAGTCACTTCTTAGATAGCAGTGAGCATCTTTATGATTGTTACTTGAATTCTTTTCCAAGAAGATTTCTGATGTTTGTTTCCTTTAGCTTTTCTCTTTGTGCTTCAATCTTGTTCTTTCATTTTGAACTGTCTTGCCAATGGGTTTCAACCCAGACAAGTTCACTATGGATTCAATGTGCTCAAAGAAATGACAGTAGAACATTCTTGGTGTGAAAAGGTTATACCCAACTTTATTCCCATGGTGATAGGTCAGTCACTAGAATCCTGTCCACTCAGAGCGAGTCTTCATGCAGCAAGCTGGTCTCTGCCTCTGAGCCTCTCTACCCCTGCAGCTGCCTCAGTCTCTGTCCTCAGCTCTGCTACCACTCCAGTATTTTCTCTGCTCTCCTGCAGCCTTACAGCCATGCCACTGTGTCTTCCAGAGCACTGGTGGGTGCCCTTTATATAGAGTCAGTAATGACGTATTGCCCACACATGTGTAGTGAGCTAGCCGACCAGGGCCAGGTAAAGATCCTAGCCATAGGAATCTTCACTTTATCCAAAGGAATGTATTCCTCTACCTCCTCATTTTGCTTGCATTTCTGTGTTTCTTCCTTTGTATTAGATATATCAGCTATGCCTCTTGGTTTAGAGAGTAATGGCTTCATGAAGTTATCATCCTGTGGTGCCCAGAAGTCGAGACCCTTTGCTCACCAGTGCCTGGTTCTCTTTGGTGTCTGAGCAGAAGCTGATGTTCATGGGCTGTGGGCAGCACCTGCCTATATGCTTTTCTGCTGGCAATGGCAGATCTCCATTGCTAGCATCTGTGCCCATTGTGCGACATGAGGCACTTTTGCTGGGATTCTTTGTTGGGGTGGAGACATCCTCTGCCTTCAAGTCAGCAATGTCATACTGCTGCTGGGCTGAAGGTGCTGGGAGGGGCAAGCACACCATGGGGTGCTGGGTTGGAACTAATGGGGTAGGTGGAGAGTTTTTTAGAGCTGGTTCCTGCAAGCATCTGGTCAGTTTTGCTGAGAGAGGACCAGGAAATCTGGGAAAGTATAGCCCCCCTCTGCCTAACAGTCAGCAAAATTGGACTGTAGCTGGATTTAGTGTGCAGGACAAATTGGGTACACAGAGGAGTGCCACTAGAGGGCACAGCTGCCAGTGAGGGAGATGGAGAGTTTCAGAGCTGGTTCCCACTAGCTCCTGACCAGTTGGGCTGAGGCCAACTGGAAAGCCAGGAAAATGTTGTCCACCATCTGCCTGCCAGTCAGCAAAGTCGGACTGCTGCTGGGCCGAGCCAGCCAGGCAGGGTAGGTACTCAGGGGAGCATCTCTGTGGGGTTGAGCTGCCAGCGAGGAAGAGCGAATGTTTTGTAGCTGGTTCCCACAAGCACCCAACCAGTTTGGCCGAGACATGGCTGGGATAGTGTTGTCTGCCTGCCCCTTTTCCTATGGAGAGAGCTCCCTCCAACTGCTGCCCCTCTGGCACGCTTCGCACTGCTGGTAAATCTTTCTGCCTCCTCTGTGTTGAGTCTCAGCAGGACCAATGGAGCATGCGTGCTGTCCTCCACAATCAGCAGGAGTCTCAGCCTCCCAGAGTGCTTCCACTCTCCCTGGTGTCCAGCCCCATTAATCATCAAAACATGCAATGTGGACTCTATTCCCTGTGCAGATATCCAGGGCCGGGTGTGTTGGAATTCTTAATCTTTATCCCCTCCTCATTCATTCCTCTCCTTCTGTGGGCCGGATGGGGGAAGAGCCTGAGTCCCAATCAGTCACAGCTCTGTCCAGTTACCCATCTCGGTGTGGGCTTCTCTTCTTCAGCAGGTGTAGATGACCTGTTCTTCAGTCTTTAAGTCGTTTCCTGGTTTGCTGCAGTTACTTCCTCGGTGTGCATGTGGAAGAAGGTTTTCGCCTTGCCTTCCTACTCTGCCATCTTTTTGCTGCCCCACCTCTATTTAACTCTTGATTGCAGCTTGAAGGTTAGGACCAGACTAGCGGGTAGAGCATCTCTAAGGGGGGAAAATGCCTTTACAAGTGGCACAGCTTTTCCAGAGCTTCTGTACAATCAATTGAAGAGGGGTCTGATTCTGCATGTTTAGGGAAAGAAGAAATTAGAAACTTTTCTAACAGCATTTCACCATTTACCTTTTAAAATCCAGAGAGTTAAGAGTCTTAGGTATATTTTCTTTCAAAAAGCAGGTTGCCTCAGTTCCTCTTGAATTGATTACATTGGGAAATAGTTAAAGCAAACTGAAATCTGATTCGTAGAAGCTCTTCATCAACTCAGAAAACTAACAGTAAGTGACAGTTGATTTCGCAAAGTTTTCTTTTAAAATTTTCCATCTAGTGACAAATGGAAAGAAAAAGATTAGTCTTTAATTTTAGAAAACTTGTCATATACTGGTAAAAATCATGATTTAATAGAATGAATACCAAATGTTTATAGGGAAGGAAATAGAGGGTGACTTATTTGTCCATCTAACTTCCTTCTTGTCTATTTCATATAGATCCAAGCAAGTAATGTTCTTTATAATAGAAAAGTTATAGAAATGGAGAAAAAAGGAAGAATGAGATAGATATGAAATATAACCTCTCTGATACTTAGCTTCTGTGTGACTAGTCTGGGCACAGGAGTCACATTTTTAAGAAAATCTGACTTCTCTCTAAAATAATATAAAAATATTTATGTAATACAAAATCAACCTAAGTCTTTATTTAAAACTCCTAAAAATGTAGTGTGATGCAGTTGTCAACACTAACAGAATTGTAATTTCCATTTTTTCTTGTTTCTTTCTTGCAACACCTCACATCCCCAATAATGCTCCAGGTTTTCAATGTCAACCCAAGCTCTCCAGAATTTTCTTCTGGTGCTGTCTTGATGTTGACAGTGTTTTGTCTTTCCTTCTTTTTCTCTAACTTTTATTATCTCTTCAACTGAAAACTATGCCCCATTGAAGATCAAGCTGGTCTGCTGCCCCTCAATCCTTCCACTTGTTTATGTTATCCTTATGTATTACAAAGAGCTAGGAATTTAACTAGCATGAGCTAGGTTTTCTATAGAAGGCAAAGGAAGAGATTTTGTGAAAAATACTGTTAATATTTTCCTATCTATACTTACATATGCAGGAGTATATGTGCATATACTTAAGATATTATCAATTAGCACAGTAAGAGGTCAAGTATGATATAGTGATTCAAATAAACCTTAGTAGCCCCTCCTTACAGATATATATATGATAAAAGGTAAAAAAATAAAAACATCACTGCCCTGATTGTTTTACTAACCTACAGTGTAGACTAGTTCTTAGTGAAATCTTGTTTTGATCCTTAGACAGTTAGTGGTTTGTTAGGTTGTCTTTAAAAAATTTACAACATCAGCTGCTGCTGGAACATTTTCTTATTTAATACTACTGTTGTACAAAATATATGTGCAGTTCTTTTGGAACTTAATAAAGTAACATAATTTTTCTAGTATGATTATTTATAGTATAATAACTTTTCTAAGCAATATGACATACCTTTAATTAACACATATATACAAATAAAATTATTTAGAAAGATTAATGCCAACTGATAATTTATGCTAATCTTTCTGGATGTTAATAGAATAAGTGGGCAAGTAAGATTTTATTTGTGGTCTAATTTTATATGTGTAAATATATCACATATATATATAATAGCAATATATATCATTTCGTACTTGTGTAAGAACAGAATGTTCTTACCTTCAATTCCCAAAGCAAGGTGGAAGACCCATTTTTACTGAAGTTGTACAGAGGTGAATAAAATATGTTCTGTCAGGATTTCATTTCACCTGCCTCTCCCTTTGGAGAAAGTTGTTGATGTGCTGTGTATTCTGCATCTCAAAACCAGAGAGTAGGGGTCACTAGCTGCTCAACTTCAATCACATGAGGAAGGCTTGGAAACAAATATTCAAAGAGCTTAGCTTTAAGCTCCTACTCCTGAGGGACACAAGGAATGAGCTGATTCATACCTGAAAAGTTTGTATGTGAGCAGTTATGACTGGTCAATTTGGATAGCACCATGGGAAATGGCTGCTTTTGCAATGGCCAGTGAGATCAGAGCTTACTGGCCAAAGGATGTGTGAGGTTCCTAAGCCAGTGATGGGCCTCCTGGAAGAGAATTGCCCTGGGAGGAACAATATCCAAGAGGTTTTTCTGGAGAGGTCTTGTGATCCCAACAAGACATATAGACGTCAAAATCTAGGATAAGAGAGAATCTTTATATCTCAGGAATTTTCACATGTTCTTGAGAGATCTCAAAGAATAAGGATCTTGTGAGAACCCACAAAAGCACCCATAAGAGGAAGAATCAGTGTGTCGATAAATCTCCCTGCAGTGGAAAATGTGGCTAGATTAAACCCATATTAATGAGGTGAACTCCTACTTGTATTTACCTCTCTGAATTCTCCCTGTTTCAACCATAGGGGTGCGTAAAAAGGCATCTAGCAAACTTTTGGTGCCTAAAACAGCATCAAGGAAGTAATGGAGTGAGAACGAGAGAAGAAATCAACCATATGCTATTTCTGTAGTGCAGGTTTTTCAGCCTGATCTGAAGGAGGTCAAAAATAAACTCTGAGATTTTGGAACTTTTGTATTCTAAGAGCTTGAATTTTTATGCATGCAAAAAACAAACCATTCTTTTATTATCTATAAATGACTAAAACAGCCATAAAATTTGTCTAAGATTTTATCCCACAGTAGTGAAATTGAGTCCACAGAATAAATTTAATAGGTTGTAAGTGAGAAATAATAAAGTGCATTCTGCTACCATCCTTTAGAGTTCATTCAATAAAGTTGTAAAATATAATTAAAAAGTTAGAAAAATACAGGATAAAAATATTATTTCTTATGTTTTCTAGGGAAATAACAATGATGTGTATATTATATTATGTAATCTGAACCTTAAAATAAAGGAAAATAAAGAGCAGTTAATCAGAAGACAGAATCAGATCCAAATCCCAGTTCAAAAATAATGCAATTTTCTATAGAATAAGGCTGACTACCTGGTACCTGAAAGAGATTAGTTATACTACTAATAGCTAGTTTAATCATTTAGGTAAGAAATCCAGTTCATTCATCTGGGTGACATTTTTTAAATGTTACTATGGTGAGTAGAATTCTGTAATGGAAAACTCCCAAAGTAAACAAAGTCTTATTTTTTATATTTGTTCAATATTTTACATAAAAAGTCTATATATATTGATAACTTGGCATATTCTTATGTTTGATCAAGTTTAAACTCCTTAAGATTTCTAAGTTCTGTTTTCAGATAAGTAAGAATATTTTAGAAACTAGCATATGTTTTTATGCTCCAGACATACTCATTTATTTATTTATTTATTTATTTATATTAAGGTATTATTGATATACACTTTTTTTAATGTGCTTTTGCTTTTTTAAGGTATTATTGATATACACTCTTATGAAGGTTTCACATGAAAAAACAATGTGGTTACTACATTTACCCATATTATCAAGTCCCCACCCATACCCCAGTGCAGTCACTGTCCATCAGTGTAGTAAGATGCCCGAGATTCACTATTTGCCTTCTCTGTGCTACACTGTTTTCCCCGTGATCCCCCACACCATGTGTACTAAACAAAATACCCCTCAATCCCCTTCTCCCACCCTCCCCACCCACCTTCCCACACCCCTCCCCTTTGGTAACCACTAGTTCCTCTTGGAGTCTCTGAGTCTGCTGCTATTTTGTTCCTTCAGTTTTGCTTCATTGTTATATTCCACAAATCAGGGAAATCATTTGGCACTTGTCTTTCTCCACCTGGCTTATCTCACTGAGCATAATATCCTCCAGCTCCATCCATGTTGTTGCAAACGGTAGGATTTGTTTCTTTCTTATGGCTGAAAAGTATTCCATTGTGTATATGTACCACATCTTCTTTATCCATTCATCTACTGATGGACACTTAGGTTGCTTCCATATCTTGGCTATTGTAAAAAGTGCTGCAGTAAACATAGGGATGCATATGTCTTTTTGAATCTGAGAAGTTGTATTCTTTGGGTAAATTCCAAGGAGTGGAATTCCCGGTTCAAATGGTATTTGTATTTTTAGTTTATTGAGGAGCCTCCATCTAGCTTACATTCCCACCAGCAGTGTTAGGAGGGTTCCCCTTTCTCTGAATCCTCACCAGCATTTGTTGTTCTAAGTCTTTTCGATGCTGGCTATCCTTACTGGTGTGAAGTGATATCTCATTATGGTTTTAATTTGCATTTCCCTGATGATTAGTGATGTGGAGCATCTTTTTATGTGCCTGTTGGCCATCTGAAATTTTTCTTTGGAGAATTGTCTCTTCATATCCTCTGCCCATTTTTTAATCGGGTTATTTGGTTTTTGGGTGTTGACGCCTGTAAGTTCTTTATATATTTTGGATGTTAACCCCTTGTCGGATATGTCATTTACAAATATATTCTCCCATACTGTAGGATGCATTTTTATTCTGCTGATGGTGTCCATTGCTGTACAGAGACTTTTTAGTTTGATGTAGTCCCATGAGTTCATTTTTGCTTTTGTTTCCCTTCCTTGAGGAGATGCGTTCAGGAAGAAGTTGCTCATCCTTATATTCAGGAGATTTTTGCCTGTGTTGTCCTCTAAGAGTTTTATGGTTTCATGACTTACATTCAGATTCTTGATCCATTTCGAGTTTACTTTTGTGTATGGGGTTAAAAAATAATCCAGTTTCATTCTCTTTCATGTAGCTGTCCAGTTTTGCCAACACCAGCTGTTGAAGAGGCTGTCATTTCCCCATTGTATGTCCATGGCTCCCTTATCATATATTAATTGACCATATATGGTTGGGTTTATATCAGGGCTCTCTACTCTGTTCCATTGGTGTATGGGTCTTTTCTTGTGCCAATACCAAATTGTCTTGAATAATGTGGCTTTGAAGTAGAGCTTGAAATTGGGAAGCATAATATGTCCAGCTTTATTCTTCCTTCTCAGGATTGCTTTAGCTATTCGGGATCTTTTGTGGTTCCATTTGAATTTTAGAATGACTTTCTCTAGTTTGTTGAAGAATGCTGTTGGTATTTTGATAGGAAGTGCATTGAATCTGGATTGCTTTAGGTAGGATGGCCATTTTGACCATATTAATTCTTCCTATCCATGCATGGGATGTGTTTCCATTTAGTGGTATCTTCTTTAATTTCTCACATGAGTGTCTTGTAGTTTTCAAAGTATAGGTCTTTCACTTCCTTGGTTAGATTTATTCCTAGATATTTTATTCTTCTTGATGCAACTGTGAATGGGATTGTTTTCCTGATTTCTCTCTCTGCTAGTTCATTGTTAGTGTATAGGAATGCCACAGATGTCTGCATATTAATTTTGTATCCTGCAACTTTCCTGAATTCAGATATTAGATCTAGTAATTTTGGAGTGGATTCTTTAGAGTTTTTTATGTACAATATCATGTCATCTGCAAACAGGGACAGTTTAACTTCTTCCTTGCCAATCTTGATGCCTTTTATTTCTTTGTGTTGTCTGATTGCCATGGCTAGGACCTCCAGTAGTACTATGTTGAATAGAGGTAGGGAGAGTGGGCATCCTTGTCTTGTTCCTGATCTCAAAGGAAAAGCTTTCAGCTTCTCGCTGTTAAGTATAATGTTGGCTGTGGGTTTATCATATATGGCCTTCATGATGTTGAGGTACTTGCCCTCTATACCCATTTTGTTGAGAGTTTTTATCATGAATGGATGTTGAATTTTGTCAAATTATTTTTCAGCATCTATTTAGATGATCATGTGGTTTTTTTCCTTCTTTTTCTTGATGTGGTGGGTGATGTTGATGGATTGTTGAATATTCTACCATCCTTGCATCCCTGGAATAAATCCTACTTTATCATGATGGATGATCTTTTTGATGTATTTTTGAATTCAGTTTGCTAATATTTTGTTGAGTATTTTTGCATGTTCATCAGGGATATTGGTCTGTAATTTTCGTTTTTTGTGGTGTCTTTGCCTAGTTTTGGTATTAGAGTGATGCTGGCCTCATAAATGAGTTTGGAAGTATTCCCTCTTCTACTCTTTGGAAAACCTTTAGGAGGATGGGTATTAGGTCTTCACTAAATGTTTTATAAAATTCAGTAGTGAAGCCATCTAGCCCAGACGTTTTGTTCTTATGTAGGTTTTTGATTACCAGTTCAATTTCATTGCTGCTAATTAATCTTTTCAGATTTTCTGTTTCTTTGTGGGTCAGCAGGTTGTATTTTTCTAGAAAGTTGTCCATTTCTTCTAGGTTATGGAATTTGTTAGCATATAATTTTTCATAGTATTCTCTCATAATTCTTTTTATTTCTGTGGTGTCTGTAGTGATTTTTCCTTTCTCATTTCTGAATCTGTTTATGTGAGTGGACTCTCTTTTTTTCTTGATAAGTCTGGCTAGGGGTTTATCTATTTTGTTTATTTTCTCGAAGAACCAACTCTTGCTTTCATGGATTCTTTCTATTGTTTTATTCTTCTCGATTTTATTTATTTATGCTCTAATCTATTATGTCCCTCTTTCTACTGACTTTGGGCCTCATTTTTCGTCTTTTTCTAGTTTCATTAATTGTGAGTTTAGACTTCTCATATGGGGCTGTTCTTTCCTTAGGAGGTCCTGTATTGCAGTACACTTTCCTTTTTGCACAGCTTTTGCTGTGTCCCACAGATTTGCGGTGTTGAAGTATTGTCATTTGTCTCCATCTATTGCTTGATTTCTGTTTTTATTTGGTCATTGATCCATTGGTTATTGAGGAGCATGTTGTGAAGCCTCTATGTGTTTGTAGGATTTTTCATTTTCTTTGTGTAATTTATTTCTAGTTTCATACCTTTGTGGTCTAAGAAGCTTGTTGGTACAATTTCAATCTTTTTGAATTTACCGAGGCTCTTTTTGTGGCCTAGTATGTGGTCTATTCTTGAAAATGTTCCATGTGCATTTGAGAAGAATGTGTATTCTGCTGCTTTTGAGTGTAGAGTTCTGTAGATGTCTGTTAGGTCCATCTGTTCTAATGTGCTGTTCAGTGCTTCTGTCTCCTTACTTATTCTTTGTCTTGTTGATCTGTTCTTTGGCATGAGTGGTGTGTTGAAGTCTCCTAGAATGAATGCATTGCATTCTGTTTCCCCTTTTAATTCTGTTAGTATTTGTTTCACATATGTAGGTGCTCCTGTGTTGGGTGCATAGATATTTATAATGGTTATATCTTCCTCTTGGATTGACCCCTTTATCATTATGTAATGTCCTTCTTTCTCTTTTGTGGCTTTCTTTGTTTTGATGTCTATTTTTCTGATACAAGTACTGCAAGTCCTACTATTTTCTCCCTATTAGTTGCATGAAATATATTTTTCCATCCCTTCACTTTTAGTCTGTGTATGTCTTTGGGTTTAATGTGAGTCTCTTGTAGGAGTATATATATGGGTCTTGTTTTTTTATGCATTCAGTGTCTCTATATCTTTTAATTGGTACATTGAGACCATTTGCATTTAGGGTGATCATTGATAGGTATGTACTTTTTGCCATTGCAGGTTTTAGATTGGTGGTTTCCAAAGGTTCAAGGTTAACTTACTTACTATCTAAGAGTCTAACTTAACTCACTTAATATGCTATTACAAACACAGTCTTAAGGTACTTTTTAACTTCTCCTTTTTCTTCTTCCACCATTCTTTATATATTAGGTATCATATTTTGTACTCTTTATCTATCCCTTGATTGACTTTGGGTATAGTTGATTTAATTTTGCATTTGCTTAGTACTTATCTGTTCTACCTTCTTTACTGTGGTTTTATTACCTCTGGTGACAACTATTAAACCTTAGGAACACTTCCATCTATAGCAGTCCCTCCAAAATACATTGTAGAGATGGTTTGTGGGAGATAAATTCTCTCAGCTTTTGCTTATCTGGAAATTCTTTAATCTCTCTTTCAAGTTTAAATTTTAAACTTGCCCAATAAAGTATTCTTGTTTTGAGTCCCTTCTGCTTCCTTGCCTTAAATACATCATGCCACTCCCTTCTGGCCTGTAAGGTTTCTGCTGAGAAGTCTGATGATAGCCTGATGGGCTTTCCTTTGTATGTGATCTTATTTCTCTCTGACTGCTTTTAATAGTCTGTCCTTATCCTTGATATTTGCCATTTTAATTACTATATGTCTTGATGTTGTCTTCCTTGGGTCCCTTTTGTTGGGAGATCTGCGCACCTCCATGGCCTGAGAAACTATCTCCTTCCCCAGATTAGGGAAGTTTTCAGCAATCACCTCCTCAAAGACACTTTCTATCCCTTTTTCTCTCTCTTCTTCTTCTGGTACCCATGTAATGTGAATATTGTTCCGTTTGGATTGGTCACACAGTTCTCTCAATATTCTTTCATTCTTAGAGATCCTTTTTTCTCTCTGTGCCTGTTTCTTTGTGTTCCTCTTCTCTAGTTTCTGTTTCATTTATCCTCTCCTCCACTGTATCCAATGTGCTTTTAATATCCTCCACTGTGCTCTTCAACGATAGGCTCTCCGACCAGAATTCATTCCTGAGTTCTTGAATATCTTGCTGTACCTCCATGAGCATGTTAATGATTTTTATTTTGAACTCCCTTTCAGGAAGTATCATGATTTTGATGTCATTTAAATCTTTCTTAGGAGTGGTAGTAATAATTTTACTCTGAACCAGATTCTTTTGGCATTTTATATTTGTATATGGCGCCCCCTAGTACCCTGAAGCTCTACTCCCTGGAGCTGCTCAGCCCGTGAAGCAATGTCGGGGGTTGCAGGAGAGTGTATTGGTGCCTGGGGGTAGGAAAGAGCTGTTTCCTGCTTCCCAGCTGCTATGCCTGACTTCACTGCCTGAACCAGTGGGCCGAGCACACAGGTATAAGCTTCTAAGCTTTGTGTTTGTAGTTGCTGTAGACAAATCTGCCCTCTGGCTGGCCTAATGCCAGGGTCAGGTTTGCTGGTTTGTGAGCCAGTGGGCTGACCGGGAGAAAGATGCAGTAGGCTGATTATCATGGAGGGGGTCCTGGGAGCTCTGTGGCCACTCAGGGAGCTGGAGCACCTGAAGATCATCTAAATATGACATACTATATGGACAAGCTCCCAACCTGCTGGGCAGAGTGCACCCGGACAATTTTGTCTACCTGTCCTCTCTCCTGAGCAGTAAGCTCTGTGCAATCCTTGCCCCTTTAGCAGCCCTCTTGCTAAGGGCTTCCTTGTTAGGAAGTCTCTCAGACTGCCTGCCTTTCTTTTGTCCCAGAGCAGCTGGATATGGATCCCTGCTTTCCACAAGCGGCTGGAATCTCAGTCTCTCCAGGAATTCTGCCTGTCTTAGCTTTCCAACCCCATAATCACGGGAGTATCATGCAAGCACCATGAAATATAGGTTTGTGCTCCCTGAGCAGATCTCTGGAGTTAGGTATTCAGCAGTTCCAGGCCTCCACTCCCTCCCTGCTCTGTTTCTCTTCCTCCTGCCGGTGAGCTTGTGTGGGGGAAGGGCTTGGGTCCCGCCAGGCCACAATTTTGGTACGTTACCCTGTTCTGTGAGGTGTATGTAGTTTGTTCCAGTCCCCTTTCCTGTTGCTCTTTCAGGAGTAGTTGTCATTATATTTTCATATTATATGCGGTTTTAGGAGGATGCCTGTGTCTCACCTCTCACGCTGCCATCTTTAATCCCTTCACCCATACTCATTTGTTTTTTTAAAGCAAATATCTATGAACATTTCAGCTAACAATGCATTTAAAACTATATTTTAGTGGTGAAACTATATAGATTTTCAAACTATGAAAATTCCTATAAAATTTTGCCTTAATATGGTGTTCTAAAAATAATAGAATTATGTACAGCCCATACTTAAGGAGTGGTGGATTTATGCTCATCCCCCTCGAGAATGGAGTATCTACATACATTCTTTGGAATTCTTTTATGCAACAGATTTATCTATTTTGCTCATTTATTTATTTAATCACTTATATCAGTGTGGACTCATTCACATTTTATATGTTAGGTTATAATCTAATGCTACTACTTTATTAATTTTCTTGTTGAAGTTTTACCATCTTTGGCCATTAGGAGTGCTTGTAATTGGGTTCTTTGTACCTTTGACATTCCCAGAATTTGTATTTTTATTTTTGCTTTTTACGTGTTTGGTTCTTCTTGCTAATAATAAATTACCAATTACTATAAAAATAATTTTGTAATGAAGAAACCTGACAATTACTACCCCCAGACAGGTGATGAAGGTCAACATCAACAGTAATAAGCTATGTTGATACTATGTACTCTTGACATGACGTCATTAGAATGGCACTTTACCTCTCTGATCTCCTAGACAAAGTCTGTAATTCAAATCTAATCATGGGTATATATCAGACAAATTCCAATGAGGAACATTCTGCAATATAACTGAGTAGTCCTCAAGACTGTCAAAGTCATCAAAAAACAAAGGGAATTAAGGAATCATCACCACCAAGAGTGGTCTACAGATATTTGGAAACTAAAGGTAATATGGAATTCTGGAAGGGATCCTGAAACAGAAAAAGGATAGAAAGTAAAAATTAAGGAAAACCAAATAAAATATGGACTTTACTTAATAATAATATATCAATATTGGTTCATTAATTGTGACAAATATATCATATTAATATAACATGTTGATAATAAGAAAAACTGAGTTTGGGGCATATGGTATTGTTTGTCCTCACAAATTTTTATGAATATAAAGCTTCTAAAATAAAAAGGTTATTAAAACTATTAGGAGAATTCATAGTAATATACATTTTATTGTCTAAGTAAATTCAGAGAAAATGGAATAGAAACTTTATATCAAATTTAAACTTTGCTATTAATATTTGCTTTTAAATAAGGACTCAATTCTTTAAAGTCTTTCAATCCATAAGTAAAATGATAACTGTAAAGGCAGAATAGGTAGATGAATAAAATAATGCATGTAAATATTATTTAAATTATAACAAATCGAGTTATCTAAATATACACCATCAAAAACAAAATATGGAAAAGGGAAGCACTCTGCATACATTTAAATTCTTTAAAGAGATGTCTTTCTAAAAACAAACCACATACTTCTACATTATCTTCTTAATTTATCATAGCAGGCTGTGGTTGTGTCCATAGAGACATTGCCACCTCTGTCGTGTGTAGGATGAAATGCCGAAGCCCTATGATTCTTGCTCTGGCTCTGTATTAGAATCTCTTGGGGAGCAACCACCATCCAATTAAATTAGAATTTCTGGAGGTGACACATTTGCATTATATGTTTTAAGACTTTATAAGTGATTCTGAATTTCAGCCAGGGAAAACCCCTACAGTGCATGTATATCCTTGTGTGAACAACAGAATATACCTCATATATGGCTGTTGTGGAGGTATACTCTGTTGTCATCTGTTCTGAGTAGTATACCAATCAGATTACAGATTAAGGAGCTAATAGAAATTTTTGCTCCCATATAGAATATAAACTTCTATCTGTTGGGTTTCTTCATCATTGACTCTCTTCTTATCTGCCATGGCTCACAATGTTTGTATTTATAACCTCCATTTCTCACCCACACCAGTGCAGTTTAATGATACTAATATATTCTCACAGATGCTTCTAGCACTGTCTTCTTATGTATTCTTCAAGGCTTCTGTCACTTGCTGTCTACTTGGTTTTGTTTGCAAAGGCTGGCTTTTCTTCTTTCTATTTTATTGTGTCTTATGTCTCTTGTCACTTTAACTCAAACAACACAAAGTGGGTTCAAAATGCTGTTGTTACTACAGGTATCATCAGTCAAATAGATTTTGACTTATACTGAATGACCCCAACCCATCAGAGTACATTGGGTTTTAAGTTCTTGCAATGTTCAGCGAATACATATGACCATTTCTGTGCTGTGGGTTGTTTGGAGATAAGGTTCCCCCCCCATCCCCCCAGCCCACTGATGTTGTTACTATGCCCAGTATTGGAGCCATTTGAGTCAGTGCCAGGATCACTCCTTCAAAACTTGGGACCTGTTTGGTTCCTGTTGTAACATAACCGAGACTGTCCTAGTTTGCAGAATCTTAAGAGTTTAGTTTGATATTATGGTGTCTTCTGAATCTTGGCTTAAAACTATTCATTTTCCCATGATTTTTTAAAGTAATTGAAAATATAATAGAAAATTCCTTTCTGCATCACAAACCAATCCTATGATAAGACAGGTGCTTTACAGGAAGGCTGGGAATAGTGGTGGTCAGCCCCATAAGGTCTAGGAGATGATCATTTTTTTGAATTTACAGTTTGTATCAAGAGTTCTGAAAGAATCTACATGGATGCATATTTGTGATATTTTGGCAGTAGATGATGAGCACAATAACATAAATCCTCCGTATAGAACAAGAGAAAGTGAATGAATTTGAAAGCAAAGATATTACAAATGATTTCTTTTTAAAGAGCTAAAAAAAATGTAGAGTGGTAAAAATACACACTTCTGATTATATACAGCAGGTGCAAAATACTAAATAAAGATCACATGTAGATCTCACTTTTTATGTGGTGGGTTCCAGAATATGATACTTCTCCTAGTTTTGTACTATCATCTCATTGGTGATCATCATTGAGAAAGTGCTATGTAAAACATGTTTCTGAATGTGTGTGTGTGTCCATAGCAATGATACATTTTGTCTCTATATGTTAAATGTATTTACCAAATAATTTTTAAGAAGTATAATTAGGAGGATGTAACTTGTCTGTTAATCTATGTATGATTCTGTGGACTAAACTATATACATGCCTGATCAAAGATACATATATTTAGGTGTGGAAGGAATCAGAGTTCCCTTCTTATTCCTAGATTATGGTGTGTAAGAGCTATATTTCATCAATTTACCTATAATCTAACTTTAGTTATAAATTTAAATGATTATATCTTAATATTTATTAAATATATGCAGAACAATGCATATTAAAAGTTTCACATATTTATGTTCTCATACTTAGGTTTTGTCACACTGATTATGTAACTTACAACACTGTGATGACATGCAATAATGAGGTCCACCAGAAAAGGAGGGTGTCATTTTAGAATCAGAAGTTACCTTAAGCAGCATCTAGTCAATACTCTGAATTTATTGGTAAGGAAACTCTAAGAAAAGAAGTTAAGTGATTTGCCCAAGTTCATTTATCTGGAATAATTAACATAACAAGCAACTCTTTGTTCTCAATTGGTCAAGAATATGTACACTTTTATATTATTTTCTGTTCTGATAACGTCTGTTATTTTATCACCTCTCTGATCATCAAAATTTATCCAAGCAGGAAATTTAGATTTACTTGAGGCACGTATACAAATTCTCTTTATAGAAACCTTTTCCATGTCTGAAGAAACTTGCCGTCATTAATGTTTTCATTCAAGGATAAGTAACTCTAGAAATCATCAAGTTTTCTAAGGTGGTATTACTGGTTCTTCAAAGTTTGTCAATGTTTTTTCCCTTCTGTAGAATTTTCTCTAAATGGCCTCCCTGTTGCCTACGTACCTGAATATTTCATCTCAGAAGCACATGAAATTATCTAGTAAAAGCTTTTAAACATATTACAGTAGCAAACTAAAAATGCTGAAGTCACCAGCCATCATTTTGCTATTATCATAACCTTTGTGCTTATGGTTATTCAGCATTTATGCATCACCTTAATTTTCTCAGAATGCTTTACAATCATCATCCTGTAGCTATCTTCACCAAATATGCAGGATTTATAATTGCTAATGAAAATATAATAATTCATGAACTGTCTTGCCCCTCTTAGTTCTTAAATAATGTTTTCTATCTAAGCTAGATTCTTACCATATGTCTGCCAGCAAATCCCGTAGGATGAGAATTTAGCACATACTTTCTGTACTATGTAATTTCTTTACAAATGTGAACCTGTCTAGCATCTGAACTAACAGTAAGATAACAGTTTTCTTCAGCAGATCAGGCATTTCATTATTTTTCTTCTCTTAGCATTATTTCTATTGGCTTTTTACTCCTCTTCATAATGACAAGTAGAATATTAAGCTACAAAACAAAATTGGACTAAAAGAATCTAACTGTAAAATTAAGCAGTAAAGAGTTTAAATATAGGCACTAAAAATGTAGAAGAAAGCTTTTGCTTACACTGTGAAACAAAGCAGGTAGTATATATTTGCCCACATTTACTTCTTCTACATCAAGCCTGCTTTATTGCCGATGGCCTAGGATAAATCTTTTTCAAGGTAATATTATCATTTAACATTTATATAAAAGGAAAAGTGTCTGTTTAAATCCAGAGGTGATAGGGTTTAATCAGAGTAGTAATGAGTGACAATAGGCATTTGTGCTTTTATTTGTGCATGTTCTTTTCAACATGTTCTTATTTCACATTTATATATGTGGATGACACAAAGATGACATGAGGAAACATGGTATAATAAGAAAACTGGTTTGAAGTTAAAAGGTTGCCACTCGTAATTTATTTGATATTGGATCTCTGTGACCATCGGTTTCTTTTCTGTAACGTAGATCTTTGGAATTTTGATCTCTTAGCCTCACTAGGACATAACATTTATAGTGCTCAAAGTTTTTTCCTGTGTGTGTGCTTCCCTTTCATACACTTTGAGAATTGTACCTCAAGTGTCTTTGTCTTTTTCTTTAATCTTTTTATTGCCTCTTTTTCAAAGGCTTTTATCCATACACAGAAGACATAATAGTTTTTCTAACAATCTCTGACATTTCCATCAAAGACATTTTTTACTTTCCCCTTAAAAATCAGATGATGGACATGCTGAGAGAATGTACCTAATGAAACCAAAGTTATAGTGTACCTTTACAACACTGGCTTATCTATCCATGTTTTCACAAGTTTGTCTGACAGCTTTATATTGTAAGGGTTTAGAATAGAAGTAATGAGTGACTAAGGGAACAGTAGCTATACTTCTAACACTGATCTATGAATGAACTACTTATTTTATCCCTTACAGCTTAGGAAATTCTAATATATTTTTATGCATGTGATTAGACAGGAGAGACTGTAAGAATAGACTTCCCCAAAGCGATTGATGTTAACAGTATCTACAAGACCTTTCCCAAGTAATTTCCAAGTAATGTTCTAAGGAGAAACACTTCTTTATTGAATTGATATGTGCACCTTTTTGTTGAATAAGCACTAGTATAAGTAGTATAGAGTGGTGTGTATGCTTATGAGTGTGTGTGTGTGTGTGTTGATATGAATTAAGGGAATACTTCCCTTGTATCTGCAGAACTGAAAATCATAACCAAGGGCATCCCATTTCTAACATGAGATGCAAAGTTGATGAGGCCAAACAAATTTGTATTGGCTCCATCTGATGGCTTAAAAGACTATTTTACAAATCTATAGTAATAAAACAGTATGGTACTGGCATAAAAATGCGCATAGACCAATGGAGCACAATAGAGAGCCCAGAATAAAGCCTAACATGTATAGTTAACTAATACTTGTCAAGGAAGCCAAGTATACACAATGAGGAAAGGATAATCTCTTCAGCAAATGGTGTTGGAAAAACTGGATAATCACATGCCGAAGAATAAAATTAGATACCCATCTTACACCACTCACAAAAATTAATTTTAAATGGGTTAAAGACTTAAACATAAGACCTGATACTGGAAAACTAGAATAAAACAGGGGAAAACCTCCTTGTCAAAATCTTGACAAAGATTTTTGGGATCTGACACTGAAAGGACAAGCAGCAAATGTAAAAATCAATAAGTGGGACTACATCAAACCAAAAATCTTGTGCAGCACAGAAAACTACCAACCAAATGACAAGGCAATCTATGATACGAGAGAAAATGTTTGCAAATTTTATATGTGATAAGGGTTTATATCTAAAATGTATAAGGAACTCAGTGCACTAGTAGTAAAACAAATATTCTGATTAAAGTGGGCAGAGTAACTGAATAGACATTTATCCAAAGACTTACAGATGACCAACAGGCACATGAAAAGATGCTCAACATAACTAATTATCAGAGAAATGCAAATCAAAATCACAGTGAGATATGTAACAGAGACTTGCACTGAATTACTATTCTATATAATGCTATATGCACATAGTACTATATGTACTATTGCCTGGTGACATATTATTGTAATATCTGCTGTCCCTGGTAAATTGGGATCTGAACATTAAGGCAGGTTGGAATTCTGATTCTGTTATGTATGTTTCTGTACCAGGTGATAATAGCATGTTATCTCCAAAACAAATAAAGAAATGATTGCTACTTTGGTTTCCTTAGTTTTGTTTTCTTTGTGCATAAATCTGTGCAATATTAGTCATTCAAACTTTGCTGTTTTATTTTCTATGTCTAAAGCATGCACATTTGAACTGATAAATTTTGAGACTAGCCAAAATCTTGGATTTAGATTATTCTCAGTAAGCAAATAAAGGACCCAACTAGTTTTTTGAAAGATAAACACCACTCTTTTCCCAAAACATCTTGTGTAATTATATCCAGTACTGGGAATATTGATAGAACTCTGGTTCCACTAATCTTGACCTGATAGCAGTACAGAAATTGAAGTCAATGATTTTTAAGTCACCATGTCCTCATCTTGATCCGTTGCTTTCAGTCTTTTAGAATATTTAAATTCTGTTCCCCAGTAGTAATAGAAAAACCTTATTTAAGTCATCTTTTTTTCTGCATCAAAACTTAACATTCTTCTCTTTCTTTCCTATTGGTAATTGAAGCTGCTAATATTGATGGTAATGAATGTCTTCCTTGGCTTAACATATTGTGGTTTGCTAAGCTTAATGTCCCTTTGTGATAGAACTGAGAGTTGTGGTGTGTGTGAGAATGCAAATATGCTTATTGTGAAAGAAGTTTATGAATACATAGTCAGGAAAAATAAGCAGTGTTTGTTGGGTAAATCCTATATATGTATTTGGTGAATACTAAGAATTAGCAATTAATGGCAAGCTGATAGACAAGAAATGTCTTAGAAAATGCAAGAATTGTTGACTCTGCCATGTTGAAAATCGACCAGCTTTTAGAATGCAACAGATCCAGTGATAAGGGCAAGTCATAGCTCTGTATAGTTTCAACTTTAATTTATAATACTTCGGAGATTTTTGCAACATAAAAAGCTTTGGTGCTAAGACTGTGTTTTCTGCCAAGGATTGCTTTTAGCATGTTATTAACCTCTCAAATGATAACATATTTCCAAAGGTTGCCTTAAGAGGTCACACTTTGGGAACAGCAAAGAGAGTATAATGTGGACATTATTTACCCACTACTACTCCTGTTATTTGTTTCTCACATAATGTCTCTCATTTTGTCATCTCTGTAACTGCTGGTCATTAGCATACAGGTTTACAGTACTTCATGCACAATAAGAGGGGAAGGAGCAAGTGAGTTGAACTAATTTACTTATAAAATGGCAACTTGAGGAAATGTATTTCTAAAGAATGACATTTCCTTGAACTCATCTTTCATAAGTTCCAATTTTAAGGGCCTTTAAAAAAATACCTCAGTGTTCCAGGAAAATTGCTAGAGTGGTAAATGTTCCATTTGATGTGTTTTCTTCAATATTCCACTTAAGAACTTCAGGATAAGTATAATAATCACAATAATAATATGTTACTATTAAATTTTTGCCACAGCTCTTTCAAAGAGCTTATAGTACACAGTGTGACCACAATGAATATATTCTTTAGGAAAAAAAATCCCTTGTGGAACACTGTATAGTTATAAAGATCTATTATAGTTTTATGATTCCTGAAGAGAATAAGAAATATGAACTTATTTACTGGTTTCTCTGGCCAACTTAGATTAATTAGCTGCAAAATGTCTGAGATTAAATGGTAATGCCTTAAAATTGATGAATACTTCTTTGATAATTTTTTTCCAATTTTTTTCACAAATTGTTTCTGTGAGAATGATATTTTCCCTCCTAGAATGGTTTTATCCCAATTTATAAAAAGAGAACAGCCTTATCTGGCAAGGACTATCCATTTTTTTCTGTAAATCACAGTGACTACCAGATTTATCAAAGAAAGTAGGAAAGTGACAGTTTTAATAGCATTATTTTAGAGAACTCACCTGGTTCTATTAGAGCATATGTAAATATGTGCTAACTCTTAGGACTGACTTAATTTGATATCGTAAGAGCTCTGACCTCCTTTAAAGAAGAGCTAGTTAAACACAAGACTGTCATCACCTGCACTGGGAACTTACACATGAATCAATTCAAGCCTACATGAAATAGGTCGAGATGAGATGCCCAAATGAGATTTTGTCATTCTCTTCTGCTTTATCTGCTCATGCCATATTTTCTTCAACAGAACTGCTAAATATTATTTTTTATTTTTCTATCATTAATGTACAATCACTTGAACAACATTATGGTTACAGACCCCCTATTATTAAGTCGCCCCCACATACCCCATTACAGTTACTGTCCATCAGCATAGTAAGATGCTATAGAATCATTACTTGTCTTCTCTGTGAATACTGCCTTTCCCATTTCCCCCCCCCGCTACATAATGTGTGTTAATCATAATGCCCATTTCCCCCCTTATCCCTCCCTTCCCACCCAACCTCCCAGTCCCTTTCCCTTTGGTAACTGTTAGTCCATTCTTGGATTCTGTGAGTCTGCTGCTGTTTTGGTCCTTCAGTTTTTCTTTGTTCTAATACTTCACAGATGAGTGAAATCATTTGATACTTGTCTTTCTCTGCCTGGCTTATTTCACTGAGCATAATACCTTCTAGCTCCATCCACGTTGTTGCAAATGGTAGGATTTGTTTTCTTCTTATGGCTGAATAATATTCCATTGTGTATATGTACCACATCTTCTTTATCCATCCATCTACTGATGGACAATTAGGTTGCTTCCATTTCCTGGCTATTGTAAATAGTGCTGTGATAAACATAGGGGTGCATATGTCTTTTTCAAACTGGGCTGCTGCATTCTTAGGGTAAATTCCTAGGAGTGGGATTCCTGGGTCAAATGGTATATCTATTTTGAGTTTTTTGTGGAACCTCCATACTGCTTTCCGCAATGGTTGAACTAGTTTGCATTCCCACCAGCAGTGTAGGAGGGTTCCCCTTTCTCTACATCCTCACCAATATTTGTTGTTGTTTGTCTTTTGAATGTTGGCCATCCTAACTGGTGTGAGGTGATATCTCATTGTGGTTTTAATTTGTATTTCTCTGATGATTAGCAATGTGGAACATCTTTTCATGTGCATGTTGGCCATCAGAATTTCTTCTCTGGAGAAGTGTCTGTTCAGATCCCCTGCCCATTTTTTAATTGGCCTATTTGCTTTTTGTTTGTTGAGGTGCATGAGCTTTTTATATATTTTGAATGTCAACCTTATCAGATATGTCACTTATGAATATATTCTCCCATACTGTTGGATGTCTTTTTGATCTACTGATGGTGTCCTTTGCTGTACAGAAGCTTTTTAGTTTGATATAGTCCCACTTGTTAATTTTTGCTTTTGTTTCCTTTGCCTGGGGAGATATTGCTCATATGAAGAAGTTGCTCATGTTTATGTCCAAGAGATTTTTGCCTATATTTTTTTCTAAGACTTTTATGGTTTCATGACTTACATTCAGGTCTTCAATCAATTTTGAGTTTATTTTTGTGTATGGGGTTAGACAGTAATCCAGTTTCATTCTCTTACATGTAGCCATCCAGTTGTGCCAACACCAGCTGTTGAAGAGGCTGTCATTTCCCCATTGTATATCCATGGCTCCTTTATTGTATATTAATTGACCATATATGCTTGGGTTTATATCTGAATTCTCTGTTCTGTTCACTGGTCTATGGGTCTGTTCTTGTGGCAGTACGAAATTGTCTTGATTACTATGGCTTTGTAGTAGAGCTTGAAGTCAGGGATCGTAATTCCCCCAGCTTTATTCTTCCTTCTCAGGATTGCTTTGGTTATTCGGGGTCTTTGGTGGTTCCATATGAATTTTATAACTATTTGCTCTAGTTCATTGAAGAACACTGTTGGTATTTTGATAGGGATTGCATTGAATCTGTAGATTGCTTTAGGCAGGATGGCCATTTTGACAATATTAATTCTTCCAAGCCAAAGCATGAGATGAATTTCCATTTATTAGTGTCCTCTTTAATTTCTCTTAAGAGTGTCTTGTAGTTTTCAGGGTATATGTCTTTCACTTACTTGGTTAGGTTTATTCCTAGGTATTTTATTCTTTTTGATGCAATTGTGAATGGAATTGTTTTCCTGATTTCTCTTTCTGGTAGTTCACCATTAGTATATAGGAATGCAACAGATTTATTCTTCTCAATTTTATTTATTTCTGCTTTAATCCTTATTATGTCCCTCCTTCTACTGACTTTGGGCCTCATTTGTTCTTCCTTTTCTAGTTTCATTAATTGTGAGTGTAGACTGTTCATTTGGGATTGTTCTTCTTTCCTGAGGTATGCCTGTATTGCAGTATATTTCCCTCTTAGCTCGGCCTTTGCTGTGTCCCACAGATTTTGCAGTGTTGAATTATTGTTGTCATTTTTCTCCATATATTGCTTGATCTCTGTTTTTATTTGGTCATTGATCCATTGATTATTTAGGGGCATGTTATTAAGCCTCCATGTGTTTGTGGGCTTTTTCATTTTCTTTGTGTAATTTATTTCTAGTTTCATACTTGTGATCTGAGAATATGGTTGGTACAATTTCAATCTTTTTTAACTTACTGAGGTTCTTTTTGTGGCTTAGTATATGATCTATTCTCGAAAATGTTCCCATGTGCACTTGAGAAGAATGTGTATCCTGTTGTTTTGGATGGAGTGTCCTCTAGATGTCCGTTAGGTCCATCTGTTCTAATATGTTGTTTAGTTCCTCTATTTATTTTCTGTCTGGTTGATCTATCCTTTGGAGTGAGTGGTATGTTGAAATTTCCGAAAATGAATGTATTGTATTCTATTTCCCCCTTTAATTCTGTTAGTATTTGTTTCACATATGTAGGTGATCCTGTGTTGGGTGCATAGATATTTATAATAGTTGTATCCTCTTGCTGGATTGACCCCTTTATCATTATGTAATGTCCTTCTTTGTCTCTTGTGACTTTCTTTGTTTTGAAGTCTATTTTGTCTGATACAAATACTGCAACTCCTGCTTTTTTATCACTATTAGTTGCATGAAATATCTTTTTCCATTCCTTTACTTTCAGTCTGTGTATGTCTCTGGGTTTGAAGTGAGTCTCTTGTAGGCAGCATATAGATGCATCTTGTTATTTTATCCATTCAGTAACTCTGTTTGATTGGTGCATTCAGACCATTTACATTAAGGGTGATTATTAATAGGTATGTACTTATTGCCATTGCAGGCTTTAGAGTCGTGGTTACCAAAGGTTCAAGGGTAATTCCCTTACTATCTAACAGTCTAATTTAACTCACTTCATATGCTATTACAAATACAACCTAAAGTTTCTTTTTTTTTTCCTCCTTTTTCTTCCTCCTCCATTCTTTGTATGTTATGAATCATATTCTGTGCTCTTTGTCTAGCCCTTGGGTGACATCTATTTAGATTTAGGATTACTTCTGTCTGTAGAAGCCCCTCCAAAATGCACTGTTGAGGCGGTTTGTGGGAGGTAAATTCTCTCAGCTTTTGCTTATCTGAATATTGTTTAATCCCTCCTTCACATTTAAATGATAACCTTGCCAGGTACAGTATTCTTGGTTCAAGGCCCTTCTGCTTCATTGCATTAAATACATCATGCCACTCCCTTCTGGCCTGTAAGGTTTCTGTTGAGAAATCTGATGGGTTTTCCTTTGTATGTGATCTTTTTTCTCTGTGTAGCTGCTTTTAAAAGTCTGTCTTTCTCCTTGATCTTTGCCATTTTAATTATTATATGTCTTGATGTTGTCTTCCTTGGGTCCCTTGTGTTTGGAGATCTGTGCACCTCCATGGCTTGAGAGACTATCTCCTTTCCTATATTGGGGATGTTTTCAGCAATTACCTCCTCAATGACACTTTTCTATCCCTTTTTCTCTCTCTTCTTCTGGTACCCCTATAATGTGAATATTGTTCTGTTTGGATTGATCACACAGTTCTCTCAATATTCTTTCATTCTTAGAGATTCTTTTTTCTCTCTGTGCCTCAGCTTCTTTGTATTCCTCTTCTCTAATTTCTATTCCAATTATTATCTCTTCTACTACATCTAATCTGCTTTTAAATCCTTCCATTGTATGTTCCATTTCAGATATGGAATTTCTTAATGATTGAATCTCCGAGTTAATTTAGTTCCTGAGTTCTTGAATATTTTACTAATCCTCCATAAGCATGTTTATAATTTTTATTTTGAACTCTCTTTCAGGAAGATTGGTGAGTTCAGTTTCATTTTGCCCTTTTTCTGTGGTTTGTGAGATTTTGTTCTGAATCATGTTCTTTTGACATTTCATATTTCTGTGTGGTGCCCTCTATTGCTGAGAAGCTCCAGTCTCTGGAGCTGCTCAGCCTCGAGAGTGAGCTTGGTAGTCGTAAGGGAGGGGAGCTGCTACCTGGGGGGAGGAAATATCTGTTTCCTGATTCCTGTCTGTGGTGCCTTGTCTCTAGTGTCAGAGACAGTGGGCCGAGCACACACGTGTAAGCCTCTGTTCTTTGCGTCTTTAGCTGTTGTAAGCGGGGCCTCCCTCTGGCTCGCCTGATGCCAGCACAGTGTCTGTGAGTTTGCAAGCTGGTTTCAGCAGGCTAGAAGGAATGTGCAGCAGTCTGCATGTCACAGTGGGGGGCCTCGGAGGTGAGTGGGCAGCCTGGGGTATGGAGCACCCAGAGCTCCTCAAAGTTCCCAACCAGCTGGCCAGGGCATTCCCATACAACTTTGTCCAGCTCTACCTTCTCCCGTGCAGCAAACTCCATGCAAACCCCATCCGTTCAGCAGCCCTCTCACTGCTAGGAAGCTTCTCAGACCGCCCACCCTTCCTGTGACACAGAGCGACCAGATGTGGATCCCACCCTCCACAAATGGCCGGAATGTCAGTCTCTCAAGCACTCCTCCTTGTCCAAGCTCCCCAACATCCAGAGCACCACAGAATATAGTCTTCCACTCACAAAGCATATCTCAAGGGCTAGGTGCTTAGCAGTTCCAAGCTTCCACCCCCTCCCCGCTCCATTTCTCTTCCTCCCACCAGTGAGCTGGGGTGGGGGAAGGGCTTGGGTCCTGCTGGATTAAGGCTTTCCTATGCTACCCTGTTCCATGAGGTCTGCTCTCTTTGTGAGGTCTGTATGCGCAGTCTGCTTCATCCTTCTTTCTTCTTGCTGTTTTAGGGTTAGTTGTATTAACTATATTTTGTACTATTTGTGGTTTTGGGAGGAGTTCTCTGTGTCACCTCTCATGCCGCCATCTTGAATCTCTCCTTCCAGAACTGCTATATTTTTACTGAATATTTTCAGTCATGTTGATTCAGTCTTTTATATCTACATTCACCTCCAATAAATAAGGCATTTGAATTTCCAAATTTTTCCATTTTGTATTATATTAACTATGGAGATTGAATCTTGAAAGAAAGAGCTATAATTCACTGCTATTTCTTTTGTTTTTATATACCAGCCTCTTTGGGGGTTGGGGGCAGGTAAGACCTAATGCAAAGAGAATTGAAATTTCTCCTCATTTCCATTACTCAATTTAGTCAGCTATGAGATTTTGGTTCCCTGTAAGCCTTGGCTTAAATATCACCAAAATAAAAATAGAAACAAAACCCTTCTTATGAATAGTGACAAAAATCACATATGATAAAACAGAATATAATTTTACAAACAAATAAAGCTGCTTTAAACGTCATGTATATAGGTTTTGTATGAACATAAATTTTCATTTCTCTGAGATGAATG
Source organism: Phataginus tricuspis (assembly GCA_029783875.1). Classification (NCBI taxonomy): domain Eukaryota; kingdom Metazoa; phylum Chordata; class Mammalia; order Pholidota; family Manidae; genus Phataginus; species Phataginus tricuspis. Next base: position 46,749,526 of record JAQQAC010019963.1, read on the forward strand.
CCCAAGAGTGTAAATGTTGGGTTGTATGATAGCTACAAATGTAATTTTTTAAGAAACTACCAAACCATTTTCAAGCATAGCTGGACTGTTTTACATTCCCATCAGGAATATATGCGTGACTGACTTTTTCTGCATCCTAATCAGCTTTTGTGTTGTAGCTACTTTTATAAATTTTAGCTATTCCTATAGGTGTATATTGTGGTTAATATACATTTTCTTAATAATTAGTGAATTGGGACATCTTTTCATGTACTTATTTGGCATCTGGAATTCCTCTCTGGTGAAATGTCTGCTAATCTCTTTGACACGTTTTCTAATTGGAATTTTTTTTCTTTCTTACTGTTGAGTTTTGATAGTTCTTTATTCTAGATACGAGATCTCTGTCAGATATGTGATTTGCAAATATTCCCTTCCAATCTATAATCATCTCAACAGGTTCATTCATAGGGCAAAAGTTTTTAACTTTGATGAAGTTATATTTAATCATTTTTTTCTTTTATGAATCACATTTTTCTGCCAAATCTAAGAATTCTTTGCCCTATCCCAGGTACCAAATATTTTTCTCCTGTTTTTTTCCTAGAGGTTTTATAATTGGATGCTTACATTTAATTGATTCACTTCTAATTAGTTTTAATATAACGTGTCAGTCAACACTTTTTTTTAACATATGAATGTCTACTCCACAACCTTTTTTAAAAAAACGCTATTCCTCTTCAACTGAATTGCTTTTGTTTCTTTGTTAAAAATTAACTGGGCACATTTGTGTTGCTCTACTTATGGGTTCTCTATTCTGCTTCATAGATTTGTCTGTCTCTCTGTTAGTACACACTGAAGCTCTACAGTATTCTTTAACATCAGGAATTGTGATTCCTCCCATTTTATTCTTTTTTAAAGTTATTTTGGTTATTTTAGGACCTTTTCATATAAATCTTAGAATAAGCTAGTATATGTCTGTAAAAAATCTAGATGAGATTTTGGTAGGATTTTGAGGGGAACTGATACCTTTATTATGTTGAGTCATCCAATCCATGACCATTACATATCTCTTAAACTATTATATCTTACTTGATGTCTTCCATCAGCATTCTAATTTTTATGAGAAATATCCTGTACATGTTTTCTTAGTTTTATAATGGTGTATTTCATTTTCTTTGGAGTAATTGTTAATAGAATTGCACTTTAAATTTCAGTTTACACCTATTTGTTATCAGAAGAACATAATTGATTTTTGCATATTGATCTTATATCCTGTCACTTCACTAAAATCACTTGTTATTTTTAGGAGATTTTGTAGATTTCTTGGTACTTTCCTCATACATAATCATGTCGTCTGCAAATAGAAATAATTTTATTTTTTCAAATCGAACTTTCTTTTTTGTGTGTGTGTTAGTGCAGTGTCTAGAATTTTCAGTACTGTGTTGAATAAGAGTTGTGAAGCTGCACATTTTTGTCATGTTTCCTTCTGTCTTAAAGAACAGAGCTTAAAACTTAGACCATTGAGTCTCATCAGCACTGCATGTTTTGTTTTGTTTTTTGTAGACAGCCATCATCAGGCTGAGGATGTGTATGAATGAGGACTTTGTTTTGTTAAGTGATTTTTTGAATAGTTTATGTGTCATATTATTTTCCTCTTTAACCTATTGGTATGAAAGATTCTATTGATGGAAATATTGACCAAGCTTGTATAACAGGAGTAAATTTCACTTGTTATTTTTGTATATTAGTGGATTAGATTTGTTAATATTTTTTGAGGATATTTACATTTAGTTTATTAGAGATATTGGTCTGTAGTTTTTTCAGCCCGTCCTTGATTTTTTTTGTTATCAGGATAATACTAGTCTCAAAAAATTACTTGGGAAGTGTTCCCACCTCTTATGTTTTCTGGAAGATATTGTGGGAAGTTGGTGTTAATTCTTTAAAAATACTCAGTACAATTCTACAGTAAAACCATCTGATTCTTGATAATCCTTTGTTCGGTAGCTTTTCATTACACATTATATTTCTTTAATGGTTTTACAACTATTCAGTTTATTTCATTTTGGCTTAGTTTTTGTAACTTGCAGTTTTTGAGGAATTAGTCCATGTCTTTTAAGTTTTTGAATATATGTATCAAATTATTTGTTATAATCCCTTGTTATCCTTTTAAAGGCTGTAGGATACATGGTGATATAGTCTGTATCATTCCTGAACTCGTAACATATCTTTTTTTTTTTTGTCCTTTTTCTGGAGTTTAATCAATTTAAAATAAATATTTTCAAAGAGCCAGCTTTTGGTTTCATTATTTTTCTCTGTTTTTTTTTTTTCTATTTTCAATTTCACTGATTTCTGTACTTACCTTTATGATTACCTTCCTTCCTTCTGCTTGCCTGGGTTTATTTTGTTCTTCTTTTTCCAGTTTCTTTAGGTACAAACTTTGATTTAAATTAAGGTCTTTTGTAACTTCTAATGTAAGCATTTAGCTATATATTTTTGTTTCAGAACTGGTTATTTAGCACTATTCCATAAATTTTATGATGTGTTTTCATTTTCACTCAGTTCTATGTAATTTTTATTTTCCTTTGATATTCTGTCTTTGATCCAAGGGTCATTTATAAGTGTGTTTCATTTTCAAGTGTTTCGAGATTTTCCTTTTGTTTTTCTGTTACTGATTTTGTTTGGTCCATTATGGTCAGGGAACATACTGTATAAGATTTTAATTCTTAAAAAATTTTTTATGGTTTGTTTTCTGATACGGGATACTACTTCTCTTGGTGAATCTTTATAGGACCTTGGAAAGAATGTGTATTCTGCCATTGTTTGGTGGAGTGTTCTTCAAATGTCGAATAGATCATGTTAATTGATGGTATTTTTGAATTCTATATCCCTCCTGATTTCCTGTGCTATAGTTCTATTAGTGGGGTGTTGAAGTAGCCAATTATATTTAGAATTTGTATATTTCCCATTTCATTTCCAGTAATTTCTGTTTGATATATTTCAAAGCTCTACTGGTTACTGCATATCCATTACGATTGTTATATCTTCTTGTTGAATTGATTATATGGGTTAACATATTGATAAGCTTCTTGCAGTGATGAGATCGTGGATGATAGAGAACATTTGAAGAAAAGGACAGAGATGTTTTAGATCAAAATCATGCTAAAGAGGGCAAATCTAGGTTGGAGTGATAAATGTACAGTGAATATGAATTTATAAAATAAACTTTCATGAATCACATGGTGCTTATACATATATTTCCAATTCCTATAGAGTTGGTTTGAAAAAAGGACTACACTGCTTTTAAAATAAAATTCTATTTTTGATGAAAAAACTGCCAGAAGCCATGTTTGGATGGTTTTGGAGAATCAGAGCTTTTTGGCTCATCTTGTGAGCAAGGTAGAAAAGTCAATGACTAAAAGTGGGCATTGAAACATTATATCTGAAGCAAATAAGATTAATTTGGCACTAAGCAATTAAAAGGATATAGGATGATCATAGATTTTCATGCAATAACTCTTACCAGTTTAGTGAGAAAAGAATCACAACAGGATACCTTTAGAAAAAGGATGAAAAAAGAACAGAAAATAATCAGTAAAGTGAAAGGAAAATAAAGATTAAAAGGAAATTTATTTATATAGTATAGTTTACCATGATGCTTTATGTTAATATTTTTCTCTGTAAATAAAAGATTTCTTTCAGGTAACCCATTATTTTTTTTCAGTTGTTGATGATTTCTTTTTGTCTTCCAGAGAAAGTTAACACAAAAGATCATTTCAGAACCTGAACAAGAACTATGGGATGGAAATGATTCATGCACAAGAGTATTTCTAGTGAGATATATTTTCTCTCCTTTCTAGGGAAATATACACATATATTTAATACTTTTTAATTATATAGTACTTTTCAATATGGACATAAAATTTGTTGATCAGCATGGCTTGGGATGTAAAACATCCAATATAATATATGGAGATAGAATTAATGTAGGAAAAATAGTGTCCTTTGAAAAGAATGAGGCTGCTGCTCAGATATCTTCTTCCTATACCATATTCTGTATTTGGCATCCAATTACATAGCAAATAATGACCTTCATCTTATCAGAGGCTAGTCTCACTTATGCTTCGATCTCCATTCCCAGGGATTTAATTCTTTCTTTATGCCATTCATCAGTCTTTCTTTCTCTGCAGATTATTTAAGATTTAAAAATAAACTTGCAAAATTATTTAAGAAACACATATTCATTGGGGGAAATAGAAAATACGAAACAAAAAGGTAGTAATAAGTTAATATTAGAGATAATAACTTTTATTTATGTATGTCCAAATTATTCCCTGCATGCATATATGCATACGTACATCCATGCACACTAATATATTCAGTTATTGTAAAAATTGAAATTATACTGCAGCTAGTGTTTTTCAAGCTGATAATTCTGTATTAACAATACATTTTGATAATATTTCCAAGTAAATAATTCTACTTCTGCCAAATCACTTTTAAGGGTTCAATGCATTAACAATGAAGGTTTAACAGCCTTTTCTCACCAATTTCATATTATTGGTATTAAAGCTTTTTCAGAAACTATAATTAATAAAACTCAAGAGTGTATCTTAGAACTTAAGAGACATAAGAAAGGAGGTTCATCAAATTGATTGTAACTGGCTCTGTCCAATAAGTAAGCACAGTTAACTTTTCAGCTCAGTTATATGCATATTAAATGATAGATAATGTACAGATACAGCTGTACTATGTATTAATTTCCTATTCTGCTATATGATGAGGTGGTAAAGTACTTGTCTGAGTGTAGTTAAAAATGTAAATATTAGTGAATATGAATTTATAAAATAACCTTTTATGTATAAAATAATGTTAAAGAAGAAATGAGTGTTTGTGTTCCTTTTCTTAATCCTCTGTTTTTCCTTCCTCTTTTTCTCTCTTCTGCACTAATCTGTACCCAATATCTAAGTCCCTATATCATGGTTTATATGCTACATTTGAAATATAGTCAGGCATATGTTAATAGAACTTTAAGAAAGGATGAAATGTATTTTGAAACAATCCATACAATTTTTATCAAAGGTATATTTGCTATCCAGCTTGTCAACTCTGCCTATACTGTGAGAATTGTTCAGCTGCTTATTGACCTCCTCATGTACTGACCTTCCATTTACTCTTAGTTGTTTAGTCATCTTTCTTCACCTTGCCAGCTTATTTTCCATGGTATAATGCTATCATCATTCCCTTCCATATGTTTCAACTCCTTTCCCTTTCATTTTCTCTGTTCTCCCGCATGCAAAATGCGTACTCTTGATTCGAACCAATTATCTTCCTCTCTTGACCTTCATTTGAATATTTGAAATCATTGGGTAAACTCAGTACTGACTATATGTGTTCAACTTAAATTCACAATTCTGTACTTCAAATGCTCAATACTGCCATGATATCCTATGAAAATTCCAAAATAATTTCATCAATCTAATATCCAAGATAATTTCAAACTTCATCTTTTTCATCTCCTCTCAGCTGATAGCTTTGCATTATATTTTACTGTGAAAATAGAAACCAAATAGATGAACTTTTATCTTAATTTTACTAATAAACCAGGCACCACCCTCTACCATATTCTCCATCTAGCTCCCAGTTAGAAGGAAAATAATGACCTTCATCCTATCAGAGTCTAATCACCACTTATGTTTGGATGTCATTCTTCACATATTTCATTCTTTCTTTTGCCATATACCAACTTTCATTCTTTCTGCCATATACTAGGTTTCCTGCTCTGCTGGTCCACAAATACATAAATTAATTCTGGTATCCCTCAACTTAAAAATCTACAGTGAACTTCATGCACAATTCCCTCTAGTCACTAGTTCAACTTTTTGCCCTAAAAATCATCTTGAAAGTTTTATCATCATGTATCTTTTCAATTACTTACTGTAATTTTTTTTCTTTACACAGCTAAAACCAATCTCCTATCAACATCTCTGAACTAAATCTCTTCCTGTCAGGTTATCAATCATCTTTACATTCCTTTAGATAACCTCTAAGTCAGTGCTATTCAAAATGTGGTTCATGCCCCATAACATTAACAGTGTAAAAGAACCTTTTCTTGATCTTCTCTATTATTTCCCCATAAATAGAGCCACTCAGATGCTCAACCCTAAAACTTAAGAGTCAACTTTGATTTCTCCTTTTTGGTCAATCTCCACATTTGTTCTTCCTGCAAATCTATTTCTGCTGACATGTTCCTTGTACAAAAGTATTCTCTCATATATAGACTAATACAGTGATTTTCTGTATTTCTGCCGAAAGTAGTCTATTTCATCTCTTTCAATATTGCAACACATTTTATTAATACAAACCAGAGTGATACTTTTAAATTGTAAATCGGATCATAATATTACCTGCTGAAAGCCCGTCAGTGTCCCCCCCCCGTAATAAATGCAAACTCCTTGTTGTGGTTAGTGTGAGTCTGTGTGATCTGATTCCTGTGCATACTTCCAGCTTATAGAATTATCCTCCACATGTTAGCCACATTGGACTCTTCTAGTATCTCTAACCCAGTGGTTCTCCAAGTGTGGCCCTTGAGCCACTATAGTGATGTAAATTCTCAAGTTCCTCCCAAGATCTATTGACTCAGAAAGTCTAGGTGAGGAACCAAGAGACTTGGTTCTAACAAGTCTTCCGTCTGATCTTTTCCCCAGCTTTACTGAGATGTAATTGACAAGTAAGATTGTAAGATATTTAAAGTATACAATGTGAATACAGGATATATGTGTACATAGTGAAAGGATTCTCCCTCACCAAGGTAATAAATGCATCTATTACCTCTAATATTTACCTTTTTTTGGGAATTTAAGTTATAAACTCTTAGCAAAATTTAATGGCACAATGCATGTTATTTTGACATATACTAAAATCTGAGTGTTATTAATAATGTAACGTGATACATTTATCTCAGGCTTTGTGTGTCATTTTCCATGACTGGATTACTCATCCCCTGGCTCTTAGCTTGGCATGTTTCTAGAGGTCCAGCACTTGATGCTGAATCTAAAGAAGTCTCCACTCCCATTAAACATGAGTAAATCACTTGTTTATTTTATTATCTGTCACTCTCTCAAATGCAAATTCTCATATGGCAGGGCCTTGTCAGTCTTGTTTAGTACTCTAATCACTACACTAGCACAGTATCTGACACAGAATAGGCAACGTAAATGTGTACAAGATGAATGCATTCATTGTGAGAATCTTTAAATAGCTATTTGATTAGTTGATAATTTTATAAAACTTACCAATTATCTGACTTATCTTTAATTGAAAAGAAAAACCTTCATTTCTCTCAGAATAATAAAAAACTTTATTAATGTAAACCAAATGTGTTTCAATAAAAGATTGGTAACCATTTTTTCAGTTTTCAAATTAATCAACAAGTTTATATTCAGTGTTCATTGTCTAGCACTGAGCCATGTGTCATTAGTTACAAAACAACAAAGCTATCTTAAAATTAACATTTTAGTTAAAAAAGGAAGAAATTCATGTTATCTATCTGTACAGATCTATATAGATATATTTATTACCATATGAATCATATATATGACAATGTAATATATTACCAATATTTTGAAAATATTGTAATCATTTCAACTTTAGATAATTAAAAAATTGAACTGTAAAGTGAATTAATTAGAAAAAAGGGAAATAAATAGATTTTCAGGAGTTAAAGTGGAATTAGGATCAGTGGCAACTTAATTTGATATGAATTTTATACATAAATTTAACTCAAAGGAGAGAAATCTGGCTTGGACTACATAAATAAAATCTTACCTGGGAGGATATATTTGAAAAAAACAGGATTTCATATCACAACATATAACATAGATTTTAATCGAGGGTATTATAGAATAAATGCAAGTTTGATCATACAGACAAGAAATTGGGCTTCAGAAGAGGAAAGAGCTCCATAGAGAAGCAAATGTGAAAAGAATATCATAAGGCAGATTGAAAATAGGCACTACTAGAATTTATGTAAGTATTACATTAGATGTTCCTGTTATGTTGAGTTGACAGTGGGAAGTGAGTTGTGGTTGATGGTCAGCAGTTAAGAAAACCCCCTTGAGGTATATTTGCCCAACATGTTCAAGACTTCAGGCACAGATAATCACATAAATTCTATTCATGACCTGTTATTTTTATTGCTGTTGTTTTTCTTTTTCAATCAGATTTGTTGGGTGAGGTTTGTATTCCCCAAAAACGAATCCTGTCTCTTGCCTGCTTAATGCAAATATGCTTAAAAAATTAGGAAAGCACATTCAGAAAATGGGAATAATTTCCTGTATATCTTGACTTACTCAGAGTTCTCTGGGTTCCTGGATCTGATACCTCAACCTCAAAATGGTGCAGTGATGTCCTTTTCCCGCTATTCTGCAGGATGGGCTTTCATTATCACTCTCAGTTAGCTCCATCTTACCAAAACCACTTGACAGCTATAAGTTGTATTTTATTTAGTCTCTTAGCAGCATTTGGCATAATGGACCACTCCCTTGGAACAGTCTTCGAGTTTTCTTGTTTGTTTGTCCTATGTCTTTGGCTTCTTTTTACTGATTTTATTTACAAATTTGTGTTGCTCAGATCATTCCTTAAGTAATTTCATCTCAGGTGTCTGAGCCAGCCTCTTCTGTATCAGTTAACTTTGGCAGTTGTACTAACTGTCATAGATTCTATTTTAATATAGATTCTGAAAACTCTATATGTTATTTGTATTGCGTGTACTTAATTGCTGAGGTACAGACCAATATTATCAGCTGACTCCTGGATATATTGATGTGGACATATTAGAGGAACAACTAATTCAACAACTCTAACAGCATTTCTCATCTTTGTCAGTGTTATGAACAGAATAGTGTCCCCCAAAATTCATGTTAGTGTACTAACCCCCTGTACCTTAGAATGTGACTTAATTTGGAGATAGGATCTTCACAGAGGTAAGCAAGTTTAAGTGAGGTCATTAGGTTGGACCTTAATCTAATATAACTGGTTTCCTTATAGAGAGGAAAAATTTACAGGTAGACATGCACACAAAGAGAAGATGATGTAAAGATAAAGGCATAGACTGGAGGATTGCTTCAACAAGGTAAGGAACCCTAAAGATTGCCAGAAACCACAACAATAGATCAACTTGACGTTGAGCTTCTAGTCTCCACAACAGCTTTATTCAGCTTTATTTACATATTGACCAGCATAGACAATATATTTCTGTTTTTTAAGCCACTCAGTTTGTAACTCGATTGGGGAAATATGTTCCCAGCTCAGGGCAAATAACCTTTGAAGCTGAAATCAGTCAAAGGGAGAAATAAAGTGGGAGAAACCTGTTTATTGCTTACAAGCACTCATCTACTTCTGCTCGCCCATGTCTCTTGCCTCCGGGCTGCAGAAGGACCCCACCACACCTCTCCAGTCCAGATATGACCTCACTCCCCCACCCCTTGTCATCACCTATTAATATGGAGATGGACTACTTCTCTCCACCCCTTGGAAACACCTGTTGATATGGAGATGCACTAAGATCAGATGAGAGATTCTGGGAATAGTGCAATTTTACCCACACAGTTTATAGTGTTTTGTTACAGTAATCAAAACAAACTTACATAAACTCCAAACCCAGTTAAAATATAGGTAAAAGTTTTGAGCACACACTTAACCAAAGAAGACAGAGAGATGATCAACAGGCACCCAAAGCTGTACTCAACATCACTTGTTACTGGAAAATGCAGATTTAAACCAACATGAGATGACATTACACACCCACTAAAATTGCAACAAAGAAAATAAAATAAATTTAAATGTAATGAAACCTCTGAATATACCCATGCTGGTAGAGGTGCAGAGCAACTGAAACTCTCATCCGTGATGAAAAGCCTCACTCCCTCAGGAGACTCTAGAGGACAGTCCTTTTCCTTGCCATTTCCAGTTTCTAATGATTATTAGCGTGCATTGGATTGTGATCACACCTTTCTCTGCTCCAACCTCACATAGACTTTTCTTTGTGTCTGACTCAAGCACCCTCTACCTTCTCTTACAAGAATATATACTATTGTGTGTAGGGACCAAACATATAATCTAGGATAAGCATTTCCTGTTACTCTCACACTTTTACCTTGTAAGGTGTAATTCACAGGTTCCAGGCTTTAGGATGCAAATATAGCTCTTGGGGGCCACCATTCAACCCAAAACAATAGACAAACATCAAAAGTTCTGTGCTAAATGAAATAAGCCAGTTACAAAGAGTACCTGATTCCATTATACATTTTTTTTTCTTTTAAATAGCCAAACTATAATGACAGGCAGCAATTCAGTGGTTGCTAGGGACTGGAGGAGGTAGGTGGTGGCAGGAAGGAGAGGTACACTGACTGCAAAGAGTCCTAAAGAAACATTCAGGAAGATGGAAATATCCTGAACTATAACTGTGATAGTGATTACAGGGTTGTACACATTTGTCAGAATTCACCAAAACAGATGCTTAAAATAAATTAATTGTATAGTATGTAATTTTGCCTAATCTAAAAAATAAAATAGTACAAATTTAGGATGTATTGGAATTTTCCCTGCATAAAAAGGTTCCAGTTACTTCTTTCTCCTTTTTTGCTCTCTTCATAGCTTAGCCTCTGTGCTTATCAACAATAGAAACACTGAATTTTATTTCGTGAATTTTCTACTGAAGCTTGCTTTTAGCATTATAAGAATGCAACAGCAAGAAGAATGCAACAATGTCTGATAGCTCAATGACCTTATTATTGAACATGTTAAGGGAAAAGAGAAAAGAGGGAAAAACAGAGGTTTTTTCCTTGCCTACAAATATGAAATATTTGTAGCTTTTTAGTTTGAGTTCATCTTTAGAATGAATGTAATTGAGGGAGAACTGGGAAGAGCAGAGAAGATTAAAAACCATGCTAAATGGTGAGAAAAGACATTCAACGACCTCTAGCTTGACTTTTCATACTAGCCTTAAGTGTTTTATCTAAAGATACAGTAAACCTACATATTAAAAGCAAATCAAATTATATAGTGCAGTATATTGAAATGGAGGTGATAACATATATGAGATAAACCAAAGTACACTGTTAATATTAATATATAAGTAAAAGATAACCAATAAAATCTAGCTTAAATAAGAGAAAATACATAAATTTTAAAAATTTAACTAAAGTAGCCTTTAAAAAACAAGTAACAGAACTGAATTTGTAAACTCAGTAAATGTACACTAAACAATTTATTAATTGTACAACTTTAGTTCTTGTCAACTACATGTTTCTCCAGCCTCACCAATTGCCATCTGCTCATGTTTTATAGTCCAAGAATACCTAATTGTGTGTTTCCCATAATCCCCTGCCAACATACACTCATACTAAGCCCTTCCTTCTACTTTCCTTCTTTCCTACCTTCCATGTTAACTATTCTCCAGTAAGCCGTTTCTATTCCTCCTTATCCAGGTTCATTCCTATTAATTCCTAAGACTCAGACAGTTTAGGCTTCAGGAGTTCCTGCTTGTCCTCATATTTCTGGATTCTCCCACTCCCTGCAACTTGCAGAGCACCACTTCTTTTAGCTTCCTTACACTGTGCTAACTTATACATCATTTATAGTTGTCTATTTTCTTGTTTACCTCCTACAAATCTATTAGCTCCTTGTCTTTAAGGATTGTTTTGTGCATCTTGGTGAACTAACAGTGAACACAGGAGAGAGGATTAAGGATGGCAGCATGAGAGATGAGACAGAGGCTTCCTCCTAAAACCACATATAATGCGAAAATATAATTAATACAACTAATCCTGAAAGAGCAACAAGAAAGAGGACTGTACCAAACTGCATTCGCCTAGAGAAAAGAATAAACCTCATGGAAGAGAGTAACGTACCAAAGCCGTGGCTCATCAAGACCCAAGCCCTTCCCCCACCCCAGCTCTCCAGCGGGAGGAAGAGAAACAGAGCAGGGAGGATGTGGAGGCCTGGGACTGCTGAATACCTAACTGTGAAGATCTGACCTGGGAGCACAAACCTACATTTCATGGTGTTTTAATGGTACTCTCATGATTAGGGGGTTGGAAAGCTAAGACAGGCAGAATACCTGGAGAGACTGAGATTCCAGATGCTTGTGGAAAGCAGGGACTCATATCCGGCTGCTATGGAACAAAAGAAAGGCAGGCAGTTTGAGAGACTTCCTAACAAGGAAGCCCTTAGCAAGAGGGCTCCTAAAGGGGCAAGGATTGCACAGAGCTTACTGCTCAGGAGAAAGGACAGGCAGACAAAATTGTCTGGGTGCACTCTGCCCAGCAGGTTTGGATATTTCACAATCCTCAGAAGCTACAGCTCCCTGGCTGGCTACACAGCTCCAAGGACCCCCTCCATGATATGTAGCCTACTGCACCTTTCTCCCAGAAGCCCCACCTGGCTTGCAAACTGGCAAACCCTACCCTGCCCTTAGGTCAGCCAGAGGGAAGCCCCATCTACAGCAACTACAAATGCAAAGCATAGAGGCTTATACCTGTGTGCTTGGCCCACTGGTTCTGGCAGTGAAAACAGGCATAGAAGCCAGGAAGCAGGAAACAGCTATTTCCTCCCCACAGGCACCAATACCACTCCCCTGTGACACCCAAAATTGCTTCAGGGGATGAGAAATCCAGAGAATAGAGCTTCTGGGCACTAGAGGTTGCCATATACAAATATGAAATGCAAAAGGAACCTGGTTCAAAGTAAAATTATGAATGCAACACCTGGGAAAGATTAAAATGAAATTGACCTCATGAATCTGCCTGAAAGGGATTGCAAAATAAAAATCATTAACATGCTCATGGAGGTACAGAAAAATATTCAAGAACTCAGAAATTAATTCTGGTCGGAGATCCAGTCATTATGGAACACAGTATCAGAAATGAAACATACAATTGAAAATTTTTAAAGCAGATTAGATATGGTGGAGGAGATGATAAATGAAATAGAAATTAGAGAAGAGAAATACAAAGAAGCTGAGGCACAGAGAGAAAAAAGGATCTCTAAGAAAGAAAGAATATTGAGAGAACTGTGTGACCAATCCAAACGGAACAATATTCGCATTATAGGTGACCAGAAGAAGAAGAGAGAGAAAAAGGGATAGAAAGTGTCTTTGAGGAGGTAATTAGTGAAAACTTCCCCAATCTGGGGGAAGGAAGACACCACCAAGACATATAGTAATTAAAATGGCACAGATCAAGGATAAGGACAATTAAAAGCAACCAGGGAGAGAAATAAAATCACACAGAAAGGAAAGCCCATGAGGCTATCATCAGACTTCTCAGCAGAAACCTTAAAGGCCAGAAGGGAGTGGCATGATGCATTTAATGCAATGAAGCAGAAGGGCCTTGAACCAAGATTACTTTATCCAGCAAGATTATCATTTAAATTTGGAGGAGGGATTAAACAATTTTCAGATAAATACTGAGATAAATAACCCCCCCAAATCATCTCTACAGTGTACTTTGGAGGGACTCCTATAGATGGAAGTTTTCCTAAGGTTTAATAGCTGTCACCAGAGGTAATAAAACCACAGTAAAAAATGTAGAAGACAAAAAGTACAGAACATAATATCTATTATATAAAGAATGGAGGAGGAAAAAAAAGGAGGAGAAGAAAAAAACCTTTAGATTGTGTTTATAATAGCATATTAAGTGAGTTAAGTCAGACTCTTAGATAGTAAGAAAGTTAACCTTGAAACTTTGGTAACCACTAATCTAAAGCCAACAACGGCAATAAGTACATATCTGTCAATAATCACCCTAAATGTAAATGGTCTGAATGCACCAATCAAAAGACATACAGTCACTGAATGGATTAAAAAAGCACTGAATGGATAAAAAAACAAGACCCATCTATATGCTGCCTAAAAGAGACTCACTTCAAACCCAAAGAAGGCTAAAAGTGATAGGATGGAAATACACAGACTAAAAGTGAAAGGATGGAAAAAGATATTTCATGCAACTAATAGGGAGAAAAAAACAGGAGTTTCAGTACTTGTATCAGGCAAAATAGACTTAAAAACAAAGAAAGTCATAAGAAAAATGAAGGACATTACATGATGATATAGGGGTCAATACAACAAGAAGATATAACCATTATAAATATCTATGCACTCAGCACCGGATCACTTACATATGTGAAACAAATACTAACATAATTAAAAGGGGAAATAGAATGCAATGCTTTCATTCTAGAAGACCAACACTCCACTTCCAAAGGACATATCAACCAGATGAAATTAAGTCAGGAGACAGGCACTGAACAACACATTAGAACAGATGGACCTATCAGACATCTACAGAACTCTACACCCCAAAGCAGCATAATATACATTCTTCTCAAGTGCACAAGGAAGATTTTCAAGAATAGATCATATACTAGGCCACAAAACAGCCTCAGTAAATTAACAAAGATTGAAATTGTACCAACAAGTTTCTCAGAACACAAAAGTATGAAACTAGAAATCAATTACACAAAGAAAATGAAAAATCCCACAAACACATGGAGGCTTCACAATATGCTCCTAAATAACCAATGGATAAATGACCAAATAAAAACAGAGATCAAGCAATATATGGAGACAAATGACAACAATAATTCAAAACCACAAAATCTGCGGGACACAGCTAAGGTTGTGCTAAGAGCAAAGTATATTGCAATACAGGTCTACCACAAGAAAGAAGAACAATCCCATCTGAATGCTAAACTCACAATTCATGAAACTAGAAAATGAAGAACAAATGAGGCCCTACCTCAGTAGAAGGAGGGACACAATAAAGATTAGAGCATAAATAAATAAAATCGTGAAGAATAAAAAAATAGAAAGAATCAATTAAACAAGGAGCTTGTCTTCAAGAAAATAAACAAAATAGATAAATCCCTAGCCAGACTTATCAAGAAAAAAAGAGAGTCTACACACATAATCAGAATCCAAAATGAGAAAGGAAAAATCACTACGGACACCAGAGAAATACAAAGAATTATTAGAGAATACTATGAAAAATTATATGCTAACAAACTGGATAACCTAGAAGAAATGGAAAACTTTCTAGAAAAATACAACCTTCCAAGACTGATGCAGAAAGAAACAGAAAACCTGAACACACCAATTACCAGCAAAGAAATTGAATTGGTAATCAAAAATCTACCTAAGAACAAAACCCCTGAACAAGATGGCTTTACCGTTGAATTTTATCAAACATTTAGTGATGGCCTAATACCCATCCTCCTTAAAGGTTACCAAACAGTAGAAGAAGAGGGAATACTTCCAAACTCATTCTATGAGGCCAGCATCACTAATACCAAAACCAGGCAAAGACACAACAAAAAAAGAAAATTACAGACCAATATCCCTGTTGAACGTAGATACAAAAATACTCAACAAAATATTAGCAAACTGAATTCAAAAATACATCAAAAAATCATCCATCATGATCAAGTAGGATTCATTCCAGAGATGCAAGATGGGAGCTCCAGTGGCGCAATTGGTTAGCGCTCAGTACTTATACAGAGATGCAAGGATGGTACAACATTTGAAGATCCATCAACATCATCCACCACATCAACGAAAAGAAAGACAAAAATCACATGATCATCTCCATAGATGCTGAAAAAACATTTCACAAAATTCAACATCCATTCATGATAAAAACTCTCAACAAAATGGGTATAGAGGGCAAGTACCTCAACATAATAAAAGCCATATATGACAAACCCATATCCAACATTATACTTAACAGCAAGAAGCTGAAAGCATTTCCTTTAAGATCAGAACCAGAGAAGGATGCCCACTCTCCCCACTTCTATTCAACATAGTACTAGAGGTCCTAGCCATGGCAATCAGACAGCACAAAGAAATAAAAGGCATCCAGATTGGTAAGGAAGAAGTCAAACTGTCCTTTTTTGCAGATGACATGATATTTTACATAGATAAACGTAAATAATCCACTCCAAAACTACTAGGTCCAATATCTGAATTCAGTAAAGTTGCGGGATACAAAATTAATACACAGAAATCTGTTGCATTCCGATATACTAATGATGAACTATCAGAAAGAGATGTCAGGAAAACAATTCCATTCACAATTGCATCAAAAAATAATAAAATACCCAGGAATAAACCTAACCATGGAACTGAAAGACTTATACTCTGAAAACTACAAGACACTCATGAGAGAAATTAAAGAAGATACCAATAAATGGAAACACATCCCGTGCTCCTGGATGGAAAAAATTAATATTTTCAAAATGTCCATCCTGCCTAAAGCAATCTACAGATTCAATTCAGTCCCTATCAAAATACCAACAACATTCTTCAGTGAACTAGAGCAAATAGTTCTAAAACTCATATGTGAACCACAAAAGACCCCAAACAGCCAAAGCAATCCTGAGAAGGAAAAATAAAGCAGGGGGAATTATGCTCTCTGACTTCAAGCTCTACTACAAAGCCGCAGTATTCAAGACAGTTTGGTACTGGCACAAGAAGAGACCCATAGACCAATGCAATGGACTAGATAGCCCAGATATAAACCCAAGCATATATGGTCAATTAATATACGATAAAGGAGCTATGGATATACAATGGGGAAATTATTGCCTCTTCAATAACTGGTTTTGGCAAAACAGAACAGCTGCATGTAAGAGAATAAAACTGGATTATTGTCTAACCCCATACACAAAAGTAAACTCGAAATGACTCAAAGACCTGAATGTAAGTCATGAAACCCTAAAACTCTTAGAAGACACTATAGGCAAACATTTCCTGAATATCAACATGAGCAACTTCTTCCTGAACATATCTCCTCAAGCAAGGAAACAAAAGCAGAAATGAACACATTTGACTACCTCAAACTCAAAAGCTTCTGTATGGCAAAGGACAACATCAGCAGGAAAAAAAGACATCCTACAGTATGGGAGAATATATTTGTAAATGACATATCCAACAAGGGGTTAACATCCAAAATATATAAAGAATTTACATGCCTCAACACTCAAAAACCAAATAACCCGATTAAAAAATGGGCAGAGGATATGAAGACACAATTGTCCAAAGAAGAATTTCACATGGCCAACAGACAAATGAACAGATGTTCCACATCACTAATTATCAGAGAAATGCAAATTAAAACCACAATGAGATATCACCTCATACCAGTAAGGATGGCAACCATGGAAAAGACTAAGAACAACAAATGCTGATGAGGATGTGGAGAAAGGGGAACCCTCCTACACTGCTGGTGGGAATGTAAGCTAGTTCAACATTGTGGAAAGCAATATGGAGGTTCCTCAAAAAACTAAAAATAGAAATACCATTTGACCCAGGAATCCCACTCCTTGGAATTTACCCGAAG
>JAQQAC010019963.1:46766994-46816354 GCA_029783875.1 Phataginus tricuspis
AACATGGATGGAGCTGGAGGATATTACGCTCAGTGAAATATGCCAGGCATAGAAAAACAAGTGCCAAATGATTTTCCTCATTTGTGGAGTATAACAATGAAGCAAAATTGAAGGAACAAAATAGCAGCTGACTCACAAATGCTAGAAGTGACTAGTGGTTACCAAAGGGGAGGGGTTCGGGAAGGTGGGTGGGGAGGGAGGGAGAAGAGGATTGAGGGGTATTATGTTTAGTCCACATGGTGTGGGGTTCAGGTGGAAAACTGTGTAGCACAGAGAAGGCAAACATGAATCTGTGGCATCTTACTACACTGACGGACAGTGACTGCATTGGGGTATGGGTGTGGACTTGATAAAATGGTAAATGTAGTAAGCACGTTGTTTTTTCAAGTGAAAATTTCATAAGAGTATATATCAATAATACCTTAATAAAAAATTATAAAAAAAACCAGTGAACACAGTAGCTGATATATCTATAAGTAACGAGCAAAAGTTATTTAACGAATGAAAATATGTAAGCCTGCAGAAGTTTCTGACACAATAAAGCAAGCAAAGAATACCTACTGACTTGAATTTAGGAGCCAGGATTCACTGTGAGTGAATCTAGGGAGTAGTGCTTAAGGCACCTGTTGGCAGCCTGTTACTGCAGGCATCTCACAAAAGTTAGCGAGCATCGGGTAGCACAGAGGGCCCTGGACTCTCGTACGAATATAATCTCACTACTCAGTCCCCCTCCAAAAAATTGCCTGTAGCCAGAAATCTTTTGTAAAAATGAAAAAAGATGAAAAATTCCACTCCCACTTTTGGAAAAATCTAGTGTCATAATCCATTTTGGTTCAGAAGATACAAAGTGATTTGGATAAGAATGACTTTTTTCTAATTTCTCAAATGTTTACAAAGTCTGAATTTATTAGAAGTAGTATTCAAAGGAAAACCTTTTAAAATTCTTTATTTTAAACATCCTTAGCTTATTTTCTAGATTCATTAAAATGATGGAATTCTCTCACCTATGGAGAATAAAGATTGAATAATCTTACGAATCTCAGATGGGTCTTCTACAGGAACGCTGTCTGTAAGGAAGTTTGTAATTATTGACTTACTTGGAGAGAAGTATGTTTTAAATACACATTTATGGAAACATTCATGGGTTAAAATTTGGTATTTCATGATATTCACATTTTAATATTTGTTTTCTTAGTTTATAATGCATATTGGCTCATAGCTTGAAGTCCTTTTCACATCACTAACCACTTTCATTGCCCGAGAGAATAAAAATATATGTATGAAAATGGATTAATTCAAATAATTTATCCATAGAGTAATAAGCAAAATTTGTAGCATTAGAAACATGAAATTAGTATAAATAAGAACTAGAGAAATAAAGTTTAATTATATTGACTTTAATATGAGTCATAATATTATACTATAATTTTAAGCTAAATGTATTTTTTAATGTAAATATATATACTTAAATACATAATATTTACTTATGAAACATGTATAGCATATTTAAGCCTGGGTTTCTTCCAGTCTTGCACAAATGAAAATCAGGATGAGTTATGTCACTAAATTTACATAGTTTATATTCTAATAAACTATCTTTGATCATGTATCCAAATAATCTTATTGTGGCTGGAAATATTACTAGTCTTCTATCTCAAATAGCACCCTTCATCTTGGCTTTTTGCTTGTTATTGTATTATCACTCTTTTTGTTAACTTCAATATCTTTAGAAACCCTTCTTCCTTAACATTCTCTCTTTAGCCTTCTGTATAAATCCATATTCAATTAAAAAATATCTTTAGTTTAGTTTGGATATATGGTCTTTTACTCTTTATGTGGCTATTTGAATACTTACAAAGGAGTAACCACCTAACTACATTTAAATGTCTGTACTTATTAGGCATCTAATAATAATAGTACATGTCACATAGTGCTGGTCATTTATTTCAGTGATGATTCATACCATCTCATTGGGCAAGAGGTATAGTACAGTATCTTTATTAATTCATTTAGTCATTTAAGACTTGAGACTCAACTAAGGTCTAGAGCATGTGCTAGATAGGGGGAACAAAATGCTAATATTATATATTGGCTTTTTTTCATGGAATTCACAGCTTAGTAGAAGAGATAAAGTTAATCTAAGAGCAAAAGCAGTAAATACATAATTGTAAGTTTAATCCCAATTTAATCCTCTAAACAAGACTACAAATTCTTCTCTTCCCAGCATATCTTAGTACCCATTGTAGATAAATGCTCCCCATAAATTCTTTACTTTTCAGTAATCACTTTGCAAATAACTAGATAATCTGTATTAAAAATTTTAAGACGTATCTGTCTAAAAGTCTTACTCAGTATACAAGAAAAAACTACTGTTTTCTGAATTAATTTGGCATGTATTTGTACACTTTGGGGAACATGAATCACATCCTTTAAAAGGGATTTGCAATGATGTAGCAATTTGAACTTCCATTTTAAGTGTTATGGTTTATGTAATATTAGTTAAGTACATTAATTAAGTAACTTAATTAAGGTACAAGAGTAAAGATATGCATGTTAATTTCCATCCTTCCTACCCTGTTTTTCATCCCTTCCCACTCCTTACAGAAAAAAAAAGTCTGTCTTTTAATCATAGTGAGATTCCCAATTAGATACTCAGGAGCCTGGGACATATTTGAGAGAACTATCTCAATTTGCACTTTCTTCTTGGTGTCAAAAGTCCATTAACTCCTTTGTTGACGTTCAGTGCCTCAATTATGCAACTGACTCTTCATGATTAAGAAATATTATGAATAATTTCTGTATCAACAGTTTTTAAAGATACTGATAGAATATTATTTCAAACAACTTCACAATAAAACATTTTACATAGCATCTTCAAAGAATTGTGTGAATATTTTAAGAATATATTGGCAGTTTGATTTCATTTCTCAGTTTAAGTGAAGAAAAAAATGGAATTATAATAGTCATAATATAGATGCAAAGTGATGGGAAATCAAATGCATCCTAGTTCCAAGGACAACTGCTCACTTAACTTTATGCCTTTATAGAATCATTGGCTCTGACACACAACTTTTTGATTATGCTTGTTCTATGTGGTTACACGCTATTTTTGTAGAATATGTAAGAACATAGGAGAAATACACACTATTGTATGACTTCTACTATTTCAGTTTTCTAAGACTCTCTTCTCTCGCCACAGATCATATCCACACCCAACACATGGACACAAGCACAAATCATGCGTGCATATTTTTTCCTATCTTTCTCTATGCTTATATAATTATAGATTACCTATATGATTATATATACATATTTACAGATGTGTATGTAACATATAATCTTACATATGTAATTATATAAACATATATTACACTAAAGATTTATTAGAATTATATAAAAGTGGGATTGTAGTCAGCACATTTGTCTTTATTTTTAATTCAGCTATAACTTACGTTATTTCAAATCACTTGGTGTGTCTCCACTTTTTAATTCATGAATATTATTCTAATGTATAGTTATACTATAATTTAAACAATTACTCTCTTATCAACAGAAATCCACTTCATTTCAAGATTCTTTAGCTCCAAACAATGTTCCTATAACATAATTTCTCCTATGTTCTTATATGCCATTGTTTCTGTAGGATAGATTACCAAGAATGGGGCTGATAGTTAAACAAGATGTACCTGTATCTATTTCCCAAATGTTTTGATAAAAAGCTGCAATAATGTACATTTACCTGAGCAATATATAACAGTACCTTTGTACATACACACTTTCCCACCAAAAATGTGTTGAATTTTCCATTTTTGTCAGTCTGATTCTTATAATGTGATAGCTCATTGTTACTTTACTTTGCATTAACGTGAATATGATGAGTTTAAGTATCTTTTCAGTAGGACTTGTTCTTCTCTGAATTGCCTCTTTAGGTACTTTGTACTTTCTCTAATATTTAACATTCTTCTTGTCATTCATCAAGTACTATTATAAATTAGAGATAATAACTCTACCTTCAGAATTGCAAATTTTTCTGTAATTTATTGCCTGTCTATGTATTCTTTTCATTACTATATTTGTGTGTGTGTGCCATGCTTACATTCCTTAATCAAATACGCCTGTCTTTCCCTTTTTAGTTTCTGAGCTCGAATCTTGGTGAAGAAATTCTCCCGAATACTTTTGCCATTCATGTTTTCTAATTTTCTTTTCTTTTTTTACATTTCAGCATTTCATTTGTGTGTAATTCATTTTCACATATGGTGCAATTATTGATAAAATCTTGTTTTTTCTCAATGAATATAAATTTGTACCTTTGCCTGCTATTAAGGATATATACCTTTTCTACCTTGAGACCATTTTGCCACATTTTAAATAAAAACAGCTGAGCTCTTTTTCTAGTTTTCTTATCTTGTTCAATTATTATTATTTTTTATTTCCTTGGTCATTATAATTAATTCATCAGTATAAAGTGTAATCTGATACCTGGGAAGAAAAATGCCTGTAACTATTTTTACTTGGCTGTACTGAGAACATTTATCCTTACGTAACAATATTAAAAAAAAATCAGTAACAAAACTCTGCTGGGATTTTAATTGGAATTGCTTAAGTTAATATGCTATTTTTACAATTAATATTTTAATAATACGGTTAATATATATATAAGAAAATAGATAATATTTACATTGCTCAGACCTCAATTTCACATTCTTCAACTAGATTTTATGTAGGTCATATTCTTTTATTGTAAGATTTTCTAAATTTAAATATTATCACTATTATGTCATATATATTATTTCCTTTTCACATGAGTTTATTGCTAAAATAGAAATCATTTGAATTAAAATACTCCACTAATATCTAGTCACATTTAAAACTTTCATTTTAATACGAGCTATTATTTAACTAAGCAAACATATTAACAACAAAGCAAGATTTATTTTCTCTTTTTAGTGATCCATTTAAAAAATTCTCAATACATACTGATAAGAATGTTCAAGTAAAGTGAAGGAATAATGACAATGGAGGCAATTCATGTGTAGATCTTGATATTAATTGAAATTAATATTTCATTATACTTTATTTCCATTCCATTTTACCTAGAATGTTGCTAGTAACAGCTGACATAATTTAGCAAATATTTTTGACCATTAAGGGGATCATATATTTGTTTTTCAACTTGTTGATGTAATGAATTATAGTAAGAGACTTACTGATATTAATCATATTTTTACCTTCATAAACCAAATTATATTTAGTCATACAGTATTATTTTAATTTTTACTCTTTTGGAATCAAACATTAAATTATTTAATATTTATACTGTTGATCTAAAGTACTTGGTCTGAAGTAACTATGAGGACAATTCTGGCTGCTGCATGGGCCATAAATTATGGGGACAGGGAAGAAGCATAGGAAACAGATAGAAAAGGGTGGATTTGTATGTGATCTCACAAATCTTCCAGAAAGAGACTTCAAAATAAAAATTATAAACATGCTTACGGAGGTACAGAAAAGTATTCAAGACCTCAGGAACGAATTTAAGATGGAGATTCAATCATTAAGATATACCATATATGAAATGCAACATACAATGGAGGGATTTAAAAGCAGATTGGATGTAGTAGAAGAGACGGTAAATGGAATAGAAATTAGAGAAGAGGAAGACAAAGAAGCTGAGGCACAGAAAGAAAAAGGATCTCTAAGAATGAAAGAATATTGAGAGAACTGTGTGACCTATCCAAACGGAACAATATTCGCACTACAGGGGTATCAGAAGAAGAAGAGAGAGAAAAAGGGATAGAAAGTGTCTCTGAGGAGGTAATTGCTGAAAACTGGGGAAGGAGATAGTCTCTCAAGCCATGGAGATGCACAGATCTCCCAACACAAGGGACCCAAGGAAGACAATATCAAGACATATAATAATTAAAATGGCAAAGATCAAGGATAAAGACAGACTTTTAAAAGCAGCCAGAGAGAGAAAAAGATCACATGCAAAGGAAAACCCACCAGGCTATCATCAGACTTCTCAACAGAAACCTTGCGGGCCAGAGAGAGTGGCATGATATATTTAATGCAATGAAGCAGAAGGGCCTTGAACCAAGAATACTCTACCCAGCAAGGTTATCATTTCAATTTGAAGGAGGGATTAAACAATTTTCAGATAAGCAAAAGCTAAGAGAATTTACCTCCCACAAACCACCTCTACAGGGCATTTTGGAGGGACTCCTATAGATGGAAGTATTCCTAAGGCTAAACAGATATCATTCAAGGGAAGACAAACAGTACAGAATATGATTCATAACATACAAAGAATGGAGGAGGAAGAAAAAGGAGAAAAAAAAAGAACTTTAAGGTTGAGTTTGTAATAGAATACAAAATAAGTTAAATTAGACTGTTAGATAGTAAGGGAATTGCCCTTGAACCTTTGGTAACCACAAATTTAAGCCTGCAATGGCAACAAGTACATACCTTTCGATAATCACCCTAAATGTAAATGGTCTGAATGCACCAATCAAAAGATATAGAGTTACTGAATGGATAAAAAACAAGACCCATCTATATGCTGCCTACAAGAGATGCACATCAAACCCAAACACATACACAGGCTGAAAGTAAAGGGATGGAAAAAGATATTTCATGCAACTAATAGTGAGAAAAAAGCAGGAGTTTCAGTACTTGTATCAGACAAAATAGACTTCAAAACAAAGAAAGTCACAAGAGACAAGAAGGACATTTCATAATGATAAAATTGTCAGTCCAACAAGAGGATATAACTATTATAAATACCTATGCACCCAACACAGGATCACCTACATATGTGAAACAAATACTAACAGAATTAAAGGGGGAAATAGAATGCAATGCATTCATTTTAGGAGACTTCAACACACCACTTACTCCAAAGGACAGATCAACCAGACAGAAAATAAATAAAGAGAAGGCACTAAACAACCTATTAGAACAGATGGACCTAACGGACATCTAGAGAACGCTCCGTCCAAAAGTAACAGGATACACATTCTTCTCAAGTGCACATGGAATATTTTCAAAAATAATTCATATACTAGGCAACAAAAGGAACCTCAGTAAATTCAAAAAGATTGAAACTGTACCAACCAGATTCTCAGATCACAAAGGTATGAAACTAGAAATAAATAACACAAAGAAAATGAAAAAGCCCGCAAACATGTGGAGCCTCAATAACTTGCTCCTAAATAATCACTGGATCAATGACCAAATAAAAACAGAGATCAATCAATATACGGAGACAAATGACAACAATAACTCAACACCACAAAATCAGTGGGATGCAGTGAAAGCTGTGCTCGGAGGGAAATATATTGCAATACAGGCCTACCTTAGGAAAGAAGAACAATCCCAATGAACAGTCTAAACTCACAATTAATGAAACTAGAAAAGGGAGAACAGATGAGGCCCAAAGTCAATAGAAGGAGGAACATAATGAAAATTAAAGCAGAAAAATAATAAAATTGAGAAGAATAAAACAATAGAAAGAATCAATGGAAGCAGGAGCTGGTTCTTTGAGAAAATAAACAAAATAGATAAACCCTGAGCCAGACTTATCAAGAAAAGAAGAGAGTCTACACACATAAACAGAGTCAGAAATGAGAAAGGAAAAATCACTATGGATATCACAGAAATACAAAGAATTTTGAGAGAATACTATGAAAAATGATATGGTAGCAAACTGGATAACCTAGAAGAAATGGACAACTTTCTAGAAAAATACAACCTTCCAAGGCTGACCCAGAAGGAAACAGAAAATCTGAATAGACCAATTACCAGCAAAGAAATTGAATTGGTAATCAAAAAACTACGTAAGGACAAAATTCCTGGACCAGATGGTTTCACTGCTGAATTTTATCAGAGATTTAGTGAAGACCTAATATCATTCCTCATTAAAGTTTTCCAAAAAGTAGAAGAGGAGGGAATACTCCCAAACTCATTCTACGAGGCAAATATCACTCTAATACCTAAGCCAGGCAAAGACACAACAAAAAAGAAAATTACAGACCAATATCCCTGATGAACATAGATGCAAAAATGCTCAACAAAATATTAGTAAACTGAATTAAAAAATACATCAAAAATATCGTCCATCAGGATCAAGTGGGATTCATCCCAGGGATGCAAGGATGGTACAACATTCTAAAATTCATCAACATCATCCACTACATCAATAAAAAGAAGAAAAAAAACCACATGATAATCTCCATAGATGCTGAAAAAGCATTCGACAAAATTCAACATCCATTCGTGATAAAAGCTCTCAACAAAATGGGTATAGAGGGCAAGTACCTCAACATAATAAAGGCCATATATGACAAACCCACAGCCAACATTATACTTAACAGCGAGAAGCTGAAAGCTTTTCCTTTAAGATTGGGAACAAGATAAGGATGCCCACTCTCCCCACTTTTATTCAGCATAGTACTGGAGGTCCTAGCCATGGCAATCAGACAACACAAAGAAATAAAAGGCATCCAGATTGGCAAGGAACAACTCAAACTGTCCTTGTTTGCAGATGACATGATATTGTACATAAAAATCCCTAAAGAATCCACTCCAAAACTATTAGATCTAATATTTGAATTCAGAAAAGTTGCAGGATACAAAATTAATACACAGAAATCTGTTGCATTCCTATACACTAACGATAAACT
This sequence comes from Phataginus tricuspis, assembly GCA_029783875.1. Taxonomy (NCBI): domain Eukaryota; kingdom Metazoa; phylum Chordata; class Mammalia; order Pholidota; family Manidae; genus Phataginus; species Phataginus tricuspis. The sequence continues at coordinate 46,775,676 of JAQQAC010019963.1, forward strand.
TGCAGCAAGAGAAATCAGGAAAACAATTCCATTCACAGTTGCATCCAAATGAATAAAATACCTAGAAATAAACCTAACCTATGAAGTGAAATACCTATACCCTGAAAACTACAAGACACTCTTAAGAGAAATTGAAGAGGACACTAACCAATGGAAATTCATCCCATGCTCTTGGCTAGGAAGAATTAATATTGTCAAAATGGCCATCCTACCTAAAGCAGTCTACAGATTCAATGCAATCCCTATCAAATTACCAACAGTATTCTTCAATGAACTTGAGCAAATAGTTTTAAAATTCATATGGAACCACAAAAGACCCCAAATATTCAAAGCAATTCTGAGAAGGAAGAATAAAGCAGGAGGTATTACGCTCCCTGACTTCAAGCTCTACCACAATGCTACAGTAATCAAGACAATTTGGCACTGCCACAGAACAGACCCGTGGACCAGTGGAACAGTATAGAGAGCCCAGATATAAACCCAAGCATAAGTGGTCAATTAATATATGATAAAGGAGCTATGGATATACAATGGGGAAATGACAGCCTCTTCAACAGTCATGTTGGCAAAACTGGACAGCTACATGTAAGAGAATGAAACTGGATTACTGTCTAACCCCATACATCAAAGTAAACTCAAAATGGATCAAAGACCTGAATGTAAGTCATGAAATCATAAAATTCTTAGAAAAAAGTTTAGGTAAAAATCTCTTAGATATAAACATGAGCAACTTCTTCATGAGCATGTCTCCCCGGGCAAGGGAAACAAAAGCAAAAATGAACGAATGGGACTATATCAAACTAAAAAGGTTCTGTACAGCAAGGGATACCATCAGTAGAATAAAAAGACTTCCTACAGTATGGGAGAATATATTCATAAATGACATACCCAATAAGGGGTTGACATCCAAATTATATAAAGAGCTCACGCACCTCAACAAACAAAAAGCAAATAAGCCAATTAAAAAATGGGCAGAGGAGCTGAACAGACACTTTTCCAAAGAAGAAATTCAGATGGCCAACAGGCACGTGAAAAGATGCTCCACATCACTGATCATCAGAGAAATACAAATTAAAACCACAATGAGATATCACCTCACACCAGTGAGGATGGCCCCCATCCAAAAGACAAACAACAACAAATGTTGGCGAGAATGTGGAGAAAGGGGAACCCTCCTACACTGCTGGTGGGAATGTAAATTAGTTCAACCATTGTGGAAAACAGTATGGAGGTTCCTCAAAAAACTCAAAATAGAAATACCATTTGACCCAGGAATTCTACTCCTAAGAATTTACCCTAAGAATGCAGCAGCCCAGTTTGAAAAAGACAGTTGCACCTCTATGTTTATTGCAGCACTATTTACAATAGCCAAGAAATGGAAGTAACCTAAGTGTGCATCAGTAGATGAATGGATAAAGAAGATGTGGTATATATACACAATGGAATATTATTCAGCCATAAGAAGAAAACAAATCCTACCATTTGCAATAACATGGATGGAGCTAGAGGGTATTATGCTCAGTGAAATAAGCCAGGGAGAGAAAGACAAGTACCAAATGATTTCACTCATCTGTGGAGTATAAGAACAAAGAAAAAACTGAAGGAACACAAGAGCAGCAGACTCACAGAGCCCAAGAACGGACTAATAGTTACCAAAGGGAAAGCGACTAGGGAAGATGGGTGGGAAGGGAGGGATAAGGGGGAAAAAGGGCTATTACTATTAGCACACATAATGAAGCGGGGTTGCGGGTGGGGTGGGGCGATACCAGAAGGCAGTATAACACAGAGATGACAAGTAGTGATTCTATAACATCCTTCCTGGCTGATGGACAGTGACTGCAATGCGGTATATGGTGGGGACTTGATAATAGGGGGAGTCTAGTGACCACAATGTTGGTCATGTAATTGTATATTAATAATAGCAAAGTAAAAAATATATACATATTCATGCAAAACAAATTGTATGAGCCAAGTGAACTGCCTAGATCCAATGAAAGACCTGATAGATTAATGATATTTAAATCTTATGTATGTTAATTCTTACAGGTAATTTTATCTACAAAATCTAAATCCAGTTCATGTTAAATCAATTTAAAAGGTAGAGTATTTAATAATGTAGTTATTTAGAATTTAGAAGTAACCCTTCTAAGTTATCATTAGAAATAGAGTGATGCACATTTGAAATACATATTAAACTTTCAACTTATCATTTTGAATAAGCAAGCATTACTTAAGTAATTGACTTCTTAATATCTTAAGATATTAGTAGAAGTAGAAAGAGGCTGTAAATTCTGCATGCCATGTGCATGCCATTTATAATTGAGTGCATCATATTGGAAGTAATTTTTAATATTTATATTCAGATTATATGTGTCTTAAATTTTTATTTTACATCTCATCTCCTTCCCGGTCAGTGGAAATTCACTTCTCCGATAAGTTTGGGACCATTAGTTGGTAAAGTAATTTTAAAAGTGGGCTGAAGAAAGGAATAAAAGTAATCACTTTTAATCATTATAGTTTTGTTTAAAATATATTTATGTACTTATTTACCAGTGTTTTTGTAGAGATAATTATTCAGAAAAAAAACAAAGAAAAATCACCTATTGTTTCATTTTTTCTTTAAAATGAAACAAGAACTTAAGGAGATTTTTAAAGAAATGTGAGTATATCTTCTTTGTGCTAGATTAAACATGGGTGCTGAAATAGCTATAAGGCAGAAACAATATTTGCTTAAGAAAATGTCTAAAGAAGGCAAAAATTCTTTACATGCAACTTGTACCACAAACTAGGAAGAATCATAGAATTTTTATTACTCAGCGTAAGAGAAGTTCTGACAGAAAAAGTATTGTGAATACTTTAGAAAGACTATTCAAGAGTGGTTTTAAAAAAAGTTGATTAAGTTATAAACTAATAATATCAAAGGGCAACTGAATACTTATATTTATCAGAAAGCTCCCATTCTTGTATCTATAAATCTATCTATCTATATATATGTAAATTTACTTCTCATATAAGCTTGGGACCATTCGTTGGTAAAATAATTTTAAAAGTGGGCTAAAGAAAGGAATAAAATAATTACTTTTAACCATTATGTTTTGATTTTACATATATACGTTCTAATGCATTCTAATGTATTTAATTTTTTTCTTTTTTTTTTTTTGCCTCGCCAAAACAAGGCCTCAAAAAATTGGTTTCCGACTCTCCACGGAAATCTTTACTAAAAGGCGAAAGATTTATGCGATCTGAAAAGAAACCAGAGTATCTGATGTATTTCGTTTTAAATATATGCTTTGTAATTAATATAAGTATAGGGTTGCCCTTTGATATTATTAGTTTATAACTTAATGACTATTTTTTTAACCACATTTGAATAGTCTTTCTAAAGCATCCAGTTTTTCTGTCAGAACTTCTCTTAGGCTGAGGAATAACAATTCTATGATTCCTTCTAGTTTTTGCTACACGTTGCTTCATCCTCCGCAAGTTCTGAATGTCGTGCTAAGAATTTTCCCAGTTATATATAATTCAACTTTCATATAGATATATATAATTTATACAGTGTTAAACCTGTCGTTTGATATGTGGCTTGGAGGACTGAAATCAAATAAATGGCTATCATTGTCATCATGGTGTAACTCCAAGTTCAGTTCTGTGCTGAGGTGAATAAAAATCTTGAAAAGTAAATCTACTAAACTAACTGGGATGATAAGAAATTACAAATATATACATTATTATTCCAACACTAATGATGTGAATTATAACTCATTTAAGTAGGTTTCTGAATTTAGTAAATCAGTTTAACAGATACTAAGAGAAATTTTTTTAATCTGTTATTTCTAACTTTTCCATTTAATGCTTTGAAAACAGGGCAAACCTTCCATAATAATTAATGCTCAAGTTTAATAATACTAAATCTTAACTATCTAATGAAAAATCCTTTTATTCCATTAATATTTAATATGTTCTCATTACTCGTTATGGCATAAAAGATTGGCCTGTATTTTTTAATATGCTATTTACACTACTTTCTAGTAGTATGAGAAAATTTGATAGATTAAAATTACTTCACATGATTATCATGATGACCTACCTTTAATGTATGGATCGTATCTATCTCTACTGACTCACCCAGCTTACTAGCCCAACTCAGCATTTGCTCTAGGATAGGCTCCAAACTGATCTTTCTGCTTTCAGCCCTATACTGTATCAATTTACTCTTCATGAAATATGTAGGTTGATCTTTTAAAAGTTTAAAAAAATGTCAGTTCATGAGCACCTCTACTTCCCTCTAAAAGGGAGTAAAAAGAAACAGACTTACTATTCTGTTTGAAAAAATACTACCCCCACCAAAAAACGAACAAACCCTCACAGACACTGGGGTATGTGTCTAGGGAAGCTGGCTTTTAACTTTCTTTGGAAAGGAGCTTCTATTTAAATTTTGAGTAGCCAAGGGAGTGGACTATGTTAAATACTATAAACTGCTCAATTTTTTCTGGACCTTCTAGTACCATCTAATTATATACATGTAAATACATGTATATTTATATATATAGTTATGTGTATGTGTGTTATATGTATATGGTTATATATATGTATATAAAGTTATGTATGTCCCCTTGTTCTAGGGAAGAGTAAGGCTGAAAATCACATTCTGTTCTCTTACAAATTGTCATAGGCAAAGTGTTTCTGGAACTGATAATTAGCAACAATTTCCTGACTGAGCTAAGGTGGTTTCTTTAACTTTTAACATTGACATTGTCTAGAAACAGCAGCTGTAGTGGTTCTTTGAGGCAGAGTCTGATCGAGATAGAAACAGCATCTCTCTTGGTGGTCCATTCCACATGGAACTCTGGGAGTCATCTTGATTGCTCATCTTGACATCTGTTTCTTCAACCTTTCCAATGAATCTTAGGTAGAGCTCCCCAAGTGATGGGCCATGGCAAGCTAGTGCATTATACAGGGGTTATGGATGGTTTATTAATGATCGTTTTCATTTATTGAGCTTGTGGGAGCAGGTCAGAGTCACTAAGATAGGCTTTCTTGGGCATGAGTATTCCATGTAAAGGCCGATGTAAGCCACTTAATTAAATGTAATAAGGACCTTTCTGCTAAAACCAGGTAGAATAGGTTTTGTTTTGTTTTGTTTTTTCATCTCACTGGTCATTAACACAGTAGCCATTCTAGAACATCCCTGCCTTAACCTGCATTCTCCGGAAACTAAATCCGAGGACTTTTTGTGATATTGCTTCATTTGGGAGTACAGGCCTCAGGAGAGGACAGAGTGAAGGAAGTGAGGAGGGAGAGATTATGAGGACTTGTTATTATGGTAGTCTGCCTTAAGTGTGACTCATTTCTTGATCCCATGGGACAACCTCCAAGAAGCAATTTAAACTATGTTTTAGGACAATCCATGATGGGGAAAAAAGTGGGGAGAAATTCGTTATGAACTTCTGATTTCTTATGGTGAAAGCTTTGACTAGAGAGTGTTAAATTCTTGTCCTCAAAAATTGTCATGCATGAGCCTTGAGTAGGTCCAGTGACATCTAAAGGGAAGCCCTGGGTTGAAAGCAAAACACATGGCAAGAGTTTGAGATGAGGTACAAGCAGGTTGTGCCTGCAGGAGGTCAGTCAAAGCCATGCGAACCTGATCCATACGGGGTCAGGGGGAACGGACAGCAGAAGAGGCTATGGGAGCTTCAAGTGGTGCATAAGAGACACTCCTGTCATGGTGACTTCACATGGCTGGCAGTTTTGCATGAAATACACTTCCCTTCATGCTTACCAATTTCTACTGACGCTTTGGGATTCATCTTAGACATTACTTTCTTACAGAAGCCTTCCATGACTCTCTCCCTCTTCTTCAATGGGGAAGTCTCATGCTATAATGGCTTCTTAGACTATTATGTACTCTCCTCTATTATGTCCTCTCCTCTCCTCTATATGTCCTAAGCACATAAAAGAATTTGTGTAAATATGTGCAGTTGTAAAAATATTTAATATACATCTCTTTCTCTAGCTTAACTATCCTTGAAGACAGAGACCAGTTTTCTTTAATAATATATCGTCCATATCATGAAGTGTGTATAGAATTTAATAGGTACATTTAATGGATATTTGTTAAAATAATGGATGATTTATTCTTACAACAACCTCATCTTTACCTGAATCTCCATAAAGAGGAGGAAAGATATAAACTGTATTTATGTAAGATAAATTAACAGTTTTCACTCTCTGCACAGTTCAGGACAGTTTTAGAGTTAAGGCATGACTGGACAAATGATTCATTGTTCACAAGTAAATCCTGACAATCACATAGCACTTTTTGTTATCTTATAAAAAATAAAGTTTTCCCACACAAATATCTAAAGGCTGTCAGTATGTTAATGGATATTTTGTTAGCAAAAAAGAATGTTGTTGTGTAACCTTTTATTAAAGGTCCTTGCTGGTACTCTTCAAGTTCAAAGAACAAAACTAACATAATAAATATTATCAATTCATACAAGAAAATACAAACGTTAACTTATTTTCACTTGAATAGGAACTTTTATTGGAATTAATTACTTAGCTGTAGCTGAAAAAATGTAAAAATTGTCCTTGTAATCATTAAATAAATCTTAATATTGGAAATATTACATACAGATTATATATGGGAAAGTATTATAGAGTATTTATGAAGTAGATAGATAGATAGATATCAAAGTCTTAAGTTGGAATCCTGGTTCTAAAACATGTTAGTTATTTCACTTTGGTCATCATTATTTTTCTTATAGGAAATTGTCATTGCCGTATTTCAGGACTTTTAAGATGCCATATAGTTTAAGATAAATCATTTGTTCATGTGCCATTAACAATAACAAAAAAAACCCCAACAATTACACAATGGCATTCCATCAGTTGTAAAGTGAATCCTGATTTCAGAGAGGCTAAAATAAAAAAAGAAAGAAAAAAAATAATTAATTGACTTAAAATTGATAAAGTAGAATGGGCTTTTGTGAAGATTAAATGAATAATGAATGCTTAACACTAGCCTGAGATATCAGAACTCAAATATATAAGCAGTACAAAAATCTGGAAATCAGTACTATTTTTTTAAAAAGTGGGAAACATAATAAAGCCTCTCTGTTTTTTGTTCTATATCGTGTATTTGCAAAGGTTTTCTTGATAACTGGGTGTAGCAAGCACTGGTATAATCGTTTTTGTTTTTGATCATTTAATTTCATTTGTCCTTTCCAATTCATTTGGTTTCAAAACTCAACTGTAATGTTTTTGACTTAACAATGAAGAGAAGTAAAAATGACGAAAATGAAAACATTTTTAAATAGGTTTGCAATCCAAATGTGTCTCCCTTAGTTTGATGTATAAGTTTATTCATTATGTTGAAATCATTTGCATATTTAAATAGATCACCCATACTTATACTCTTGATTCTTGCTTGTCATTTACACTTTTAACTACCTATCATATTTGTCAAATACTTTCAAGATTCAGTCGTGGGATACAGTCTTACTTTGATGATCACATGTGTATATTGTCTAGATATGTGCATTTTTGAAAATCAGCTAGCATCTAAATAAAAGAACAACTCACCATATATGATTTTGTGAAGCTTTCGAGTTTTATAAATCAAATAGGTTTTAACTCACTGTAATAGCATAGACTGACTTACCTACACTACAATAAATTAATTTTTTTATACAAATCTTTTTCATAAGATATGAAATGTCTGCACATAACACTTTCTGAATTAGCAATAAAACAAGATTGATCTCTGGTTCCTTTAAATACCAACAAGAATAACCTTAGTTGCTAAAAGTAATATCTGGTTTTATGTTTTATATTTGCTTAGACACTTTCATGCTATAGGTCAATTCTCTTAATTATGTAGTTCTCCTTTTACTTTTTATTTCTCTCATTAACTGCAGAAAGTGAACAAAATATTTGTCATTAAAACAAAATTCTGCAAGATAATATATACATTCAATAGTATGATTTCTATACTAACAACAACAAGAATATCTTTGCAGCTGTAATAAAAAGGCTAGCCTCTTTTGGAGCTATTAAAAAGTTTGATTAGTTCTTATTAGTACACATAAGGAAAGAATGACAGCTTTCCATAAAAATCAGAATTTTATATTTTTAGAATGTCTGCATGCTCTGCAGAGATTACCTTATTCTAAATACCCATTTTTCAAATGCATAAATAAACTAATTGTGAATGTCAGAAATCAAATGTCATCTCTAAGTTTCCATTAACTCTTTCTTCCTCAATAATATATCCCCACATGAAGTTGTTTAGCTAGGCACACAAACCCTTTAAATCAAGACTGTATGTCCCAATCTCCCTTGTCACTAGGTATGGACAAATTACTATTGTGATTTCCTTTAAGCAGGTATGTTCAAGTGACATCAAAGAAGTGTTTTTACAATGAAAAGGATATTGCATTTTTTTCCTTTTTTTTCCTCCTTCCTACTTTCTAGCACACAGAGAACAATACTCATGCACTGCATGATGACTATGGAGGATCAGCAACAGTCCTAGGTCCCCAATACTGTACTCCATACCACCCAAGGACTAACTCCTATCTAGAGATAGAAACAAACTGGGTTGGTTTTTTCTTTTTCTTTTTCTTTTCTTTTTCTTTTTCTTATAAGTCAGTTTATTTGGAGATTTCTATCACTCACATCTTCTCCTAGTATTGATAGAGAGGGTGACAGCTCTTTTTTTATTACAGACAAAATTTGTTTTTAAATAGACATCTAGAAATCTTTGAATTACACTGCCTTTCGTCCAATTTTCTATCCTCACATTTTCGTCTTTAAAAATCTATTATCTGTTTAGTTTTGCCTAGGATGTAGGAAGCTACAAAGAGATATCACTCCTCTGAAAATAAGTGATGACAAATAAAACAGAAAACCTAACTTTTCTTGGAACTGTACGAGAACTAATAGCCTGAAATATAAGAAGGAAACAGATACTTCCAAATAAAGATATGATGTAAGCACTGGCTTACGAGTGCCAAAGCATAGGAGAATGAGACACAGGGAAATACAGAAGTGAGCAAAAATAAAGAAGCTTTTCCAAAAAATTGCTTTACTGTAGGAAGGCATGAAAGTTACAGAAATTCTATGAATAGTAACAGAGATATCTGAATTATCTCGAAATATTTGGAACTTAAACACTAACAGTTGTTAAAATCAAGGGCCAAAGAGTAAGTCACACAACAAGTAAGAACATATTTTTGGATTAAATTACATTTAAATGCAATATGCCAAAATTTGTGCAATGCAGCTGAAACAATACTTAAGACATTTATCACATTAGATACTTAGAAGAGCAGTCTTAAGTCATGACCTAGTTTTCTGCTTTTAGATCCTGGAAAGAGAAAAGAAAAATATACCTGAAGCAAGTGGAAGGAAGGAAATAATGAACTCAATGAATTGAAATAGAAAAGAATGGAGAAAATAAAACTGACAGCCCCTTGATCTTCCTTCCACTTCCAGATAAAATGATTTCAAAGCATCTGGATACTAGAGACAATATATCACATTTTGGTATATTGCTCTAACTAATACACTGAGTGACTTGTAAGGGCTGAAGCAAGAGAAGGCCAGGTCATCCAGGCTACAGAACAGTAGTGTTTGCAGTGTCTTCTATTTAGGAGAACCAGGAGTCATCAATAACCATAAGCAATTGTAAAAGTAACGAATATAGTTTATAAATACATATATAATCATTTATTATTTTGAGATATATGCAACACTTAATCACTTTGCTATTCCCTGATATTTAGTACAAGATGTACATTGAAGATTAGCTTTATAATTTTGTTATGTTACAGGATACTAAGAATTTGAGCTAGAGGAGAAATCAATGTCATCTAAAGTTTATATGATCTTTCTTATTGTAGACAGGGTGAGTGAATCTTTATAAAATGTATGATTTTAGAATACTGCAAACACATTGTTATTACAGCTTTTGAAGTAAAGTACATATGGAAGAGTGTATATGGTGCTCAAAGAAATGGTCTATGGAGAGTATTGTCTGGTTTTTCAATTCTTTCTCTACAGTGCTTTCCTTTACTGAAAAGACATTGAAAAAATTAAGATTCCACAAATTACATGACTTCTGGTGATATTTCACAACTAAGGAAAAGTCTGCCTTCCTACAGTTCTTTCAGAAGTCATAGGGAAATTCCTATTAAGAGGAAACACCCATGGTTGGACTCAGCATTCTCTTATCTAGTAACTGCTTTGTGGTACTGAAAAGCCCTGGCCAGGGCAGCGGCTTGGGTACACAGGGTGCTCTTGGACACCAGCATCTCCTGTGCACCTCCGTGGCACTTTCCCTTCCAGCCATCTCAGTGAATTTGTAAACTCCCAATTATAGTAGATGCTTTCTCTTTAAATGCCTAGAGTGGATATTTCTTCCTCTAATTCCACCTCCTCATCTCTAAATTCAGTTCTGCCTTCACCTGCGCCCTGTGGTTCAACTATTGGCCTTTTCTGAAGATCCAATAGTCTTTCGTGGCTCAGGTTTTAGCACATGTCCTTTCAACTGCATCAATACATCTTTTTACCACATGGAAAATATATTCTCACTCTTAACACAAAAAATTTGTGAAGCTTTCCTACGAAGTGCCGTTTGTTCTTTGATGTTCACACGGTTGTTTTTATGCATCCATATAGCACTTATCCATCTAGTGCTATCATTTTTTGTTGAAACTTCTTTCCTTATATTAAATTTCAAATTTCTTGAGGAAAAAAAATGCTTGTACATAATTAGATTTTTTATCTTTGAATATCTAGCATAGCTCCTATGTGGCACATAATAATTACTCTGCATTCAGTATTTTCTTTCTATGGGTATTAGAAAGGATATAATTTCTAAGTCTATGAATAAGTTTTAAATAGTATTTATATGATTATCTTAACTCTTTTTAAAAATTGTTACTGTATTTTACTTCTTTATTATTTACTTCTCATGTTATTATCATTCTATCTTAGCCAGTTTGGTGTTACCTAGAATTAAGAATTGGATTAAAGAATTCTAATTAAAAAAATTGGAAAGAAAACATGCTTCAAATTAGAACAAATTTCTAATTCCATTTAGTTCACATGGCTGGAATGCTGTAAGTGTTAAGGGGTAGCTGGGGTAGTTGTTTGAAAATGGAAAATAACCACAGTATGCTAGGTTTTAGTTACAGGTAAGAAAGACTCATTCAGATGGGGATAGATTATCTTCTGCCAAAAGCCAGTGAGGTTTTTATGCCCTGTCCCACTGAAGCTCCGGATGACATTTATGGACAACCACAGGAAATACTGACAGACATATTGTAAAAACTAGACAAGAGCCACGACTCCAGCATGTTTGCAGGTGTGTGAAATAGCAAATCTGTAAAGGAAATAACTGGAACAACAATCTTGCATTTAATGGACACTCTATGCCTCCGAGACCCTAAATAGACTAAGTGCATACATTCAAATAGTATTTGACTTAATTCTCAGTTAGGAGCTGTTGAGCAGGGCTCACCAAGAGGTGTTTTATTTTTTTCTTCGTGGTGTCAGAATGAAAGGTAGTTGGGTCTTTTTCTTCCAGTAAAGTTTTGTAGGTCAAGAAAGGTGAACTCCAGAAGACTGTCTGACAGCAAGAACTCAAGGTTCATTTCAAGCTAGATGTCAATGGGATCCCAATGGCAACAAATATGAAGTAAGCACTGAGGGTCAAAATGCAAAGCCAGAGGAGGGTTTTAGAACCAAGGAGGACTACAAAAAGGAGAAGTTAGCCAGGTCATAAAGTAGGTTGTCACTGTGGATGAACTAAGCAAAAAGTGGGTCATTGCTCTCTACTGGGGTTTTGCACTGATTGATAATCCATTTATGGGAAGTACGAACTTTGCAGGATCGTAACATGTGAAAGGAAATGACCTGTCTGCTTTGGATTAACATAGGAACAGGAAAGCAGTCTCCTTAAGGGAGGATACTAACCAGAATCAGTACTGAAACAATTCTCTGAAACTTTCTACCTAAAGATATAGTAAGTGTATAGGATAGTGTTAAAAAGCATAGCCCATAATGTCAGCTATACCAGCTTTTGGATTCTGTAATTTCTCCATCAATGTCAAAATATTTAGCCATTCTAAGCCTCTGTTTCCTCTTATAGAAACTGTGCTAATACAGTTATTCTCTGAATATTAGTTCTAGTTGCTGAATATTTTTTAAACATTCAGCTGAGTACATTTTAGAGATCTTACTGTCTTATTCAACTGTTCATGAATCAGACAGCATCCTGTCTAGAAGAAAGAAAGGAGCTCTGAGGAGCCACACACAATGAAAGACTTTTATAGGTAGAAGGTAGCAGGACAAGGAAGCTATGTTAGTAAAAAGTGGATTGTTTGTGGCAGGGTCACTTTCCTTTAGGCAGGGGTCTCTCAGGCAGGATACCTCATTAGTGTTGACCAGGTAATTTCTGATTAACTGGTCTAAGATTTCATTTTGGGAGAGTCTGAATCTGTAATGATGTTGAGTCTCGGCTTGGTTTCACAGTGCTTAGCATAAAGTGAGTCCATTTTGAGCCTGCTGTCTTGTTTTTAACAATGTAAACTAACTGTGTATTAATGTATATTTACAATCCAACCCATAATGTCTGTTCAGATATTTGCAGCTATTTATTTTTGTTATATTGTAAGTTTTTGAGTTAATATCACTCTTAACCAGATGAAATTAAGGTGAAGTATTTTAACTGGGTGAATGTAATCAATTGTTGACCAACCAATTCATGTACCTCCAAGTGGAAAATTAGGCTAATATTATCTTTTCTGTGATTCCAAAACTATTCTTGTGTTGAGGTGCCCTTCATTACTTTGGGCATTGACCCTCAAATTACTGTATTCTTAATCTATTTAAACTAAATATTTCAGTAGTAGTAAAATGTAATTTAAGTTACCTTTCATTACATAGAGAAAACTTAATCCCCATTAAATTGAGTTGGCACTTCAGTTGATGGTTCTTTGAATCATATTTATTCAAGGAAGAAGGCTAAGTTTTTTAAGGCCAAGTATTTTCATGTTAATTAAACTTAAACTGCAGCATTAGAATCTGAGAGAATGGGAGTCCTGTGGAGGAAGGTCACTAGTAAGTTTAACGTTTGCTCAGACTCAAGATTAGACAGATTTTTGGTCTTAACAAAATGTTACCAGTCAGGAACTGTACTGTTGAACTATTATCCAATATCCAATAAAGTAAGTGTATAATCAACCAAATTCATGAAGAGTAATGGCATATTGATTAAGCAGTTCTACAATCTTTCTTTAGATTACACTCAAACAGACATCCTGAAAAATCAATGACAAACTAAGTCAAATAAAGGAAATCTTTATTGTTTTCCCATTGATCCTACAAGGGGCTTGGGGGCTTGACGCCTATCAGAGGCCTCAGAAGGGTGTTTTGATCCTGACTATCAGAGAAGTTGATCAAAATGAAATTAAAGGTAAAGTGAAAAAAATTTTAAGTTTATTTCATATTTAAATAAGTGTAAATAAACACATAAATTTCTACCAAATAAATTTCTCCTTGCTACCTGCATTCTAGTCAGTGTGATATCACACTATGCACAAAATGTATTCATTTGACAAATGGCTACCAGACGTGCATGTTTATGTATGATACATTTAAATATATATTTATGTGTGTGTATAAATATAAAAAATTGTATTTAATATATAAAGAAATAAAATCGTTAATCTCTTCACTGTATCCTCTTCTCTTAGAGTTCATACTCCAGAGGTCAAAATACATATAGATCATATAGCATAGAATCTAGCTCTAAATACAAAATGTATTAATGTTAGTGAAAGGGGGGTTCTTCAGCTACCCGATTCACTCATTCAGGAACAGAGGACACAAGATCTCCAGAGTGAAGTTTATTGCCTGATAGACAGAGTGGCTGTCTCTAAAGGAGAGAGCAGCAATGGTAGCAAGGGGGGACCTGCTTATAAAGGAATTTGAGCAGGAAATTGGTCCCGTGACTTCTATGCATTACAGGGTTCAGGAAGAGGGGGTGCTGATTGGATGGCTTAAAACAAGTATGTCTTGTACACTTTCTATAGGTTGAGCTTAGTTGGAGCCGAGTTGCCAGTTCTGTAGGTTGAGGGAAGTAGGTACCTTTTATGGTAAGGGCAGATTACCTTTGCCCTTTACCATCCAGTGGCTGGCCATTGCTAGGGAAACTATCTAGGATTAGGGTCATTTGAACAATGGGTGGGTTTTCCAGTAACTAGAACACATTTTTCTTAGAACTAGGTTGGGGGTGAGGCCTTGGGGGATTCAAGGCTGGGGTGCAGCTGCTGTAGGTGATACAAAGGGGGGGGGCTTGTTATGCCCAGAGGCAGTTCTGGGTTCTAACAGTTAGTGTGATAGATAAAAGTTAGTGTTAACTATTACTGTTAAAAAACATCTGTGTAAAACTCTAAAGAGTATGTATTTATATGTACATACACATATAAAATATCTCAGTTTTAAAGTAAACATAAACATGATTTGAATATATTTAAGAACATTTCATTTTACTTGAACTAATGTGGAAGAATATGGAGAATGTACTTTCTTCATTTCTTAGCCAACAATTATTACTTTGAACAGAACAAACCACTTTTTTTTTCTTTGTCGGCCATCAGATACTACTGAAAAGAGATATATAGAGCAGGGTTGAGTTTTTTTTTTAATAATTTATTTTGGTATCATTAATCTATAATTACATGTGCAATATTATGGTTATTAAACTACCCCCTTCATCAGGTCCCCTCCACAAGCCCCATTACACTCACTGTCCATCAGCGTAGTGAGATGCTATAGAATCACTGCTTGTCTTCTCTGAGTTGTACAGCCCTCCCCTTGCCCCCCCAACATTACATCTGCTAACCGTAATGCCCCTTTTACCCACTTATCCCTCCCTTCCCACCCATCTTCCCAAGTCCCTTTCCCTTTGGTAACTATTAGTCCCTTCTTGGGTTCTGTGAGTCTGCTGCTGTTTTGTTCCTTCAGTTTTTTTCTTTGTTCTTAAACTCCACATATGAGTGAAATCATTTAATACTTGTCTTTTTCGGCTTGGCTTATTTCACGGAGCATAATACCCTCTAGGTCCGTCCATGTTGTTGCAAATTATAGGATTTGTTTTCTTCTTATGGCTGAATATTATTCCATTGTGTATATGTACCACTTCTTCTTTATCCATTCATCTACTGATGGACACTTAGGTTGCTTCCATTTCTTGGCTATTGTAAATAGTGCTGCGATAAACATAGGGGTGCATATGTCTTTTTGAAACTGGGCTGCTGCATTCTTAGGGTAAATTCCTAGAGTGGGATTCCTGGGTCGAATGGTATTTCTATATTGAGATTTTTGAGGAACCTCCATACTGCTTTCCACAATGGTTGAACTAATTTGCATTCCCACCAGGAGTGTAGGAGGGTTCCCTTTTCTCCACATCCTCACCAATATTTGTTGTTGTTTGTGTTTTGGATGTTGGCCATCCTTACTGTTGTGAGATGATATCTCATTGTGGTTTTAATCTGCATTTCTCTGATGATTAGCGATGTGGAGCATCTTTTCATGTGCCTGTTGGCCATCTGAGGTTCTTCTTTAGAGAAGTGTCTATTCATGTCCTCTGCCCATTTCTTAATTGGATTATTTACTTTATGTTTGTTGAGGTGCATGGGTTCTTTATATACTTTGGATGTCAACCCCTTATCGGATACGTCATTTATGAATATATTCTCCCATACTGTAGGATGTCTTTTTGTTCTACTGATGGTGTCCTTTGCTGTACAGAAACTTTTCAGCTTGATATAGTCCCACTTGGTCATTTTTGCTTTTGTTTCCCTTGCCCGGGAAGATATGTTCATAAAGAACTCGCTCATGTTTATGTCCAAGAAATTTTTGCCTACGTATTTTTCTAAGAGTTTTATGGTTTCATGACTCACATTCAGGTCTTTGATCCATTTTGAGTTGACCTTTGTGTATGGGGTTAGACAGTAGTCCAGTTTCATTCTCTTACATGCAGCTGTCCAGTTTTTCCAACACCAGCTGCTGAAGAGGCTGTCATCTCCCCATTGTATATCCAAGGCTCCTTTATCAAATATTAATTGACTGTATATGTTTGGGTTAATGTTTGGCTCTTCTATTCTGTTCCATTGGTCTGTCGATCTGTTTTTGTGCCAGTACCAAATTGTCTTGATTACTGTGGCTTTGTAGTAGAGCTTGAAGTCAGGGAGCATAATTCCCCGTTTTATTCCTCCTTCTCAGGATTGCTTTGGCTATTCGGGGTCTTTTGTCATTCCATATGAATTTTAGAATTATTTGTCCAGTTCATTGAAGAAAGCTTTTGGTAGTTTGATAGGGATTGCGTTGAATCTGTAGATTGCTTTAGGTAGTATAGCCATTTTGACAATATTTATTCTACCTAGCCAAAAGCATGGGATGAATTTCCACTTGTTAGTGTCCTCTTTAATTTCTCTTAGGAGTGTCTTGTAGTTTTCAGAGTATAGGTCTTTCACTTCCTTTGTTAGGTTTATTCCTAGGTATTTTATTCTTTTTGATGCAATTGTGAATGGAATTGTTTTTCTCTTTTCTCTTTCTGTTAGTTCATCGTTAGTGTATAGGAAAGCAACAGATTTCTGTGTGTTAATTTTGTATCCTGCAACTTTGCTGAATTCAGATATTAGTTCTAGTAGTTTTGGAGTGGAGTCTTTAGGGTTTTTTATGTACAATATCATGTCATCTGCAAATAGTGACAATTTGACTTCTTCTTTACCAATCTGGATGTCTTGTATGTCTTTGTTTTGTCTGATTGCCATGGCTAGGACCTCCAGTTCTATATTGAATAACAGTGGAGAGAGTGGGAATCCCTGTCTTGTTCCTGATCTTAGATGAAAAGCTTTCAGCTTCTCCCCGTTATGTATGATGTTTGGTGTAGGTTTTTCATATATAGCCTTTATGATGTTGAGGTACTTGCCATCTATACCCATTTGCTGAGAGTTTTAATCATGAATGGATGCTGAATTTTATCAAATGCTTTTTCAAAATCTATGGAGATAATCATGTGGTTTCTGTTCTTCTTTCTGTTGATGTGGTGGATGATGTTGATGGATTTTCGAATGTTGTACCATCCTTACATCCCTGGGATGAACCCCACTTGATCATGATGTATTATCCTCTTGATGTGTTTTTGAATTCAGTTTGCTAATATTTTGTTGAGTATTTTTGCATCTACGTTCATCAGGGATATAGGTCTGTAATTTTCTTTTTTGGTGAGGTCTTTGCCAGGTTTTGGTACTAGAGTGATGCTGGCTTCATAGAATGAGTTTGGAAGTATTCCCTCCTCTTCTATTTTTTAGAAATCTTTAAGGAGAATGGGTGTTATTTCTTCTCTATATGTCTGGTAGAATTCAGAGGTAAGTCCATCTGGTCCAGGGGTTTTGTTCTTGGGTAGTTTTTTGACTACCGCTTCAATATTGTTGCTGGTGATTGGTCTGTTTAGTTTTTCTGTTTCTTGTTTGGTCAGTCTTGGAAGGTTGTATTTTTCTACTTTCTATTTTCTAACTTTCAAGTTGTCCATTTCTTCTAGGTTTTCCAGCTTGTTAGCATATAGATTCTCGTAATATTCTCTTATAATTCTTTGTATTTCTGTGGGGTTTCTTGTTATTTTTTCTTTCTCATTTCTGATTCTGTTTATTTGTGTACATTCTCTTTTTCTCTTAATGAGTCTGGTTAGGGGTTTATCTATTTTGTTTATTTTTTCAAAGAACCAGCTCTTGGTTTCATTGATTTTTTTCTAATGTTTTATTCTTCTCAATTTTATTTATTTCTTCTCTCATCTTTATTATGTCCTTCCTTCTGGTGAGGCCTCATTTGTTCTTCTTTTTCCAATTTCAGTAATTGTGTCTTTAGACTATTCATTTGGGAATGTTCTTCCTTCTTTAAATAGGCCTGGATTGCAATATACTTACCTCTTAGAACTGCCTTTGCTACATCCCACAGAAGTTGTGGCTTTTGTCATTTGTCCCCATATATTCTTTGATTTCTGTTTTGATTTGGTCGTTAACCCATTGATTAATTAGGAGAATGTTGTTAGTCTCCTATGTATTTGTGAGCCTTTTTGTTTTCTTAGGCTTGATTAATTAGGAGAATGTTGTTAGTCTCTCATGTATTTGTGAGCCTTTTTGTTTTCTTTCTATAATTTATTTCTATTTTTATACATTTATGATATGAGAAGTTGGTTGGTAGAATTTCAATATTTTTTACTTTACTGAGGTTCTTTTTGTGGCCTAGTATGTGGTCTATTCTGGAAAATGTTCCATGTGCACTTGAGAAGAATGTGTATCCTGTTGCTTTTAGGTGTAGAGTTCTGTAGATGTCTGTTAGGTCCATCTGTTCTAGTGTGTTGTTCAGTGCCTCTGTGTCTTTACTTATTGTCTGTCTGGTTGATCTGTCCTTTGGAGTGAGTAGTGTGTTGAAGTCACCTAAAACGAATGCATTGCTGTCTATTTCCTCCTTTAATTCTGTTAGTATTTGTTTCAGATATGCCTGCACTCCCGTATTGGGTGCATATATATTTATAATGGTTATATCCTCTTTTTGGATTGACCCCTTTATCATTATGTAATGTCCTTCTTTATCTCTTGCTACTTTCTTTGTTTTGAAGTCTATTTTGTCTGATACAAGTGCTACAACACCTGCTTTTTTTCTCCTTATTGTTTGCATGAAATATCTTTTTCCATCCCTTCACTTTTAGTCTGTGTATATCTTTGGGTTTGCGGTGAGTGTCTTGTAGGCAGCATATAGATGGGTCTTGCTTTTTTATCCATTCTGTTACTCTGTGTCTTTTGATTGGTGTCTTCAGTCCATTTACATTTAGGGTGATTATTGATAGATATGTACTTATTGCCATTGCTGGCTTTAGATTTGTGGTTACCAAAGGTTCAAGGGTTGCTTCTCTACTATCTAACAATCTAACTTAACTTTTTTGTTAAGTTATTGTATACACCGTCTGATGTTTCTTTATTTCTTTCCCTTCTTATTCTTCTTCCTCCATTCTTTATGTACTAGGTGTTTTATTCTTTGCCTTTAGTTACTATTTGGATGGTTTGCTTTCTTTGCTATGATTTAATTTTCTCTGGTGACATCTTTTTAGCCTTAGGAGTTCTTCCCTCTAGAGCAGTTCCTTAAGATGTCCTGTAGAGGTGGTTTATGGGAGGCAAATTCTCTCAGCTTTCAGTTGTCTGGAAATTGTATAATTCCTCCGTCATATTTAAATGATAATCATGCTGGATACAGTATTCTTGGTTCAAGGCCCTTCTATTTCATTACGTTAAATATATCATGCCATTCTCTTCTTGCCTGTTAGGTTTCTGTTGAGAAATCTGATGATAGTCTGATGGATTTTCCTTTGTAGGTGATTTTTTTTCTCTCTCTAGCTGCCTTTAATACTCTGTCCTTATCTTTGATCTCTGCCATTTTAATTATTATGTGTCTTGGTATTGTCTTCCTTGGGTCTCTTGTGTTGGGAGATCTGTGGGCTTCTGTGGACTGCAAGACTATTTCCTTCCCCAGCATGGGAAGGTTTTCAGCAATTATTTCTTCAAAGACACTTTCTATCCCTGTTTTTCTCTCTTCTTCCTCTGGTACTCCTATAATGCAAATATTGTCCTGTTTGGATTGGTCACACAGTTCTCTTAATATTCTTTCATTCCTAGAGATCCTTTTATCTCTCTCTGCCTCAGCTTCTCTGTATTCCTGTCCTCTTATTTCTATTCCATTAATAGTCTCTTGCATCTCATCTAGTCTGCTGCTAAGCCCTTCGATGGCTTGTCTCATTTTTGCATTGCCTTTCCTGACTTCCCTCACTTCCTCCCTCAGCTCTTGCATATTTCTCTGTAGATCCATCAGCATGGTTATGACTTTTATTCTGAATTCTTTTTCAGGAAGATTGTGCATTTCCATCCCTTCAGGTTCCCTCTCAGGTGTTGTCTGTGTCTGGGTGAGCTTTGTCTGTACTATATTTCTCTGTGTTTTCATGGCAATAGAAATTGTGTCTGGTAGGTGCCACATATGTCAGCTGCGCTCTTTAAGACTTTAAAAAAAAACAAAAAAACAAAAACAAACAAAAACAAACAAAAAAAAATAAGGAAGAGAAAGAAAAGAGAAAGAAAGAAAGGAAAGAAAAGAAAGGGGGGAAAAAAAACGCCCAACTGGAGTGGATTCTGTAAAGATGCTGTAGGTGGTGCTGTTGCTCCGCTATTCCACAGCCGTGGCCATGCAGCTCCACAGGACCATTTGTAGCTCTGGCCAGGGCGGGAACGAATGGGAGGCTGTTGATCTCTGTGTGAAGTCTCAGTGCGGCTACCTTTTCCCAATCGTCAGCCAAGGGGTCCGAAATTCTTCAGGACTCCCAGCCTGCTGGGCCAAGTGTGCTGGGCCGATCCTGGACCGTTGTCTCTTTAAGACCACCAAAATTGTCCTGGGGAGCCTGCTGCAAGGACCCGGGCATGTTCCCAGCTCAAAACCTGCACCTTCTGCCTCTCCAATATCCGATACATCGCGCCATGTGTGTCAGTGCTCCCGGCGCAGATCACCAGGGCTGGTTATTTCACGGACCTTTATTTCCACTCCCTCCCGTCTCTGACTCCTCTCCTCCCACCTGTGCGCTGGGGTAGGGGAGTGCTCGAGTCCTACCAGGACGTGACTCTATATTTTACCCGCTTCCCGGGGTGCCGAGTCCTCTCAGGTGCAGATGGAGGCTGTGCGCTGTCCTGTATATTCTAGTCTCTCTTTTAGGAATAGTTGTATTTGCTGTATTTTCCGCCACCCTGCTCATGCCACCATCTTCCCAGAACTGGACTGATCAATCTTACACAGTGTTCTTGTACCCTTAGATGTGCCTGTTTTTCCAAAGATCTCTTTAGCCAGGCCTATGCCAAAGTGCAATGACCCAGCACAGATCCAGCCACTATAAAATGGTGGGGAACTTTTACCATCTCACATAAAATCACAGGTCAGTCCTCTGCAACCTCCATAGCCTTCTTCTATACCCAGAAACCAGAATCGAGCTTCTTATGAAAATGTGTGCTGACTAGAGAAGGTGAGCTTTTCATCATATTTTAATGTGATCAGTGTTATTTCATTTTTAAGACAATTCATCATATTAGGAACTCTGTACATTAGTCACACTCAATTGAAATACAGCTCATAATTATAGAGATTCAGTTACAATGGGAGTCATATCATGTCTCTCAAAACTGGTGTCAAAGAAAAATTTCACTGACAACAAAGACTTTATTCAGTACTATTGCAATAAGGATCAAGGTTATTGAAATAGGGAAGGGAGATTGAAATTTAACTTCTGTGAAGGAAAAAGGCAGGAGATACTTTAAGGGCTGGGGTGAGGTAGTAGAAAAGTAATGAAAGATGGCAGGAGGGAAGTTAGTCAAAGAGAAGAGGCCATCTGTGTTTGCTAATTGGAGTTTATAGAAGTTAGGTTTCTACCTTTCCACAGAGACTAGGAGATAAGAGCTCTATCTTGAAGATAGCAGTTCAGAGGGATGGCTCCTAGGTCCTTGAGAACGACATTCCTGGGTATAAAACTGGCCAGGTGCCAGGAGAAGATTTCCATCTCAAAGGAGCAGAGAAAGAATTTATGATTAAAAGTTTTGCTCCAACAGAATGAAGGTGGTTGGGGGCTGTCATCAGGAAGGGCGCTGTCTAAAATTTAGTCAATGAGGGGAAGGAAGTTAAGGCCTTCTTGGTCACTGCCATGTGCATAAGATAAAAATCTCATGAAACACACTTGGCTGAAAGTCCACATCAAAATTATAAATGATTTCTGGTCTACATTGAAAGGTGGCATTGCTCCTTGGCAGAGGTCATGGTTCTAGCCATAGCATAGGGAGTACACTAAAAAGGCTAAAACAAGCTGAGTATCAAAAAGCAAACTGCAAAAGCTCCTACACGAAGTGAATTACTTATTTTTTACTGATTTGACTTTATATTCTCCCTTTCCTCCCCCACACAATTTCAACACACTTGATTTCTTCCTTAGACTCTTCACTATATCCTCTCTACTTAGGCATTTGCACTCTAGATGTCAGTATAGAAACAGAGCATAGCATGGATATATTTTAAATAAAACATGTTTGTGTCAGTGTTATAGTAAATAGTAATATTCTTGTATTACTGTTAGAAGACATTGGTCCAAACTCCAGATAACTTCAGGCAATAACATAGGGTTAAGAGAAAAATATATGAATAATAGTTTATTTATTTTTTAATATAGACTACTCAAAGCCATATGTAAAAAGACCAGGAGGTAATGTGAAAATAATTACAATAGTGAAATAAATTAAGGAATATTCACAGGGGTTTTTTTTCTCTCTGAAATTTGCCGTTAATTGATGGTAATTTTTGTTTTTAATTTTCTCTTAGTTAATTAGAAAATTATTGTAATTTTCCAATTCATTTGCAAATTTTTTTTTGGTATAAACACAAATTAACTCTGTTTTAAGTTATAAATGGAGTCAGTGAAACAAAATTATAAAAACTTTGTCATCAACACTGTTAATCAAGTAAGTATAACAGATGTCAAATATGATGTACTTCAAATGTCACCCAAAAATCTAAAAAGGACTGTGACCATGTAGAGAGTCTGTGATGACTGATACGTCGTGCTAAGAAGTTGTGAGTAGAGCAGGTACCATCTGTGAGAAGCTGTGCCTCCCAGACAGTAAAGAACATAATCAGCAGCTTAGGGGGTAAATGCCACAAAAGCTGCTCGCTGAGTGAGCCCCACCTTGACATGGCTGTAAGAAAGAATATTGTAATGTAAAACCCTGTGTTTATAGAGATCATTTTCTTGAAAAGCTCTTAAATCCTTAACAGATTCTGAGCTCATCAATCCTTAAATTCCAGTGAAATAAGCATTATAGAAAGACTTAATCCTTGAAATAATGGTTTAAGGATCCAAGAAAGGCAATTTTCTAGAGGCCCCCTCTGTGTTTATGAATAGTTACATGATCTCGATAAGGGGATTATTTTTGTTAGAAAAATTCAATCTCCAGAGAGTTTGGAAACCAAGAGTACAGAGACCTATCTTATTTTACTATACATGTTTCTGTAAGGTGTCCTAATCCTTTTTGAACCTGTAATAAATAAAGAGAAGATCAAGAATGGAGCATTATTTTCAGGTGGAATCTGTGGTAATGCATATATGAAGGATACCATGAGTCTGACAAACACCCTTATAAGGAATACAAATTTCCCTAACCATCTGATCAGTTGATATGCTCTACTGCTATGTTATCTGATTGGTTTTTTTTCTGTATTTTCACTTCTGGGCATCACTAGCATCAGGACCATAGTTGAGACCTACTCAGCATCCCACATCCAACAGACTCCACCATCCCCAGAGTGCAGCATCCAAGACAGCAAGGGATTTTCTCTGTTCACTATTTAATACCAAGGGACTAGATCACAGTAGAGGCTAATATACATCTGTCGAGTGGATGAATGACTAATAAATAATATGGTCTCCTTACTATTTGTAACGCAACTCTCTAACCTGTTCCATACCTAGTCTCTTTACTGTATTCATATCTTATCAGAGTCAGTCTTTCTTTTTTAAATAATTTCTTTTCTCATACTAGAATGTCCTCCCCAGATATTTTATGTGTGAAAATCTCATCAAACGTACCAGATGAAAATTGAAAGTCCAAATAAACAATAATACTGTCTTACACTGTAAACTTTAAGGACCCCTCTTTTCCTGTCAGCTTTAATTTGAAGTTATAATTGTTGCTGCTAAATAATGATTTAGCATTGTTAAATTGCATATAACATGAACTGTATGCTTATTAAAAATATGTTATATGCAGTTCCAAGAGATAAAACTTTTTTATATAACATCAAAAAACCCACATTAAGAAATTATGTTTGTTAACATAAAAAGATTATTAACTTATGGGGATATAGAGATGAAATTTTTAAATAGAAAAAAAGTAAAAGCGAGAAAGAGCTGGATACAAAGTATATCTTAAGATTATATTTTCATTTTCATTTTAGTGAAAATCATTGAATTTAATTTTACTTGGATATAAACAAGCATCAATAACTTGAATGAAAACTGAATAAATTGTTGAACTACAAACTTTCATCACAAGTAGGTATATTAATTCCTAAAACTTCTCTGTAAAGAAAAAAAGTAACTCTAGAGTTACTATGATTTATAAACTATGTGTTCTACATCAAATAATATTTTCAACATAAGAAAGATACAAAATGTAGAAAATATACTTTTCTAGTTTCGCTCCAATCAGCCACCTTTATGTTCAGTGAAAAGCCCTAAGGACCTGTACTTGTTTGCTCTTGGGTTGGACAGTTAGTTGCTCATCCATGGATGGATAGATGGATAGATCGATGAATGTTGCTCCACGTTTCTGTAGTGGCTTATATTATTTCAGAATTTGCTTTTTGATTTATGCATTAGTTGGCTGGATGTCATGAGTTTTTCTTTTCCAAAAAAGGGCTCAATTGTCTTTTAGTTTGTTTATTTGTGTTTTCAATTTGAGATTATCTGTCCACTGCCTTTACATGTAAAAGACATCTACACAGGATATATAGTCTAGGGATCATGCTCTTCTCTTTCAGAATTTTCACTAAAAAACTTCCAGTTTTTTCAGTAAAAAACTTTTCACTACTTTCAAATATTGCATTAAAATGTAGAATATGAAGCCCAGCTCATTGAAAAATATTTAAAATAACAAAAATTCATCAACAAACTGGATAACAATGTGAACACAAGATATGTAGATTTAGCAATAACCTTAGAATATAAAGGAACTCACTTTTTCTGTGCTTGATAGCATAAAGGTACCTGAATATTATAAGCAAATTGGGGGTATATAGAAATCAAGAGGAACTTATAAAGAAGGCAGATCGGTCAACTCTAAATTTTCTCTCTTTTTTTTTTCCTGGAATTACACACATTGTATTCAGCAAATTCATCTGTTACTCCAAATATTTTGTAATTGAATACACCCAGTCTGGTTAGGCCATTTAACATGAACTCATTCTGAGTAAAAAACTAAAATAAAGCACTAGATACAGGGATGACGAGGCATTTTTGACTTACATGCAAACACCGAATTACTGCTAATGGTTGCCTAGAGTTCTTATTGGAAAGGATTAAGAAATCACTTTTGACTACAGTGAAGAAATGCATCATGACTGATTAGTAATATCTGTCATTGGTACTAAACAGGGAGTAATATGTATTGTGTTTTTACTCATTCTGGGCAAGAAGGTAATGTGTATGAATCAAATGTGTTCATCCAAATGTATCCATAATAGAATTTTGTCCCAGTGTCTCTTTTTGTCCAATTATTTTTCTAAATTTAAGACTAGTATTAAGTTGTCATGTTGTTGCTATATTACCAGTAAAGGCAGAACATATAGGATATAGGAAAATATTCACTATAAACTGTGAAAGAAGAATTGATTTGTTACACCATCAAATAATTTTGCATGTCAACCTCTGACTCTCCAGATTATTGTTTAGTATTTCTATTGGGACATTTTCTCCATTTTCCCCATGATTACTTTCTGATATACATTATTATCTAATGCCACTAGTAAAATAATTTCATTTTGTTTCCTTTATTAGGTCTAGTTGTCTAAATCTTCTTTTTTTGAAAAAGAACAATTTGCGTGGAAATTGAGTCAATGACAGTTATCCCATTAATTTTTCACAGTTTGTAGGGGGTAAAACAAAGCATCATTATAGCAAAAACAATAAGCAAAAAGTTGGTGTGGCAAGAGACTTTTTTAAGGCTGTTGTCAAAAGAAACCGGTAGATTTTTAACAAGGACATAGTATCTGAAGAACTTTCAGAGATTCTTGTTGGCCTTGGTGTCCAACTAAGTAAATTGGATAAAACTTAAGAACCAAAAAAAACCCAAAACTTAAGAACCAGAGGAAAAACTCAAAGAACTAGGAAATTTGTCATGATTATTTCCATTCCTTAATTTCTTTATTTTTTGGATATATAATTATCTTATTGTACATTAAAATAGAATTCTAAAAGGTTTTACTAACATGATGATATGTCTTCCGAATCTATCCAGATTTATAATAATATCTAACATCTGTTTTTTTCTTTAAAAGTAGGATAGAAAAAAAGCTGGTCAATTCTTGCCTATTTTTAGGTAGAGTAAGTTGGCTCAATTTCTTGCTAGTGATTTTGAAATATAAAAGAGAAAGATACAATATTCTTGAGTGGAATATCAGCTGTCTATTTTATAATAGAGCACTAATTGAAAAGTCAGATTATTTAATTTTAATTTTGAGGTTCAATTACTAATCGTGTGATCTCTTCTAATAGTTTAACTTTATTGGGGTCACCTTTTTTCTACCAATTTTTCTGCCAGTGTGAAGGTTGAAAAAATACAGTGGTGATGAAGACATATTGTAAGATGTAAAGCACTTACCAATATCAGAAATCATCATGGCTATTCCATTTTAGTTAAAATTGTGTGTTAGGGAATGGGGGAAAAAACTAGAATGTTTTGATATAACTGTAGCTTAGTGGAAATTGCATATACTTTTCTTGTTTGGAGGAGTTTCTGTTAAGACTAAAATATATTTCATTCATTATTTTTTATTTTCTATTTGATCCGTCAATGAAAGCAAGCATGTTAATAGAAAAATAGAATTAGTTGCATAAGCTAAATTGCAAAAGATTCCATATATTTCCTCATAGAAATAGAATAACATCTACAATTTTCAGAATAATTTATATGAAAGAAAATCATTGTGGCTTTGTATCCCAATTTATATAAAAAACTTTTTTCCTCCAAATTGTTGAGTTTCAAAAATTGAAAAAAAGAACCAGAGATATAGATGTGAGTAGGAAAAATTTCTAATTTCTCTTATCACAAATCTTACATATTAACGTAAATTCACATGGGTTAAAGAAAAGTTTAGGTTACCCGAGTATTCTATAAGTATCAATACATAGTTTTTTAAATAAATAATTGAAAGTGCCCTAAACAGGATAATTTTGTCTCTAATTTTAAATATAGGTCCTTGTTGTTTTAATGGGAAAAATAAAAACAAAACAAAAACCAGCTAGTATTTATAGATGTTGCTATGAATTTTGAATAAAGTAGTGGTATTTGGTGTAAAATGATGAAATGAAGTAGATGGGAAGGGAATGGAGAGAGGGTGGCCAAGTAAGAGCTTCTCTCTGACAAGGGTTTGAATAGACATTCAGGAATGAATAAATCAATTGTGTCATTATTTATAGCTGTCACTGATTTAGTACATAAAATGTGTTATAGTGATAGAGCACATGTACATATATTTTTCAAATCTTTTCTAAAATCTAGAAAGGCAAAGATGAATGTATCCATTTAAAACATGAGCAAACTGCAGGTTAGAAAGATTTTAGGACTTTCCCAAGACCACATAAGGCTGATTTGGGGATTTTAATTCAGCTCAGTTTGACTTCAAAACTGTTATCTTTCCACCACACTCTGATGCTTCCTCTGTCAATGACTGATTTCTTAGTTGAAAAGGAACATCTAAGACATTTTAAAAGATGAAAGCCATAATACGGTGGGGGATTAGATGCAGGAAATAAAAATTCTGAAGTTAAATTGACTTAAAATATCTCACGTTGGCCTAGAAAGAATGGATGGAATCATGGCCAAAGTAGAAGACATGAAAAAGATCTGTATTCACAGGATTCCAGTAGAAAGCTTTCTATAATATCTTGCCAACACTCATGGATCTTACTGACATTCTATTTTACATCCTTTTTTCTCTAGAGATCCATGTGGTAAATCATTTGCTTCTCCAGTTATTCTGGGACACATATTAACTAAATATTTTGCTGCTGCCTAAGAAAAATGCCATTGATCTAGAGTTTATACTCCATATAGACCAGGCCTTAGATGCTAGATGCCTTAGGAAGGGTGTGACAAAGCTGAGATGGCTCCTTTAGCTTAGGGACTGAAATAGTAGCTTAAATGGAGATAAATCTTTAGAGCTTTTGGAGAGGATAGGAAGACTATTCATATGTGAAATAATGAACAAACATAAGACAGACAATATTAAGTAAAAATAAAAAGTTACATAAGAAATGAGACAAACTGATATTATATTGGATCAACAGGAAACAATATTTACATAAACATAGTCATTAAAATCTTAAATATATGTTTAGAAAATTTGAGAGGTAATTAATTAATTACATTTACAGGATGAAAGATGCTACATATAAGTAAATTAGTAATTTTACCATTATAGAGAGTCAATAGTCGATGTCACAATCAATAAATGTTCAAAGAAAAGCTCATAACAAGTTATAATATCTTGACATTAATATAGAGTATGGGAATAAACAGCAGGTGAAATAGCTAAAATACTGTTAAATACTGTCCTCTTAGAAATGAGTTAGGGTGGCAGAACTTTGGGAATTTTTAAATACTATATTTTAAAATTATTTGCCTGCATTCATTTGTTAAAAACATAAAATAGTCATAACCTTCTTATGGCATGTGCTATGCACTGAACTGTGCCCATCACTCCCAACCACAAATACACATGCTGAAGCCCTAATCTCCATTGTGATAATAATCGGAAATAGGGCCTTTGGGGAAATTAGGTTTAGATGAGGTCATGAGGGTGGAGCCCGTATGATGATATCACTGCCCTTACAAGAAGACCCCAGATCTGCCCTGTGAGAACACAGCAAGAGGGCACTGCCTATAAGCCAGTGAGAGGGAGCAGAACACAGCACCCCAGGATGTGCTCCTTTGGTATGTGGAGTATTTCCAGCTGAAGACAATCAAGTCCCAGCAGACTCAGGAAGAGCTTTTTACCTCCCTCTTAATTGCCTAAAAGAATTTAGATAGGGGTCTTGTACCAGGAAGAGAGCTATTACCAGAGATTAATTTTCATATAAGAAAGACTTATCCCCATGACATGGCCAACATTTGTTTACCATACATTTGTTCTTCTCATCTTACTATGACTGTCTTCCTTCCCTTGGAGAGGAGAGTAACAAGGAAGAAGAATATAATAATATTACAAAACAGCCCAGAAAAAGAAATTCTGTATGTATTTGCAACTAAATTTGTGACATACAGTGACAAAAGACTGGTCTTTGGGTGGGCACAGTACTAGGTCAAGTTGATATCCGTGTGGGAAAAGGTGATACTGGCCCTTACCTCTCCAACTATACAAATAGCAACTTCACATGGATTAAGGAGCTGAGGTTGAAATGTAAAAAAAAATAACTCTTCAAGAAGATAATATAGAAGAATATTTTTTAGTTTAGGCAAAGATTTTTTAATATTAGGCTTCGGCAAGGATTTCTTAGGCAAAGACTTCTTAATATTGAAATTGCAAGTTACCCATAAACACCTACCAGAAAGACTAACATATAAAAAAGGACAATAATAAGTGGTGTTAATGTAGAACAACTGGAACTCTCATATCCTGCTAGTGGTTATACAAATTGGAACAATCCCTTTGGAAACTTGTTTGGTAGTAAATATTAAAGCTAACATGTGTTATCACTGACCCATTAATTCTACTTCTCTGTATTCACAAAATAGGAATGAGTGCATACGAGCCTCCAAAGGTGTATAAGCGTGTTCACAAGAGCAGTATTTGTAATAGCTCTAACATTCAAGTGTTCATAACCTAAGAAATAAAGGAATATAGTATGTTTACAAAATGGAATACTATATGGCATTGAAAATGAATGCACTGTTGTATGCAACATGCACAAATATCACATACAGATGACTAGTGAATAAAACACCAGGCAAAAACAGTATATGTGCAATTCGATTTATAAAGATCAATAATCAACAAATTTAATTCATGACATTAGAATCAGAATAGTGGTTATTTATGGTAGGAAGAGTTTTGGCAGTATACAGGTGCCAGAGACTTCCTGAGTCCATATAAATCCTATGTTCTTAATCTTCTTGATGGCTATATGAATGTTATTACCATATAAAAATCATACTGCACACTTATGTGTTTTATACTTCATTAATGTTGCCCTTCAATAAAAAAAAAACTTTAAAAAAGACATGAACATAAAAAGAACTAAGGGTTAGAATTATTAGATTTAAAAATCAATGCTAGCTCAATAAATCAAATGTAATGTGGTATCTGCTAATTGACTAAGTCCTTGGAGAAGGACTCACTGATCAGATTCTCATTCTTTGACCTTGACTTGCCTAGGCTTTTCTAGGGACGATCATTGTGTTTCTAAGGTGTTTCATCTCTGTCCTTCATTCTTCCTCATTCTTTCACCATTTACATGTAAAGTGCCATAAATGATTTATGCTATACTCTTCAAATGTAATAATACTTGAACATACTTTCACTCTTTTTATTATCTTTTATGTGAACTTGTTTTCCCAGCGCAGTGGTATCTGTCCTGGAGCTGGTTGCAAGGTGGCAAGGCCTTGATATCTGGTTTCAGCTCAGGGTGAAGAAAAAGTACATCATTCAGGATTTGGGAGTTAGGATACATACTGTATTTATTAACAGAGACTCTCTGCTAGAATTTGGAACACGAGCATGACTAATAATCAAGTGGGATTTATATCTTTTTTTAGCCAGAGTCCATTGAATGCATGTTTCCTTCATAATTTCACTAGGTCAAGAAGTGGCTGAACCAAAGAATTACTCAGTTTTATCTCTTGGTCTGCTGATGAAACTACCATAAAATGGTGTCACAAATCAAAAGAACATAGCTGAACATATCCATACTGCAATAATAATATCTGACACCTGGAGCTTGGATTGAAGTAAAATAGAGGAGGCCAATATTAATATCTACAAGATAACAACAAGAGCAGTCTGAACTACTAGTTATCCCTCCTAGTATGGTTTCTTGTGACAAATAACATCCTGCAACTCTAATTAGGAATCAAGGTTGGACCTCTAAGCTGGTTTATGGTAATAAAATTAAACACTTAAAAGGTATCGTTCCCTAATTCCCTGTGAACATGGCTATGAAAGCATAAATAACAAATGTTCAAAATATAATCTCTAATAATATCATGCTTTTTAGTTTTATGCCTGTGTTACATAGATACACAGAAGTTAAGAACAGGAAAGAAACAGAGAGAAAAAGTCCTTTCTGGACACTAGAGCTCAGCACAGAGTAAAAGCAAAATAGATCACCATTATGTCATGTTTAGTATATCCAGGTCAAAAATTATACAGCCCTGTGGACCTGCTTCATGTTACTCCAGCCTGCTGTAGGATGTTGTGATGTGATTACTGTTTGACCATTTTCCTGCCGGCTTCTAGTGGCCTGCTGTTTAAACATTGTAATAGCAGCGAGCAAGTGTAGAGTGAAAGGCTTTTAGCCCTGGAGAGAGAAGAGGTGGTGTGACGATCGTGGGCATGTACAACCCAGGCAGGAGGAGAATTTACCATCAGGATCGTCTCTTGTTATGTGTTCATCTTCCTCACTCAGAGCTGAATCATGTTCTGTTTGAATGTCGTTATGTAAGGGCCAATAAGTCTGTCACTGCTTACAGTAGTTTGGCCAAGAAGGATCCAAGTTTTCCATATTTTAGAGAGAAAAACAGCACTCAAATAGCAGATCACACCAGAATCAATATTGTGAGAAATACAATGTGTCTGTCTAGCCACAAAACAGTATGACTAGACTATATGCTTTAGAATAAAAATACTGTGATGTTTTTAATGTTCTTTTCCACCCCAGAATTAACTGGCCTGCCCTTTGACCAAAGGTTCCCATGTTTCCTTAGGCGAGTCAATGTGCACAGGTCCACGTGGAATTTCATCCAGTGACGCAGTCACCTTTCACACACTGTGCAAGGTCTTGGGAACATGGTGCTGGATACATAATGTTATCAGCTTCTTTAGCTTCATTAGCCGTAGGGACCTGCTGTCTCCTCACCGCCATGGATCACTATGCTCCTCCTGACCCTATCTGCCCCTCTGTTCATCACCGTAAGTTCGACTTATCCTACATTTTCCTGTGTAAGCTTATTCCAATAGAAATAGCAGGTGAATAATTGACCTCTTAAGTCCACAAATAAAATTCTGATTCACATATATATTAACACACCCTTCATTTCTCCTTATGTTTTTTGTCAGTTTAGAAGGAGCCTCCTTGAAGACATAGGTTATGTTTTTAAAATTCTATTTTGTTATTTGAGTATTATTTGAGTGCTCGCAAATACAAGTCAATTCTTTTTAAATTAATAAATTCAGTTAAATGCTTCTTTGGGTTAGCCACTCTCCATTGGTATTCAGACATTCCATCCTTGATACAGTGAATAAGGTCCTTATCCCAGAGGTCAAGTGAGGAGAGGAAGAAACTTACAACTCAGGTAGCCAGAATCCTTAGAACACTTACTATATTTATCCAGAGGAGGTATCTTGGCAAAAGACACTGAAGCAGGAGATTCCCAGACTCCAGTGAAATTCCAATAATCCTCCTTAAAATGTGAGAGATACTGTTGTAGATTTCTTCTTGACTCTTAATCATGATTAATCCATGACACTCTTCTACATGACATTAAACCAGTAGCTTAAGAACAATGCCTACAGACTTTTCCTCTTTTTTTTTAACCTATGTCTTTGTTTAGTAGTACAATATTGTGATTTATAAGAAATATATGCTTGGTCATTCAGATGGTTTTCATTCATGATTCTTGGCTTATAGCTCCAAAACCCTTGGAACTTCCTGGGCAGTAAAAGCAATGGTAGTATCTTTTGTCAAAATACGTGGTATTTTACCATTGCTGAAATCACTTCAGAGCCATAAAGGCGAAATGGGTGTTTTGTTTTTCATAACAAACTCCTTTCCACCGCAACTGGGTTTATGATAATGAGATGACTTTTGGGAAACACCTAAGGATGGGGGCTGGTTGCCAGGAAGAGAAGGGTAGAACCTTCAGTCCTACCCACTGATTTCTTGGGAGGGGAGAGGGGCTGGGGATTGAATCAATTACCAATGCCAGTTATTTATCTTTCATGCCTGTGTAATGAAGTGTCCGTAAAACCCCAAAGGAGGAGGTTTGGAGAGCCTCCAGGTTGGGGAGCCATTACACTTCATATGTCCCTGTACTGCGCCTCAAACTCCAGGAGGGCATAGGTTCCTTTATTCCAGAACTTACCATGTGTATCTCTTTGCTGGGCTGTTGGTTCTTATCCTTTAATATTCTTTGTAATAAGCTGGTCATCTAGTGAGTAAATGGGCTTCCTTAGTTCTGTGACCTACCCTAGCAAATTAATTGAACCCAAAGAGGGCATTACAGAAACCTTGACTTATAGGCAGTTGGTCAGAAATAGAGGTAACAACCTGGTCTTGGAGTTAGCATGTTGAGTTGGAGGAGTTCCGTGAAACCTCCAGGTTTTACAGTCTGTGGGTCAGAAGTATAGGTAATAATCTGGGCTTGAGATTGGCATCTGAAGTAGAAAGTGGTCTTAGGGGACTGAGCCCTTACCTGTGGAATCTGATGCTGTCTCCTGGTGGGTAGTGTCAGAATTGAGTTGAATTGTAGACATCCAACCAGTGTCCCTAGTATCGCTTGCTGGAGTGGTGGGAAACCACCTCCATACACATGTAGGAATTGATGACAGACCGCTAATGAATAGAAACATATTCCACCCTCTTGCTCCTTAATTTTCCCGCCTAAAGTGATGGGAGGCAGTGTATGGTATGGTAAATAACACCAAATATGGATTTTAAAACTTGGTCTGAAGTTCTAGCACTTATTGTCTACGTTTAGAAATCTGCTTATCCTCACCCAGTGGTGGTGTTAGCAGGTTGAGTTTGTTCTCCTTGGTCCTTGTCCCTGCCGCAGCAAAGAATTGAAAGGCAGAGAAGCAATAGCAAAGCAGAGGGAAAT
This sequence comes from Phataginus tricuspis, assembly GCA_029783875.1. Classification (NCBI taxonomy): domain Eukaryota; kingdom Metazoa; phylum Chordata; class Mammalia; order Pholidota; family Manidae; genus Phataginus; species Phataginus tricuspis. The sequence continues at coordinate 46,809,635 of JAQQAC010019963.1, forward strand.
TTTTATATTTGAATATACTCCGAGGGAGGAGTAGGCCAGAGTCAAGGTAGACAAAGGCTTCCATCCATTAGGCGAGAGGCCTATTTATGGCATTCTGGCTAGAAAATACCCTACTATCAAGACTACACTCAGTAGAAGAAAGGCAATTCCCTTTAAAGACAATTGGGTACTATTAGAAAGGCATATTAGTGCCAGGAAGCCCAAGGCTAATGAGGGTCCCCTTTAGACAGTCACTGTTTTCTCTGACCTGTATGTGGGAATAAAATTTCTATTTAAAGGAAATTGTACACTTGAAAGTCAATAAGTATTCTAGCTGTAATGAGGACTTTGAAGTTCATTTACTCTTTGGGTATGTTTCTTCCCCCTCTAAGCTACAATAATTCATCATTAAGAATAAACTAAGCATTTTCTCATCTAAAAGATGAATAGTTTGCCTATTGCTTATCAGCTAAGAACAGTATGTGGAAAATGTGTGAGAAACTTTGGAAATCTGTTTTATTTCCTAAAGAACAACCTCATTCCTTGTGTTCTACTCACTGGAAAACTAATCACACCAAAATCATGTACTATTTTTCTTATTTTTTTCTCATGAAAAGATTATTAACTTCTAATATAGTCAGTGTATGTGTGTGTGTATTTTTACATTGACCATTTCTTTGGACAGTTAATTAACTAGATTTCTAAATGTAAATGTTGATCATTTTCCTTTTTTTGGGAGGTGCAGATGGAGATAGAGTCAATTATAATTAAAGAAATCTTATTATTTTCAAGGATTATTTATTAACTATTTAGCAAGATAACAAATAACAAGAAAAAATTATTTTTCATTATACTAACTCTGTTATAGAGACTTTCTGAAAAAACAGGTATTCTGATTAAGTAATGCACTAACAGTGACAATAATATGTCCAGGGCAAATAACTCAGGAACATCAGGATATCAGGAGTTTAAAGTGGGTGTTTCAGAATTGAAATTTTCCATATTAATCCACATCCAGATAGGTGAAAGAAAGTGTGATTTAGAAGCATTTCAAAGCCCAAATATTATACATTTTCAATTTTAACAGGAATGAAAATTATGGATTCCATGAAACGACTGGTTTTCTCCAAACTTCAGGCCTTTTTTCATTTGAAAACACTATCCAAAAATGTTACTTGGATTTCGTTAATGCCATTTTGCAAACATTTTGAGAATTTGGAAAAAACAAGTCCCATCTACTTTGGCTTCCTGTTTTCAAATCTGTTCTTAGGGCTGCTTTTCAAATCTTTTAACAACCAAAAGAGTGTTTGGTTTCTCAAGTAATGTGTTTAGCAAGTAAGGTTGCCAGTTTTTTTGCAATGGTGCCCTAGATTCTAAGGTTGTTAAAGGCAATTCATAATATGAAATATTAATGTGTCAATTGGGGAAGGGTTTCATTCATACCACTTATAGTTTGGTATAAAAAATCTTCAGTATCCCTTTAAAACCCTTCCATGTTAAATAGAGTAAGTTCTTCATATGTTACATATTGTATTATGAGAAAAGTTTATCTGTTCTTAGTGTTTACAGGAATGCTCATTTATCATGTTCTTCCGTAAAATTTCATGGAATAAAAATACTTTGTTCTCTGTTATGATAATTTTTGTGGACTGGGAAGTAACTGTATTGTTTGCCTGGAAAGCAAAACAAGAATTAATTGATGGCACGTCACCAGCTTAAAAAACTAACATTGAAGCAAAACATCAAATTAAAAATAAACAGAAAGAAGGATAAAAATATACACAGAAATGATCACTTAAAAATGTGCTACCTTCATTAGTGAGCAGAAAACTGGTATGTATAATAAGAAAAAAGTTGGAAATAGCTAAATATAACTATTTTGTGGAGACAGTTTTAAAAATTATCTTTAAGGTATTGTGAAATTTTGGATGTGAAAAATATTTTTGAATTTCGGAATATTTAGAGATACTTCTTAATGTGAGCACTATTGTCAAAGTATTACATTTTCTATTTTTATTAATACACTATTTTCTATTTTCTATTTTAATATATTCTGTTTTATCATAGTAAATGGAGATGAATTTTAAAAGTAAAATGTACCAGTGAAAATACTATAATTCTTTCATAATATTTTTTTTTCCTTGAAAAGAGCTCAGTAGCTCTTTAGTAACTGGCATTTTTCCATTTCCCTTACCAGAACATATTTCAATTTTTCTAAAATGTTGATTATTTGCTAATGTATCCAAGAGCTTAGGCAGAAGTTTCTGCATCATCTTACCTCCATCTGCTCTTGTTCCTGCCATGTTTGGCAAGATGTTTTCAATACTAACAGAAAATCATTAATACTTCTTCATACTATTGATACTTGGATAATCTGGCTTTAAAGGGAAACATTTTATTTCACATATTAAAAAGCCAATTTACTTTCCCTTCTAGTAATTTCTTGTGACTTTAGAAGATGAGTTTGTTTGTTCTTTAAATTATTTCTGCCAAGCCATTTTTATTCTCATTTTAGAAATGAAAACCTTACAAGTTGTTGATGTAAATGTAAAAGAAAAAGAACACTTTTGGGCCAGACACCAGCAGGGTTAAAATCTTTTTCCTGCTAAGTCATTAATCCTCTTGCATAACATCCAGGTTGTATGATACTGGAGAACAGGTCTTTATAAAGAAATGTATTCCATTTCCCCATCATAAATGAAGGTTAGCATCGTTAAAGAGGGAAGGGAAAGCAGCCAGACTCCAGCTTGACACTGGGTCAAGTATCGTAGCTTATTTTCTGGAACACTTCCCATCTAAGCAATTTGTCTTTTTCTCACTACAAAGATCTGAAGATCACTATCCAGACTGAAAAAGGAACTAGAGAATAGAAAATTTGATCATTCAAAAGTAAAAATGAGTATGTTGCTGTGACTACTGGAAAAGTACACCAGTTTTGAGTTCAAACATGAAATAAAAAATGGAATATTTTCTTATTTTCTAGGGTTTTCTAATCATCTTTTAAATCTCTTAAAATGACAGCCAGTAGAACATGGATATACTCTGCTGTTCTTCCAAGTAGCTTTTAGGAACCTTGTTTTCATTCTAGGGCTGGTATTGTACTAATGTTGTTAGTATATCACTCAACACTTGTGGAATGCTTGCACATTTCATTAAAAAAATTGTTCTATATGTTTGCTTATTACTATGTCACTTGTTAGTGGTAAATATAATTGTTTTGATATTATCAGAACTTTTTTTCCCTAAGTCACCTCAGACCTCTCATAAGGTTAAATTAGGCAGGCTCATGGAGTATTAGTGAATATATTAGTGGGTCATCTTGAAAAATAAACTAGTGCATCAAACACTGAAAAAACAAAATATGTATTGACTAAGCAGAGAAGATTTAAAAAAATTTTTAAATTGTTAATTAAACTGTTATATGTTTACTGCTTTATTTATTTATTTTCATTTACTGCTTTTAAACGAATACATTTTAAACTCTGTGCTGACATAATTTTTTAATAATTGGAACTCAATGTTTGAAAATATTGTCAATAAAAGAAAATCAAGTACATTGTTTTAAAAATCAATCAATTTGAAGATACTGAATTGTCACGTGAGAAGGGCTACCAGATGGCCTATACAATGTAAATACAGAGTTAACATTCAAGCCTTGATTACTCATTTGATTAAAATAAAAAGGAGTTGCCCTGCAAAAATGATGCTTGATGGTTACCTGGAGTTAACCAAACTGCCTGGTTGAGGGTTAGTCCTTCAGACTACCAGGTCTGCCCAAGAATTAGAAGGACAGCTACATGTTTTGGGTGTTCCACGTACCACCTAAATATTTGATAATTCACTAGAAAGACTTCAGAACTCATTGAAACCTATTATACTCACCATTATATTTATTACAGGAAAAGGATACAAATTAGAAGGAGCCCAGGGAAGAGACACATAGGACAGAGTCTGGGAGAGAAGATGGAACAGGAAGCTTCCAGTCACACTGTGCCTGTGGAGTACCAAACTGTGTCATCTCTCCCAGGCATGATGTGTGACTGTGCACACAGAGCGCTGAAGACCAGACAAGCTCACCTAAGCTTCAGTGCTCAGAGCTTTTCTTGAACCTTCATTAGATAAGCACAGTTGATTGAGTTATTCGCCTCTTGTTTGAGCTCCTATCTCCATTGGACCCTTAACCCCTTTTGCAGAGGTCTGAGTGATACCATATGGCCTTAGGGGCCCACCATGAATCATAAATCGTTAGCATAAACCATCAGGTATAGTTCCAGCTGGCCATTATGAAAAAGGGACACATTTCTATCCCTTGGGAAATTCCAAGGGTTTGGAGGTTAGCCAGGTACGAAGGCCAGATCTCTTCAGCTGAGGCCAAATTGCATACTACACAATAGGGCAATTGTATGGTAGTGCTCTTTACCTATAGGGATAGAGAATTACCTCAATTTGCCATTTTATTTAGGCCTAAATAGTACATTTTACAAAAATATAACCAATAAAAACCCGTATTTGTAAATAAATTCTTCATAGCTATATATGTATATATTTTACTCTAGTTCATAAAATATTGTTAACTCAATATTAAAGGTTTTAAAATAGCACAACAGAGAAAATTAATTATGAAATTGATTATAAAGTATATTTTCCTCCCTTTTTATTTATTTCATACATTCAGATTTCAGATTCTTGATTCACATTCAGGAATGCAGTATTTATTCATGTGACAGTGAACCATCATAGCTCTCTTTATTTGATGGAAAGAAAGGGAAGAAAGATTAGTTTCAAAATCCATATACTCAGAAACAACAGATAAGTACAAGGAGGATACATAAATCCCAGAAGCAGATTGGCAATCAGGCAATGCACCTTGTTGTAAATATGGCTTGTTTACAAGATAATACTTTCCATATGTCTACCCTAATTTATTTGGTATTTTTACCAAATAATTTAACTCACTGTGAGTTTGCCCCAAACAATCCAATACATAGAATCAGGTATAACAGATTTACTCAAATAGTGTTTTGACATGCATTTAATACCTCACTTTCAGTATTTTGCATTTATATGAATGTCCCTGTCTTCCTTTTAGGGAAATCAATGTGGAAATTTTGTCATAGAGAGGAAACTAAATTTTATGGAAGTTCCATGGGAGTTTTATATTAAATACAAGGACATTAACACTTGAAACCTATTGTTAGTAAGTGAGATATAGATTAGAAACTCTGGTCAGCCAGATTCACTGTGTCCATAACACATCAGCACTATGGCCTTTGGAAGCATTAGCTCACTTATTTCCATGATAAGTCAGGATTGCATGTTTCTTGAAGTCAAGAATTCTACTTAATGACATGCATTTCTCATAATATTGATATCTGGATGAGCATATAGTGGATGTAGTTTGTGAAGATGTTCTCATATCATTACATTGTTTTATACCTGGCTTCTTGAGTTAATGTTATTGGGGGTCAGATAAATGGAGATTTTAAAAAGGATGAAAGACTTGACTTGCAGGTGTTATAAAGTCACAAAAGGGAAATCAATACTTATTATATATAGACAAAAATTTTAATTGATAATAAACTTTACATGTAGGAAAGCCAGAAATTTTAAAGATTATTACATTTTGTATTTAATATTTCTTAAGAAGAAAAAAATAGGGAATAGATAATTTGCTACAAATTGCCTCAAAATATTGAAATATATAGAAATTCCATTGTGCACTTAGACTATCACAAGTTAGGTTGTATATATGGTCACAACTGAGTGAGGATTTTTTTTCCATTTCTTTCTTTTTTTATTAGAATATAGTTGATATTATATTGAGTTCAAATGTACAACATAGTGACTCGATAATTACATACATTACTCCCCATGGTAAGTTACCTCGTTGCCATACCAAGATATTTCAGTATTACTAGTTATATTTTCTATGTTGTACTTCTATTCCTATGATTAATGTATTTTATAATTTGAAATTTGTTCCTCTTTATCCCCTTCACCTATTTCACCAACTTCCCCAGCCACTCCCTATTGTGATGAATAATATGTCCTCAGTATTTATGTGTCTACTTCCCTTTTTTTAGAATTACTATAGTGATGACCAATTCTCTGTAGTGTGTTGTCTAAAACTAGCTACATGGTCACTAGAAAAAAAATCACACTTTTCCCTTTTACAGAGTAGGTGGCTTTTGGTTGGATTTATATGTGACTATCATTTCTTGTTATAAAAATGTGCTTGCTGGCCAGACTTCCGGGAAGATGGCGACGTGAGCATGGCGGCAGAAATCTCCTCCAAAAGTATATATATCTATGAAAATAAGCCAATACAACTAATCCTAAAAGAGAGAGCAGAATACACGGGAAAGCACACGGCGTGCAGCTACACCTGAGAGGACACGGCACTGCGTGAGGCGGAGCTGTAAAGGGCCCTGTGGAGCGGTGCAAACACAGCTGTGGAATAGTGGAGCAACAGCGTCACCTACAGCATCCCCACAGAATCTACTCCTGGTGGGCATTTTTTTGTTGTTATTGTTGTTTTGTTTTTTGTTTTTTCTTCTTTCTTTTTTTCCTTTTTTTTTTTCTTTTTAAAGTCTTAAAGAGCCCAGCTGACATACGTGGCAACTACCAGGGACCACTTCTATCGCCATGAAAAGACAGAGGAATATGGTACAGACTAAGATCAAACAGACAACCCCAGAGAGGGAGCCTGAAGGGATGGAAATGCACAATCTTCCTGAAAAA